>JAOTAX010000009.1:846350-864646 GCA_025629825.1 Erythroxylum guanchezii | reverse complement strand
GCCTACATGTGCATTATTACTAGTCCGGATTGGATATTGAGTGACCATTATTTTCTTTGATTCTTATAGAGGCCCAATTGGAGCGTCGTTCGACTGACGTAGCAGAGACTTCCCAGCATTAGCTCGGAAGTGATAGGTGAATAACCTAGATGGGTTTCTCAATTATTACTTGTCTAATATGGGGATAATGGCGGGATCAGGAATGTGTACATTGTGTGACCTGTTTGCCATTACTGGATTTACTGTGACTGACTGTGATTGATTGTAAATTATGGACTGTGACTTGTGAATTATATACTGTTAAATGACTGTTCAATTGGGCATGTGCATTCATACACAAATGCATAAACTGATAAAGAATAATTGTGAACCGAGTCGCCACTGATACTGAAACGAGCCTAGAGCTCGAAAGGAGAGAATCCTCCCTAGACGCGTCTACTGATCACTGATTACTGCTTAAGCGCTCAGTCACAATACTGAAATAAAACAGGAAAAAGAATCACATGTGCATTGCATACTGGACTGCATACTTGAAATGGCTTTTGCTCTACATGACTGTGTTATGACTATAATTGTGTTATGATTTCTGTGACTGTGACTGAGTTATTATTACTGTATTCTTGTGACTGTACTATTACTGTAACATGCTTATGTGATGCATGAATTGGGAGAACCATCGATGATGGTTCCACATTGAGTTCGCAAACTCATCCAAAATTGCAATCTATTTTTCAGGAGTGAGACTAGACTGATAGCTCCTTCAGGACTGTAGAGCCGTGTACTTTGGATTGGCGAGAGAGGCTATGGCTCAAAGATCGGTCAGCTGGGCTTTCTTTTGGAGACTTCTAGTTAGAACTGTTATTTGTGTCTTACTGTATAGTACTTTGTGTAAGTATTTTGAAGGATTGTACAGACTGAAAACACTGACAGTTTGTAAATTACTGAGTTTGATGAAATGAAATGGAATACAGTTTGGTTTTAAAAAGTTGTGAATTTTATATTATTGTGATGCCATGGGGAGTTTAGTGGTGGTTGTTAGTAGTGGTCTCTTATCGTAGGATATGTACCGGAATGACCTACGGGCATTCCGGTGGGTACTCTATGGTAAGGGGGCGCTACACATACTATCCATATTAATTCGAGTTGGAATATGATCATACTTAATTCTTTCTAAGATAATAAATAGTCTCTAGTGTTGTAAGAAAATAATGAAGCTACTGAGGTTCCAGGGACTAGATTCAAGGACTTGGTTTGGTCTATCTTGAAAAGAAAATTTAAATAGAAGTTAGTTAAATTCAAAGAGCAACACTTCTCATTTTTTGTTTCCATCATTTTAGAGCCCAACTAAAGATTTTGAGGAATGGGGAATGCTTGCCTAAGAAGAAACCCACTAATGTTGAGTGAGTGAGAGAGAGGGAGAGATGTAGGTTTTGTCTGATGACTTATAATTAATGATGTGTCTTCTCTTTTTAAAAATATGAAAGACTCACTGCTTCTTTAATAGCTATGAAGTTTTAATAAACTACTCTTCAATAGCTAATGCTAAAATTTTGTGGCCCTAGGTAAATTAATAAATCTTTCTTGTGTTGAATCAATTTATTAGGATTGGTACAATTAGGTACTAGTCTTACTATAGTCATGCCTGATGCCTCCAGGTCATGATCCATGTAATAAAATTTTTTAAACAAATAATAATGGTATTGAAAATATGTCTCCATATTCTTTTGGTTAATATTTACTTGTGAAAATATAATATCCCTAATAGACTCAAGGGGGAAATATTTTTAGAAATGATTTGTGAAAAGACCCATCCCGAAGTTCCCCTTTTAGAACTTGACTGAAGCCCTCTCGGTGGCCCCACAATAGCACTCCAATTGATACCTAACTCAACTGAAAGGTTCCTGTAAAGCCAAGCTATTCAATTGTTAAAAAACCTTTTATATTCATGCATTTCATTTAAAAGCCTTTATAAACATCCAATCATTACACAAATATACATATCAAAATGACACAAGCATAGTAGCACCCGACGATATAACTAATCCTATGGCAGAGTCCCAATTATTGCAGCACCTATACGCATACCTGGGTTGATTTGTTTAAAAACATAAAAATAAAGGTGAGCTAAAAAAGTTTAGTGAGTGTAATCAATTTACTAAAAGTTAACTTTTTATAACATTAAAACTAAAATATTATGATACAATCATAAAACTCATGGTAAAGCATTTGTTATGCAATTTATTCGTGCATCATCAAATTTGGTAATAACATAACATTTCATTTAAAAAAATTCAAAATTTTTGAAATACTATTCCAAAATGTTTTTCGACCTTAAACTTATAATATTTTCCATTTTTCATTATCTTTTTTTCCTTAAACATTAAATAGTGGGGACAATAAGTTTTATGAAAACTTTTATATTGAAAATAAGCCATCCACTAGAATTGGTACCATATGGTATCCCTCAAATCACTTTTAACATAAAAAGTGGCGGCATTACTATTTTCATGACTTTCTTGTCACGACCCAACCTTGGATCGTGATTGGTGCTAAAGGAACAGTAAACTTAAGGTTTACTGGACCTTTAAGTTTACTGGACCTTTAGCAAGCCTAAAATGCCATCAAATCCCTATATCCATAATAAAGATGAGATTTCAAAATGATCAAACTCATGCTGATAATAATTAAATAGTTCTAACAATATAAAATACTCAATGTGCTACAACATTGAGATAGTTAATACAAGGGAAAATTTAACACATACAAGATTATTGTGGCTTTAGAGTCAAAGGTTACTAACAAACATACATCAAATCACCGGAGAGGAAAAAGATAGACGAAGTACCCTATGCGCACAACATAGTGACACCCACTAAGTAACTAATACTATAACAATCCTCCACATCATCACATATCCAAACAAGCACAACATTTTAAAAAAATACGTATATATGTGTCAATCCATATGTATGAATGTCATCCGTGCATATGATAATGATGTTGATTTTCATGATGCATATGAGAATGAATTCTAATGCATGTTCATGACCATAAATATTAACTCACAAGTAGAATGCGCTTATTCACACTGAACCTAGCTAGTGTCATGAAGTGGAGGGTTCTGCTCCTGATTGATCTATAGAAAGAAAAGATAGAATGACCATTAGGATTTAATTCCTAAACCAATTTTAGAGACACCAAGAATAAGACCATGACTTAATATTTAAAACGATGATGCCACGTTTTACAAGGAGCCTACTGAAAATTCGGTAGAGTTTTCCAATGAAAATACACTTCTATAACCACCAGTAATCACAACTCAATTTGGGTTTCCAAACTACATGTCTATACCCAATTGAGTCCACATTTATATTGCAAAATTTCATAATAAATCCAATCATAATTCAAGGATACCAATTTCTAACCCATACACCCTCATTTGTACTCAATACATTAAGATAGTCTCAATTCTAATCAAAAACAACTCAATTTAATAAATTTCATGCATTTCTATAAGAACATAACCCTTTTAAACTTTTTATCTCATAAGCTATGAATAATTTCAACAAGTTTCTTTTATAAAATTTGATCTACATAATATTTGAGAATTTTTAAAATTATTTCAGAATATTTGTGGTTTGGTTGGAAAATCACCATCATTACCGAAGCGTGGGGTACACGTGTCAGCGTTGGAGTGGTGGTGACTTTCACCACCCACCCAAAAATGATGAGCTCACCTCCAAGAATCCAATGGCACTGATCTCATGTCGAAACTCCTCCTGGTTTGTGAGAATCGAAGGTTTAAAGCTCAAAGGTGTCTCATTTATGGTCACCAGCAAAATGGGCCAATTGATGTCGAGTTTTCCTCCTTTCCTACATTTTCAAGGCCGCTAGACACGATGGTGATGTTAGTTTAACCAAAAATTGACTAAACATAAGAGATCGGTGACTTACCTAAATGAATCGAAACTTCCAATCGTGAATCCTCCAAATTCGAGTTGTTTTTAAAGAAACAGGATTAGGGATTTTATAAAATGTCCCGAGAACTTTTCGTAGAGCCCTAGATAGTCAGAAATGGTGGCTGGACGATGAAAGTATGAGTGCCAGAAGTTGGGAGTAAATAGTAACCTATAGGGAAAAGAATTTAAGTGAGAAATGAACTGAAGCTTTCTTAAGTTCAACTTATACTTTTATAGGCTTTTCTCTTTATTGGTCAATTATGAATAATTTAACAAAAATTTGGATCATTACATTCTCTCCCCATTATAAAAAAAATTCGTCCTCGAATTTTAAATCTCACCTCATTATTGAAATAGAGGCGGGTATTGACTCTGCATATCCAGCTCTGTCTCCCATATACAATTATCCATCATATGATTACTCCATAACACTTTCAGCTTGGTATCTCTCTTGATCATAGTTAACGAATATGATAATCTACTATGGCAATAGGTTGTTTTAAATATGTTAAATCGCCATCAATCTTCACATTACATGACCGGAGAATATGAGAAGGAGCCGAAATATACCCAAAGCTCCCATTACATTGCAGAATGCCAAGGTTGGAAGCCAAGTGGTACATAGATGTGTACCAGAAAAAACAATCCATGAATCCTATGCGTCTTGAGTTTGCAAAAATGAAGTACAACAGGCTTCAGGAAGTTCACCAGGAGGATCTAAAACGAGCATTTGAGTAAGCTTGTTCCCTATGCGTTCGATATAGTAAAATCAAAACAACTCACTTCTTAAAAGGTTCTATTTACTTTTCTTAAGGTGGTCTCTTCACACAGGCTTTAAAGAAAAACTATCATTTGCAAGAGATAGGATAGCTAAGAGTTTCATGTGGACAACTAGGGTTGCAATGAAGCCAAAGTATAGTTATTTCAAAACACAGAGCACAAAGTGCGGTCAACTCGGTAATAACAATTGATGACATTTACGATGTATGTGGCACCTTGGATAAACTTAAGATCTTTACCTCTGCCTTGAAAGGTTAGTGTAGTTTTTGTAAATTTAAACTGAATCAAGAACAACTCTAATTCGGGTATAAGAGAATTTGATAAATGGGATATTTTTGTTTGGTTTCAGGTGGGATATAAACATGATGAACCAAATTCCATATTACATGAAGCTAACTTTCTTTGCTCTAGTCAATTACGTAAATGAAGTGGCTTACGTTGCTCTTTGGGATCATGGAGTTGACATCATCTGCTACCTCAAGAAATCAGTACTAAACTTCATGTTTCACAGTTATTAATCTGCATATAGGAATTAAGTGTATAATTACTTTCTTAATTTGTCTTTCTATTTCTTTTAGTGGATAGATTAATGTAAATCTTACTTATTGGAGCACAAGTTGTACGTCAGTGGATATAAGCCGACGTTGCAAGAGTACATAGACAATGCATGAATTTCTATAGGCGGTCTTTTGGTTCTATTACACACATATTTTCTGAATTCAGATCCTCTGTTCAATTTTTATGGTGTCTTATTGTGTCCAGTGAATCTCAGCTATTTATTTATGCGAGCTCCACGTTTATTTATGTGGAGCCCACGCGAGGACCCACATAAATGAATGGCTAAGATTCACTGGACACATTAAGACACCATAAAACTGGACAGAGGATCTTGTTCCATATTTTCTAATAGCAAATCCAATCACGAACAAGGCTATGGAATCACTCAAGGAAAATGGGTACCCTAACGTCATCAAATGGTCATCAATGATTTTGAGGCTAGTTGTTGATCTTGGAACATCTTCGGTATTGAAAACCTAAAATTTTCTGTTTCTGTTCATACTCTACAGGTTTTCTGTACCATTTTTTATTTTCTTTTTTTGGATGTTTTTAAACAGTACGAGTTACGAAAAATTAGTGATGTTCCGAAATCAGTCCTATGTTACATGCACAAACTAGGAGCGTCTAAAGAAAATTGCCTTCCCTAAAAAAAAAAAGAAAATTGCCTTAACTTTCACAAATATGTAGTTCGCAGTTGCATCAATATCCTACTATTATTTGTGGAAACAAATCCTACGGCATATGTTCGTTCCCATACATACATATAGAGTACGTCGACAATAGGCAACCGCCTAAACACTACTCGATGCTACGAAGAAGCTACGAGCATTTCTACACTCTACAGCACACCGAAAACTCGTAGGACTATAAATTGAAATGTACATGCGCATAACGTTAATTGGATCAAGCAATGGGGTAAGAAGGTTGCATGGCAATTCCACAAAGCCCTTCCTTTGTGCTAACATCTTTTTGCATCCTTATGTATCCTTGTTCTCCCCATTGTGTTCCCCATGAGTTCTTCACTAACCAATACTTCGTTCCGTTTGTCTCTCCATATCCTACAACCGCAACTCCATGATCGAGTTGTTTACCGCATGCGCCAGTAAAGATACCACTTTGGTAGAACTGAAATGAAATATCTCCAGCATCAATGGCAACTGAAACTGGTTGATTTGCCACAGCTTTCATTAGGGCCGATTCATTGTTGGCTGGCACATCTTCGTACCCCGTTATTTGGGCTGCCTTACTTGCCTCTGCTTGGGCATTGCAAGTTCCATTGCTTCCTGTGTAGGGGTAATTGGTCTCAGTTGTCAGGCCTTTGTTTTGGATGATGAATTTGAAGGCGTCATCCATGAGGCCACCTTGACATCCTTCATCCTCTCCCTTTGTGTCGCAGTCAACCAATTCTTGTTCTGATAAAGAGGTCAAGTTCTTGGTGGATAACTGAATAATTCCTTCCACGGCTGCAACTGCTGAGAATGCCCAGCAAGATCCTGCAATTTTAATTGGACAATGAAATGGCTGTCTAATTAATGATGAGTAGTATGGTTTCATAAGTAACGTACCGCATTGGCCTTGGTCTTTGATGGGTGTTACGGCTCCTTCTTTCCTCCAATCCATGGTAGACGGAAGAGCACTTGTGTTTTCGTACCTGAAAGGACCTGCAACTCCACCTGCTTCGCACATGTGAGCCTTGAATCTGTTTCTCCTACTTCTGAACTCCTCGTTCCTGAGGTCCGCAAATTGATTAATACCCAACTTGTAAGCTTTGTTTCCAACAGCATTGAAAGAGTCAATTCGTTGAACGTTCTCTCTGAATATTTTGAACCGGATCTCTTTTTCTGGATCGTCCTTATAAACACGTCCATAAAGAGCCATCCACTGATCGTGCCTCTGCTTCATTGATAAACCTTGAAGAGTACGAGCTGTAGAATGGGATGGCAATGCTGTGAGTAATAGAGTGAAAAAGAAACCCACACAAAGAGAATGGTCCATTGTTAGCAAGAGACAAGTTACAATGGGAAATGAACCAGTAGTTAGTGTATATATAGGGGAGGGAGTGGGAATGTAGTCTGAGTTGAACGTTGATTTGTGAATTGAGGTTGTGGTGAGACAGACGTACAAGTGACGACATTCGCTGGCGTCTTGCCGAATCAAATGGGATGTGTTTATGACCTTAAGAAATTAAGAATATTAGCGTTCAAACAAATGATGTAAACAAAACACTTCATTCAGTTGTATTAAGTGTGAAAAAATCACGTCTTTTTGCTGCTCGGCACTAAACGTAATACTTAGTACAGATCGAAATATAAAAGGATTAAAAACGAAAGTAACGCAAAAATACCTAATTTTAGTTTTATCTCTAATTTTGATATCAATTTCGAGCTCTAAATAATTATAAATCTCTCGAAACTTTTATGAAAGTTATTTTTCGACACATAATTTAAGTCTTTCTATAATTTTCTCAATATGTAAGATCTCTTAACGAGTCAGAGATTTCTTATGATTATGATTGATATGAACAATTAAAGAAGACTTTAACTTTTATATAATTTTTGTATCGATCTTCGCATCACAAGGTCGGTATAGATCCGGTTTACACTAGTTGGGTCTATTTTTTACCTAAATTTCGATCCATTAATTTAAATCATTTATTGAGTCACTTTATTATTTTTACGTATATCAAATTACGTAATTTATTTCTAAAATAAAAAATATAATTAATAGTTGTTCTAACTTTTCTCGAAAAAATTGTCCACCACTAAAAACTGCTAAATATTGTTACTTAACGTGCAGTCGTAGGTAATATATAAATACATAGAAGAGGAGACGAGATTTTTGTAATTAAGCAGAAGGGAACATGAAAGGGAGTCTCACTCTATCTCTAGAAGATTACTTCAATTTCTTTCACTCTCACAATCCCTCTGCTCTCACTCTCACTTCGCTCAATCAGGTACACATCTATTCATCTTCATCTTCTTCTTCTACATAACTCATCCATCCTTTTCATCAATTTCATTCATCTGTGTTTCAGATCATTTTCATGCACGGTTTTAAGAGAATCTATAAACTTCCCAAGGTTTCTATTCTATCCTCTCTATCTTTAATTTTTCGGCAGCAGCCAAACACATTCATTGTCGATTGCTCAGTCTCGTGTGCGTGTCTTCTGTTTTTTTCCTAATAACAGAAAGCGATAAGCGACGCCCTAGAGACTATTGGGTTGGTGAATCCGTCGCGCTCTACACTCCGGGACAACGAGATCTCGCCTTGCGCCTTCATGACTGTGGAGGACGCAACTGCCGATCTGGAGGAGCTGAATTGGCAGGAGTGTTGCATTACCTCCATTCAAAGTTTTAACTCCGCTCACGACCATAACTTTTCTTCTTTCACGACTGATGGAGCGTCTTCGCTGAAACCGCCGCAGCGTAAGAGGAAGAGAGGTCGCCCAGCCGCCAATGGTCATTCATGATCATCTTGAAGAATTCCCGGTGTTCAACGAGGAGATTTCGATAATTTTAGTGAAAGTGAAAGGGCGATATAGTGTTTGTTTTGGCTTATCGGTTTTCTTTTCCTTGGAAGAGCAGAAAAAGAAAATACGTGTAGCTGAGCTGTTAAACAAATTGGAAATAAGCAACACTTTGTTTTGGCGTAGTGAGTGACTAATTAGATGGTTACTAACTAACTAAAATGCATGCTGCAGTTATTGAGTATGAAGGAGATGATTTTAACATCAATTTCACAGTATGTCCAGTTTAGTAAAGTAGCATGGGTTACTAAGCTCCGGAGTCCTGCAAAGCAATTTGACTATCTTTCTTCGTGCCCAAATTTCCTAAGTTTTGATATTTAGGTGACCTAGACTCTACTAATGTTACATTGTATCAAATTGGGATTTCTTTTTTTCAACAACTTAAAAGAATCATGTTTCCAAAAGATTGTAGTTTGTAGTAAAAACACCTTAGCTTTAGTTTTGAAAATCTAGGCAAAATGTGGTCCCTCTAACTCTTTCAAACCGTCTTCATTTTGCATCCGTCTGTAACTTTAAATGTTGGTAGCTCTTAGTATGATTAATAACACCACGAACTCCTCCCTTAAGAGAATATGGAGTTAGGTGATGGGTGACCGATTCAACAAAAGCAAGGAAACCTATCTAATCATATTGGAAAATACAGCATAAGGGAACATAACACAAAATCATTGGAACTTCAATAATGGTTGGAAAGATATGTTGGAATGTGATCAGATCATTGATGCCTTTTCAACCCCACTCAAAGATGCAATAAGAAGGGTTATTTTCCAACAAATCCTTAAATACATAAAGAGGAGCATATAGATGAGCTGCATCTTTGTTGTAGCTTCTTAGTCATAATGATCTCCCGAATCTCCGCTAAAATTAGAGATACCAAATACTCTTTAGTGGATGATTGATCCTTGAATCGTCAGAGGTTGCGTTCCTGCCATAACCTGTAAATACAAACTCTCAAGACAATGAGGTGGATTGTTGAATGCACAGAGAGTCCATTTGTGATCTCCAAGATGGTTGACCCTGGATTCATCCAATAACAAGAAGCAGTGACATAATCCCATATTGCCTTGTTAAAAGGACATTCAAAAAATAGATGGTTGCAAGATTCACTTTGTAAGGAACACATTGGATAGCTATTATTCAGCTAGATATACGGAAGTCGGTCCGCTATAGACAGCTTGTTCTGGATAGCTAACCAGTATATGAAAGATATTTTCGACAATAAATGTTTATTCCAAACCTTTATGGGCCTAGGAACTGCGTGGTGATGACTGCGTATATTATCACAAATAACTCTGTTGGTGAGCTTCACAATAGGAGTACCTTTCTAGAAAAATATGTCGGGTTCCTGTGGGGAGAGAGGATAGTTAGGCTGAAACTGGATTAGGCTTCTAGGAAAATTCCAACCATGGCCTTCTATAAATGAATTCATCCGAGTTTTTAAAGGAAAAGAAGAAGTACCTCGTGGAAAATGCAGCGTTTGTATTAAAGGTCCCCTAGTGGACCAATTGTCGAACCATAAGGAGGTAAGGCAACCATCCTTAATCACACATGAGCTCTCATGATGAACTGCATCTCTCAATTTCAACAATTGAGTAAGAAAAAAAGAGTGTGTACTTTTCAGTTGATGGCCCATATATTATGCCCCTTAAGGAAATATACATGTAGCCATTTTTTCCACAAGCTCTTCTTGTCTTCCAATATCCACCATAGTCTTTTAAGAAAGACAGAATGATTAGTAGCTTTAATGGAGAGAATGTTTAGTCGTCCTTCTTGTTTCGAAAAGCATATATCAACCCATTTTACCTTTGCGGCTTCAGGGTGACCATTTGGATGACTCCAGAGGAAAGATCTAAGGATTCTTTCTATTTCTTTGATGATACTTTGAGATAAAATCATATGAGAGCTCCAGTACACATGTAACGAATTTAGGACAAATTTGATAAGTTAAAGCTTACCCGCATATGAAAGTGATTTGTTCACTCAGGACTTTACTCTCCTTTGTATCTTGTCTAAGAGAGGGCGGCATTCTGAAAAAGTTAGCTTCTTTGTCGACACCAGAAGCCCAAGGTAAAGTAGAGGGTGAGTTTGTAGTCTCATTCCAGTTGCTTCTGCAATACTGTGTTCCATGTGGGCTGCACTTTTAGGTAAGAGGAAAAGACCTTTTTGCAGATTAAGATGAAGCCCAGAAGCTTGTTTGAAAACATTGAGAGCACGCATAAAAGAGCGAATAGATTCCATATCAGCCCTACAAAAAAGAACATCATCGGCAAAACAGAGATTAGTGAGATCGAGTTACTTTCACTTTGAATGGTGTTTGAAGTTGGAGTTCGAGGTAGCCTCCTTCTTTATAATTGCATTAAGGACTTCCATAACAAGTATGAAGAGGTAAGGGGAGATTGGATCTCCCTGCCTGAGCCCCCGAACTGCCTTGAAATAAGGGGAAGGGGAACCATTAACAAGTACCGAGAAGGAGGTTGAAGTAATACATTCAATGATCCACGTGATAAACTGAGTTGGAAAACCAAAAGCATCCAGCATATACCGAATGAATTTCTAACTGATACTATAAAAAGCTTTCTAGAAGTTAATCTTTATAGTGCAGTTCGGAGGACAAGTCGTAGTAGAGTATCCTTTCAACAGTTCTTGAAGAATAAGTATGTTATCTCCAATATGCCTATTTGATAGAAAAGCATTTTGGTTTTCATTAATCAAAGGAGCAAGAACTTGCTTCAATCTATCCTCCAGAATTTTTGATATCACTTTATACAGGAAATTTGCACAAGAAATGGAACGGTAATTAGCATAGCTTTGAGGATTTGACCCTTTAGGGATCAAACACAAGAATGTTTTATTGAGTTCTTTGAGTAGAACAACATTTCTGAAGATTTCATATATTGCCTCCTTGACAAATCCACCAATCATATTCCAAGAATGTTGGTAAAAGTAGCCATTAAGTCCATCAGGGCCTGGGGCTTTCTTTCCATTCATTTCAAAAACACATTCTCAATCTCTTTGTCTTTCACTAGCTTTGATAACAGAGTAAAATCTGTAGGAGAAATTTGGTGCAAGTTAAGATGCTGTAGGTCACCACTTGTGATATTAGTAGATACATCAGTACCAAGGGAAGAGCTAAAGAATCTGAATGCTTCTTTTTGTATTTCTTGCAGGTCCAT
Source organism: Erythroxylum guanchezii (assembly GCA_025629825.1). Classification (NCBI taxonomy): domain Eukaryota; kingdom Viridiplantae; phylum Streptophyta; class Magnoliopsida; order Malpighiales; family Erythroxylaceae; genus Erythroxylum; species Erythroxylum guanchezii. The sequence goes on along the minus strand of JAOTAX010000009.1, from coordinate 852,650 downwards.
GATGACAGAGCCATTTTGGGAAGAGTTGGAAAATAATTTGTTGCTATTCTTTCGAGCGAGAATGGAATGGAAAAAGAATTAGGTGCAACTATCTCCATCCTTTAGCTAATGCACCCTAGCTCTCTGTTGCAATAGTGAGGAGTGGTTGTTTATTGCATGAAGGTAATTTGAGAGGGCAAGCTTCTCCTGTTCAATAAGAGATTGTATGTCTGGGTTGGAGGATAATAAGGACTGAATTCTTGTCAACTCCAATCAGGTTTTGTTAATAGTTTCAGCAGTAGGCCCCTTGGAAGAGTTTAGAAGTTTTAGTTGTTATTTAATAACTTTTAACTTATGTGTACAACGATATTGTTTTGTCCCTTTGATATTGTATAGAAGTCCTACCCTGCAAGCAATAACAAAACCATGATCCTGAACTAGAGACTTATTGAATCCGAAAAGGTGATGTTTAGTAACGGGAAAAGACAACTTCTACCCAAGAATGGGCGTATGATCCAAAAACAAAGGATCTATAAAATTAACTAGGCTGCTGGGAAAGTGCTGAAGCCATAGATCGTTGACAAGAGCCCTGTCTAGTTTTTTTCCTGATGAACCATCTAGCCTGTTATTTGTTTGACCATGTGAAGGAGTGGCCAATGAATTTTAGGTCGGTTAACCTTACATGTTCAACACACTCTCATAATTTTGTTGAGGAAGACCTGAGACTAATATTACCTTGAACTTCAGCAGCATAAAGAGTGGAATTGAAATCCCCGCAAACAAGCCATGGTTTAGTGATGGTAGCACTAATCTGTCGGAGGGTGTGCCAAAGATCTCACCGTTGAAATTCATAATTGCTTGCATAAATAAAAGAGACATTCAGGTCGAATTTCCCCTGCAGTATTAGAATGTGAAATGCATAAGCTGATCAGTTGCTCGCGATCCACTTTAACCTCTTCTGAGTTGTAACATACGATGATCCTTCCATAAGCATGATGAGTATGATTAGAAAAGACACGCCATTGAGGACCCAAAACATTTAACTTATTTAGATTCTCCAACCTTATTTTTGTTTCCAATAATCCAAGTACAATAGGTTTCTCTTGCCAAACAAAATCCTTAAGAGCTAACAATTTTGATGGATAGTTTATTCCTTTGACATTCCAAGCCAAGATAGTCATATGGGTTTAGGGGTAGTTTTGAGGCCTTTACCTTTGCCTCGTTGAGATTTTGTTGTAAAGAGGGAATGGGAATTACCATTGTCTTTGTCCTTAGAACATTCTGGAGTTGAGCTTGGAATGCCCTCTGCCATAGTCATACTGTCCTGAGATGAAGCATTATGGCGTGACACCTCTTTGTGTTGAGAGTCTGCAACTATAGGGACATTCTCAGAACAAAGAAAGGTTGTATTACACGTAATTGCTTCCACAACATTAGAATCAAGCACAGAACCATTACTCAGACCTACATCAGAGGTATCCTTGTCCTTAGTCAGTGTTGTTTCTGTTTGAGCCGTAATAGAAGCAACTCTGTCCTCAGCACAATCAGAAGTCTCAGAAACATTCAAACTATTATTATTTTGATGGCTAGCTAACTGACCTTCATCCTCTTGATTCATCAACTCATGATAGTAACCAGTTTTGAAAATTCTATCTGTGGGTTTCCAGACAGCAGATTGAACTTTTGCAGGAGGCCTCCAATGATAAGAAATAGCAATGCTGTCTTCCCATAGTTGATTCCCCTCCCCAAGTCCCATAATTGGTATTTCATTAGGTAATTTTTTTTGAAACTTCAATACTCACATAGAGACAAGCATAACCTATTTGCTTCTTAGTTGCCGTGTTTTCATCCATGCACAAACGTTGCTTGAAATAGCTATCTAACTGGTTGAGCCCTTAAGTAGTCCAATACTCTAGAGGGACGTTATGGAAGTTAATCCAGATAGGGAGGTTCTGGATTTTTATGGTTTTCAATTTCAAGCCGGGTTGCCAAAGTTACAGAAAGAGTGGCTGACTGCCGAAATGCCATGGACCCTCTTCCATAATTTTATTAGCTATAGATATGGATGAGAAAGAGAAGAGGATAAGATTGTCTTCTATGAGCAAGACGTCAACAAGTCCTCTGTTTTTCCAGAATTTGTGAGCCCACCGTATAACAAGAGGAAAAGTCGATGTTTAGTCAAGGAAGAAACCAACTAGTGTAGTTTTCCAGTAATTAGCTCTGTCTTTTAGCGTAGCAAGATCTGGGTAGACGATGAGCTTCCCTTCAATTTCAGACGGAGGTTTATAAGATAGCGTGGAGCTAATAGTGTCCCCTACCATTTTCTTCCATGTTTTCGGAGGGTTAGAGACAGTAGCAGAAGGTGAAGGCTGCGGGGGTTGTGAAGGAGGAGCTGGGTCAGAAGGTAGAGGCGGGAAATCCTCGGCCCAAGAGGGTAAAGAAGTGGGTATGGTGTCGGAGGCCCGAAAGTTGAAAAGAAGGGAGGAAAAGACAGAGATGACCTTAGAGAAAGGCTCAAGGGAGGAGTCAGCGGGAGAGATGAATGGGGGTTAGGATAAGAATCAGAGGTAAAGCTAGAGAGTAGGCAGAGCATATCTCTCTAACCCATTTAGAAGCCCCAAATGGTTGTATAGTCATTTTTGACAAGTTGAGGTTCTTAGCTCCTTTCACTAGAACTCCTACCTTCCGGTCTCACTTAGTGTCTCCTCCCATCAAGGTGCTTCAATAAAGAGCGACTAAGTGTTCAAGCACACTAGTTAGGTTCCTTGTGGATTAATAATTACACTTTTGTTGGTCCACAGTTGGACATTGAAAAATAGGTCGAAAAATGTTTTATAAAGTGTTCTTCTTAATGATGACGAGCTTTTCTTTTTCATGTTTTTTAACATAAATAGTATGCACAAAGTTTTAGAAGCTGGATTTTATTGTTGGAATCCAACCATGATCAAATCATGGGCATAATGGAAAATCAAATTTTTTACAGATTCCGAGCGGATCCCGATAATTGAAAAAAATTGAATAAAACATAAAACGATTTAGAAATCGTACCTTGTTTGCTTTCTGTTGAAAAATCTTTGAAACCTTTCCCGATTAATATATTACAAGTTGTTCAAGTGTCCAACCTCTGATGGTATCCACAGAGCGATTCTCAATCTGATTTGAGAGGAAGAAGACAAAAAGTGCTAGCTTCCAAAAAGCTCTTCCTATTAAATAGAAAAAAATCATAACAGTCTTTTATTAAAATTAAATCATTTAATTATAATTAAAATTAAAATCAAAAACTAATTATAATTAATTTAATTTTAATAAAATCAAATATCTCATATTTGGTCCCCAAAGTTTCTCAAACTTTATAATTAAGTTTAGCTTAATTAAATTGATTTTTCTTTCACAAATTGTTCTTTAATGTGTGATCCATTAGGTTCCTAATAAATTGGCAATGATTATAATTTATAATTCTAATTCACAATTAGAATAGGATAAATTAAAACTTCTTTTAATTTATCTTTAATTCTTCAATTAAATAATTCATAATCATAAATCATGATTGGTGTCTAACAACATGTTATGATTACCCAAATATCAGGAATGTCAAAATGATTGACTTAACTTGTCCATGCATGGCTATAATGTATAATTTAATCTTTTTGTCATTCAATTTTCTAGTTGGACAGAGTATAGATACAATGTCTACTCTTATCATCCAATCATATTCATTTATGCTAATTAGTAATTGATTTATAATTGAAATTTGACAACTCCTTTTCAAATATCAATTCACTCTAGCTAGAGAAATCCATAAATCATTACTAATCTAGAATAGTAGAATATTCTCTTTAATTACTTTAGAGTGACGAATCCTATGTTGACTTACTCAGCTATCAATATATGGTTCATACTGTATCCAATTACTATCGACTGAATTATCCTAGGACGATTCATAAGTAGTATCAAAACACAGTAATTCCCACGCTAGATACCTTAGTAATCTCAAGTCTGAGGATCAATTATACAACCATCATTATGAGATAATTCATAGACACATAAGTAATATTCCATTTGTAATTCTTATAATCGGGTCAGTTCAGTAACTTATTCTCTAATAATCACCCACATATTAGTTTAAGTATCTATGTACTTTAATTTGTGAAATCAATTACTTTCTTCATTAGAAAGAAACATAATATCTGCTAGTTTTACCGTTTCAACAATATCTAGTCTTGATGAAACTATATCTAGGAACATTTAGGAATAATACATAAGGGTAAATTGAATCTCATAATTATGATCTCATCATAATTTCAGTTACACAGTAATTATTCCAAGGATTTTTTCTTTGGTATTAAAACATAAAATATTAATTAAATTAATACTTAAAGATAAATAAAGCCTTTTCATTAATTCAAAATAATGTCATACATTAATATGCATCCAATTGATTGGCTGCAAGGGCATAAACTAACAATCTCCCACTTGCACTAAAGTCAATCCCCTATAAATCTAATACCATATCCATTCATATGTCAATCATGTCTCTTTTGAGAAAATGGCTTAGTAAGAGGATCTGTTTGATTCTCTTAGTGGGAACTCGCTCCAATGTTATGTCTTTTTGCTTCATTATCTCTTTGATCAAGTGATACCTCATAAGTACATGTTTAGACTGTTAATGAGACTTGGGTTCCTTTGCTTACGCAATAGCACCATTGTTGTCACAAAACAATACTATGGGCTTAATAATGCTAAGAACCACTCCAAGTTTAGTGATGAACTTCTTGATCCAAACTGCTTCCTTTGCCGCCTTTGACGTTGAAATGTATTCTGCTTCGGTCATTGGATCTACGATGTTTGGTTGTTTGGAACTCTTCCAACTAACCATACCATTATAAAGAGTAAAAATATAACTTGACTGTGATCTACTATCATCTTGATCAGACTGGAAATTGGCATCTGAATGAGCCTGAACTCTCAGCTCAGTTCCTCCGTAGACCAAAAAAATATCTTTAATCATTCTAAAGTACTTCAAGATGTTTTTCACAGCTGTCCATTAACCCTCACGGGGATCAGCTTGATATCTATTTTTTATGCTCAAAGTATAAGCAACATCTAGTCTAGTACATAGCATCGCATACATGATTGATCCAATTGCCGAAGCATATAGAATACAATCCGTTTTATCTCTCCTTTTGTGTCTCTGGACATTTATGAGACAGAAATCCCATGTAATATGGGTAAGAATCCCCTCTTGAAATTCTCCATGCTAAACCTCTTTAGCACTTTATCTATGTACGTGGATTGAGATAATCCAAGCAACCTTTTTGATCTATCTCAATACATATTTATACTTAGTATATAAGTTGCTTCTCCTATATCCTTTATGGAAAAGTTCTTAGATAACCATATCTTAACAGACTGGAGCATTAAAATGTCATTTCCAATAAGCAATATGTCATTCACATAAAGCACTAAGAAAGCGACTGCACTCCCACTTACCTTTTTGTAAACACAAGGTTCATCCACATTTTTTATAAAATTAAACTAGTTGATTGTTTCATCAAAATGGATGTTCCAAACCTCGACACTTGCTTAAGTTCATAAATGGACCTTTGCAACTTGCATACTTGATCAGGAAATTCTTTGGATTTAAAACCCTCAAGTTGTGTCATATACACATCCTCTTGCAAATTCCCATTAAGAAATGTTGTTTTGAAATCCATTTGCCAAATTTCATAATCATAGTATGTAACTATAGCCAATAAAATCCTTATGGATTTAAGTGTTGCTACTGGCAAAAATGTTTCATCAAAATCAACTCCTTATTTTTGTTTGTAACTTTTTGCCACCAACCTTGCTTTGTACTTATGTACATTTCCATCCATATCAGTTTTCCTCTTAAAAATCCATTTGCACCCAACAAGTACTATATCTTTAGGTGCATCCACCAAAGTCCATACTTGGTTAGTGTACATGGATTCCATTTCGGATTTCATGGCTTCTTTCCATTTTAAAGAATCGATGTTTAACATTGCTTTGTTAAAAGTAATAGGCTCATCATGTATGAGTGACACGTTATCCTTTCTATGCTCAATATGTAGATCTAATCTAGTGGGAGGACGACATATCCTACTAGTTCATCACAGACTATGTGTCTCTTGAACTCTCGGATGTACATCATATATATCAAGTTGAGGTTCTTCTTCCATTTTGATATGAATTTGTGCTCTCAAACTTCTCTAAGTTTAATCTTACTCCCACTACTTTCTTTGAGAATAAATTCTCTTTCTAAGAATGTAGCATGTCTTGAGACAAACACCTTTTGCTCAA
>JAOTAX010000009.1:796192-809326 GCA_025629825.1 Erythroxylum guanchezii | reverse complement strand
ATTTTAATTTAAAGAGATTCTTTAACAGAACCATCAATCAATATTTGAAGGGCCTTTTGGTGACCCCTTTCACACATTAAGAAGTCAAAAAAGTTTAATTCAGTTTGCATCCCTCCAAAGCCCCAAAACTTGATGGGTTCTCTACTTGTTTCTTTCAGAAAACGTAGGATATCACTGGTAATCTCTTCATTAAAGCAGTTTTAAAATTTTTTGTGTCCTCTAATATGCTAAAAGAAATGATTTACAGCTACATTATCAACATTCCTAAGAAGCAAAATTCTTCTTCCATGGTGGATTATAGACCTATCTCATTTTTCAACACACTTTACAAAGTAATAGTCAAGCTATTAGCCAACCGATTGAATATATCATTGAAGGAAGCTATAAATCCAACTCAAGGATCTTTCATCAGTGGGAGATCTATTGGAGATAATATCCTTCTAATATAGGAGTTAATAAAAGATTACAATTCATGAAGAGCCATTAGAAGATGTTTATTCGAAGTTGATGTCTACAAAGCTTTTAATACCATTAGATGGAAGTTTATTCAATCTTATCTAGTAGCTCTGAGATTTCCAAATCAGTTTCTTAAGTAGATTATGGAATGTATCATAACTTTATCCTTCAGTATTCTAGTTAATGAAGCTCCCACTCAATCTTTCAGGAACACTAGGGGAATTAGGTAAAGGGGTCCCCTATCTCCTTTCCTATTCACCTTAATGATAGAAGGGCTTTCCGAAATGCTTAGTAAGCTTACTACCTACAATGGTAGACGCCAATTTGACCATCAATTCAAAGAGCTCAGGATCACTCACTCGATTTTTATTGATGACCTAATGCTTTTGAGTGGGGTTGATATTCAATCCACTAAAATCCAATTAAACGTCTTGAATCTTCATTGAAAAGTACAAAGCCATAATCAATGCATGGCAGAACAAGTTTTTATCCCTTATAGTTAAGCTTACTCTAATCAATTCAGTCCTTAACAACCTGCATGTTCATTGGAGTGCACACTTTCTACTGCCAAAGAGATTCATCAAGGAGATTGACATAGTGTGGAAAATTAGAAAATTCAAAGGGTGCAAATTTCAAATGGGATGAAATAACTACTCCTAAGAGGAAGGAGGTTTGGGGATTATTCCTATTTCTTTTATGAAAAAAGTCCTATTGAGTAAAAGGATTTGGAGAATACATATTGACAAGGGAGCTGTATGGATCAAATGGATTAATGAATTCTACCATAAAAATCAAAACTGCTAGTAGGTGATAAGCAACAGGGAACATTCTTAGAACTTTATCCATATGTTGACCTTGAGGAGCTTGTTATATCCCTAGATTAAACATAAATTAGGAAATGGGGAAAACATATGGTTATGGTATGTCAACTGGACTGATCTAAGTCCTCTTATATTGAGAAATGAAATCGTTCATTTAAGAAACAAAATCCCTGCTAATGCTAAAATCTCTTCACTCATCCAGTAGGGAGAATGATTTGGAAATTTCAGAGGATTCTCCTCTCTAGCAACTTATTTCCCTCAACTCCATCATCAGCATAGGGAGGAAAACATTGCTTGGACTCTAAATTCCAAGGGATCTTTACAAATGAATCCTGCTATAAAATATGTAAAACAAACTTGGGAAATGTACCATGGTATGAATTACTTTGTAAACACTCCTTCAACCCCAAAGCTTCTTTAATCACTTAGCTTGTGATAAAGAACATAATCAAAACAAAAAACAGATGGTTTGGTATATTTGACTCCATGTGTATGTTATGCAAAAAAGCTTAGGAGGATAGGAAACGTCTCTTTTTCCTCTACAGGTATTCCAAAGTTGTTTGGAGTAGGATGCTGCAAATGCTAGTCGAGCACTTCCAGACTTACGAATTGAAAGGACTCTTGGACTAGGTCACTAAGAAAGCTAAACAACTCAAGCAGCATGCAGAGCTCTTCAATACTGCTTTCACCATAACCATTTACTCAATTTGGAGAGAAAGAAACAACAAATTGTACAAAAGAGATTTACTCAATTTGGAGATAAAGAAACAACAGATTGCACAAAAGAGCTAACATTGGGAAGCATCAACTAGTTGGCAACACCCTAAATTGGATTAGAGAGATCACGACAGCAAAAAATGTACAAAACAAACTCACTCCTAACATAAATTGTAGATGGAATCTCTAAGTTTGGGTTGCTTGTAACTTCTAACTTGTTTGTATTCAAATGAATAAGTTGTAACTAGGAACTCATTGTAATGTTGTAATAGCTTGTGCTAGTGTGAATAAAATTTAATTCACTTTTCAAAAAAAAAACATATGAAAAGTGTATATTTGTAGAAAAATATGCATTTGCAAAAAGTTTAGTAATTGAAACAAATCTTTGCATTTTCTTCATTCTTCTTTTTTCTTGTTTTCATGTACTTTAAAAAAATCTTTTTTCTGCTATTTCTTAAGTTACATTATAAATTGCATGATCTTTTTTAAGCTTTAATAATTCAATGAGAAATTTTAGCTAATAATTGAACACTTGATCTAGGCATTATTCCTCATTCCTTCCAGCACAATAATTAGTAAGTGATCCCTTTATTCCCTTTTGTTTGTCTTGTAGTTCTTGCCTATTTCAGATTATTGTTTGGCAACTTGAACTATCTACTACTTTTTTAAGAGATTAGAACCTAAATTTTTATATATCAAAAAGTTCTTAAGATAAGGAAGAATAAATATGTATTTCTAAATAATTCAGGATGAAAATTAAAGAAAAGTTTGAAGGTAAATAAGTACCTGAAGATGGCTTTTGATGTGAGAAATATTAAGCCCATTAACACTCATCATCTGCAGAATTCTCTTAGGTGTTGCCTCTGCAAATTAAAACCATAACCATGTCACTGTATCTTACTCATTATTTGTCATCTTTTACCTGTTCTTTCTTGGTTTTATTTTGGGGTTATATGTGCACATATATAACCCAAAATTTTCATCAACGTAACTAAGGTAGCTCGATATGGAATCTTGGAAGATCATTACTTCTGCTTAGTTAGCGTGTCCAGTTTTGGAAAAGGTCAGACTTGATATCAATAAAGAGTTGGGAGAAACGATCATCAAGACTACTTACCGTATTTACCACCAAGGCTTTCAATGGCATCAACAAAATGTTCATGAAGCTCAGGAGTCCAACGAAAGCGCGGAACTTCAGATTTTCTGTATTGCCTCACGCCTCTTCTGGGAAAAGATTTCATGGCTGGTGCTGGTGTTTCGTGATGACTATGAAAATACTGATCAGAAGCCTCAAGGTCATCAGGATATAAGGGTATGAAGCGAAATTAAAGTCCACGCCTTAGAAGATGAAGCGTAAATGCTTGCAGTCTATGACCAAAGACTTTTATGCAAAGATGTGATGTCTTGCTCGTGGTTGCTAACTCAAAGTTCAAACTTGCTTTAATTTTGTAAGGAGGGACTCGGCAGAATTAGGTAGATTCAGCTCCTCCTTTTACGTTTCTCTCCCTTCCTCGAGAAGGGCCATTATATTTTTCTTTTAAATTATGGAATCGAATTAATGTTGGGAGATAAAATTAAAGAATACACAACTCATTTTGATATTTTCTAAGAAAGAAATTGAAAAATTCCTGATATTGATGGAAAATCAACCATGGACAAAATGTGTAAGAGTTGAAATGATTAGGCTTTTGGAGCACGATGAAAATACACGTAAAAATGATTAGGTTTTATACATAGGACGTGTAGCGTAGAAACCTAGGACGTGCATGAGCAAATTCCGTTTTGCTTTTCATTTGGTCATTTTCTTTCTTTTCTCTTGGAGGAAGTGAAGCTTTAGGCAATGCATACACCATGCAAAGTCAAGAAAAGGCGATAAAGAAACAAAAGAGGGTGTATATATGTATACATATATGTATGTCGTTAATTGAATTCCCTATCAGCCTCATTTCCATAAAAGACGGTGCCTACTTTTGGACCCATCCTTTTCTCGTCTTGCGGCTGCCGTGTTCAACACACAACACTCCCTTTTCTCCTCAGAAAAAGCACGAGCCTCATTATCCCTTTCTTAATTGTTTCCTCTTCAATGGAAGTGAAGGAAAGTTATACATATAGTTTAGGGGGAAAACAATATAAACGTTCTTTATATTTTTATTCATTCTATACAAATTATTTTTATTATAAAAATTACTAACTTTCAAAAATATAATGAAATTTTGTAATATTTTATTAAGATCACGTCAAAATAGTTATACATAAAATTTATATTATCACGTCTGTGTCATTGTTTTTTACCATTGTTTAATTCCTGTAGAATTAGGGGGAGGTAGATTCCCTGTGAGAAATGATAATAAGAATAGGAATAAAAATAATCATTATAATTATGATGGACGGATCCACATTGGGGACAAGGGGGCACTTACCCCCACTGCCACTAAAAAATTTCATATTAAAAAATTATTATTTTAAGTTTTGATTCCATAAAAATAAATAAATTTTTGCTTCCATTAAAATTTTGCCCCCATGAAAAATAAAAATTTTCCCCACCCAAAAACATTTTTGGATTCGTCCCTGTAATGGTTAGGACGAAGGAAAGATTACTATTATCATTGATAGTAGTTGATTTGTTGAAAAACTTGAAAAACATATTCTAATTAATTATATTGTTTTACTAAAAAAAATTTGTTAAGGTTTTTTACATCAAATTTTAATATAATCTAATTAATTATATTTAATTTTAATATATTCTAATTAATTATATTATTTTGTTAAAAGCAAAATTTAATTAAAATTGTATTTTACATCAAATTTTAATATATTCTAATTAATTATATTTAGAATATATTTGATTTTAATTAATTATATTTAATATATTCTAATTAATTTTATTTAATATATTCTAATTAATTTTATTTAGTATATTCTAATTAATTATATTTAGAATATATTTAATTTTAATTAATTATATTCATTATATTCTAATTAATTCTACTTAGAATATATTTGATTTTAACTAATTATATTTTTATTATATTATATTTAATATATTTAACTAATTATATTATTTTACCAAAGAAGGAGGAAGGAATGACTTTTATTTCTTACATATTTAGGAGGTATGAAGTAATCCCTAAAACTCATATATGAAAATATTATTCATGCAATGATAATATATAACCAACCGATGTTTTCACTTCCATACCCATTGATGTTTTACATACCCATGAACCACGTACCCCCTTACTTCTCATCGCAAAGTCTCAAAATTTCCAAGTCATTTGCCTAACTTGTGCTAGACTTCCAGCTTCTTCAACAAATAAGGCAGAACATTATTATATAAAGAATAACTGACTATTATTTGAGAAGAGTTGGCAAAGTAAATCTTGTTAGCTCAAGGTTTATATTTAAGGATTTTGATGATAATTATATAATATTTCAAAATTCAAATTGGATTTATTTTATTTTATTATTAACGAGTTAATTCTCAAAAGAAAATAAAATCATTAGAAATACGCTTCCTTTCTTCTATGAACCTTCTTTATGAACTTACCTTATTAGAAATGGTTTATCCGAAAGGATCCTACTAATTATGAAGGTCATATATTATCCTCGTAATTATTAAAAGATTTTTGGCAGAGATTACATCGAAGTTATCCGGATTTAAATCCATTTAGTTGACTAAAAATGCAAGTGAAGCAACAGCTAGTTAAAAAAATTGATTATTTAAAGAAGAGCAACAGCAATTGTGAAGCAACAAGCATACATAGACTTTCGAAATATTTGAGCAGCAACTATATTCTTGAGAGTCACATCATTCTTATTGTGCCTTAAAAAGTGAAATCACTCTGTAAGATAGAAATCGTTATTGATTCTACATTTTATTTTTCTGTGAGCTTCTGGAAACTTGTTATACACTTCAAATGTGGAAGGATGGAGAATTTTGAAAATTATGTACTTGTGAGCTTGAAGAGGCTCATCAAATTACTACTTGATTTTATATTGAAGCACTCAAGTTGGATACTTGGGGATTGGACGTAGGCTTAGGTTGTAAGCCAAACCGGTATAAATCGACAGTGTCCTTCTTCTCTCTCTCTCATTACTTTTATATTTCTACATTATATTGTGTGTCTGTTCATTTCAGCAAAAGGCTCCTTCACTTTTATAATAGGCCCTTTCTGTTTTCAACTTACTGACGATTCCTTTGATTTAACAGGTGCCTTCCTTTTTATTATTTTCAACAGGACTTATACTTTAGTAGGCTACTATCATCTAACAGGCACCTATTGTTTTTATTTTTAACAGGCCCCTGTTTTTTATACAAATTGAAATTAACTTAAGAAATTTTTTAAGTCACACACAATTCAACCCCCCCCCCCTAGGTGTTTTTGCTTTATCATTTGGTATCAAAGCAAGGTTTCAAATTTTTTGTTTTACAACACGTGATAGATCATGGCAAACAACTGAAGAAGCTTTGAAGGAAAATTTGTCTCAAAGCCTCTTTACTTCAATGGAAACAACTACTCGTACTGAAAAGAGAGAATGACAATCTATCCCCAATCTGTAGATATTGAAGTCTTGCAAGCTATCAGAGTTGGAGCTACACTTCCTAATTTCGATAACGTAAAAGTTTGGACTGATGTTGATAGAAGAAATGCACAACTAAACAATAAATCAAAGCATCATTTAATCTGTGCATTATCTCCAGAATAATATAAGAAAATATCTTACTGTTCTGCAACAAAGGAATGTGGGACAAACTACAAGTCATGTTTGAAGGAACAAATGAGGTAAAGAAGCATAGAATAAGTCTTTTAGTACATCAATATGAAAATAATGGCATGAAATAGGGAGAGAACATAGACAAATTCTTCGAACGCTTCAACAATACTATCACAACCTTAGAGAACTTAGGAAAGATATATCCCAATGATGAGCTTGTAACAAAGACTCTAAGGTTGCTACCAAAGGAATGGAGACCTAAGGTGACAGTTCTAAAAACGACAAAGGATTTATAAACTATTTCACTTAACTGGCTACGATAAAATCTGATGATCGATGAAACCGAGGTTAGGTAAGACAAAGGATCCTCATGTATAAAATGAATGGCACTAAAAGCAATTGACGAATCAAACAGTGATGAAAGTGATATTGAATTGAAAATAGATGACATGACGAGTTCAACTTTACGGTTTGAAAATACGGTCGTTTTTATAAAAAGAAGCTAATGAAGAAAAGAGAATGAAATAAGAAAGCTAGAAACAATAGGTTCCTATCAAAAGGTAACAACAGTAATAGCAATACACAAAACAATCAAATTATATGTTATCACTGCAAGCAGCCTAGACACACAAGGTCATAATGTCCTCTTATTCAAAAGGATAAGCCAGAGAATAGAAAATCAAGAAAGCAAGCGATGACTCCAGCTTGGTTAGATAAGGATTCAGAAAACTTTGAAGAAGAAGAGTCAAAAAAAGTCAACAACGTTTACTTTATGGCTGAATCAGGAGACAATGAGGCATATTATTCTAACTCTGAAATTGAAGTTGATGAATTGAAAAATGCATATCATGAATTGTATGATCAGTATAAAAGGTTGGCATAAAGTATTTCAAAGAAGTTGAGAAGTCCAAGAGCAATGATGCATCTCTGAACAGTAAGATTAAATCATTAGAATCTACGAATGAGAATTTGGCAACTGGGAATGTCTCTTGAGGTTAACTATAAGTAAAAGGTTTTTCAAAAGGAAGTTTTACAAGAAAGAGTAGCTAAGTTGGAAAATACACTGCTAAAAAGTGATTCTAATAAGGTAAGACAGTTAGAAGAAAAAGTCTCCATCTTACAACTTGAAAAGGAGAAAAATGCTGGAAAGATCTTATCTCTAAAAAAGATCTGGAAAATTTCGTTGATGGAAGGAAGAATCTTGATGCATTGCTTGGTAGTGGTAAGTGCATTTTTAGTAAGGCTAGCATAGGATATAATGAAAATAACAATATCAGGCCATACAAAAACTTCTTTGTTAAATCCAGCAACAGTTATAGATGGCAAGAACCTGCTAAGTTGCAAAATCATAACAACTATTATTCATCTATTCTGTGCGATTACTGTGGTAAACAAGGTCACATTAGTCATTCTTGTAACTTTTATAAAAAGAAATTATCTCAGATATATATTTGGAGACTAAAAGGTTAAACTTCTAACCTGAAAGGACCCAGAAAATTTTAGGTACCTAAAATGAGATAATGCTTTCTGCAGATATGTTTCAAAACGGAGCCAATGGAGAATGAATGGATAGTTGATAGTGGTTTTTTGAGACATATGACAGGTGAAATATCAGACTTCAACTACATTGAAAGAAAGGAAAGAGGTAATGTTGTCTTTGCAGATAAAAATAAAGCAAAGGTCACCAAAATTGGTAAAATTGGTAATTCTGCCTCTACCTCTATTGATAACATTTTCTTTGATGATGGTTTGAAACATAACCTATTAAGTGTGAGTCAGCTATGTGACAAGGATTACAAATTCATTTTCTATTAATTTCATTATGAAATTGTCGATATTTATAATGATAATATTATATTTGTTGGTCCTAGAAATCAGAATATCTATTGTGCTCAACTGGAAGACATGTCCTTACAAAGTGTTAAGTGTTTTGTCTCTCTAGAAAAGGATTCGTTTATTTGGAACAGAAGATAATGACATCTTAGCATAAGCATTATATCAAAATTATCCAAAAACAAGTTAGTAAGAGGACTATCAACCTTAAAGTTTGAAAGCGATCAAGTTTGTGAGGCTTGTTTAAAAGGTAAACAAGTCAGAAACAGCTTTCCTTCTAAAAATATTATGTCTACTAGCCAACCACTTAATCTTGTGCACATGGATTTATTCAGTCCTACTAGGACTCAAAATTTTGATGGTAAACATTATAGTTTTGTTTTACTAGATGATTACTCCAGATTTACATGGGTTTATTTCTTATCAAATAAGGATGATGCTTTTAAAGTGTTTGAGAGGTTTTGTAAAAAAATCCAAATAGAAAAAGGGTACTGCATCACTTCAATTCAGAACGATCATGGAGGAGAATTTGATAACATAAAGTTTGAAGAATTCTGTGACAACAATGGTATAACTCACAACTTCTCTTGTCTAAGGACGCCTCGGCAAAATGGAGTTGTAAAGAGAAAGACTAGAACTTTGTTTTATATGGCCAAGACCATACTATGTGAAAGTGGACTACCTCATGGATACTGGGCAGAAGTAGTATCCACGGCATGTTATGTACTTAACAGATATCTCATAAGACCTACTTTGAAAAAGACCTCTTATGAGTTATGGAAAAGAAGAAAACCAAATGTTGCTTACTTTCGAGCATTTGGCTGCAAGTGTTTTGTTCTAAACAATGGAAAAGACAACCTTGGAAAGTTCGATGCAAGATTAGACGAAGCTATCTTTTTGGGCTACAATACAGCTAGTAAAGGATTCAGAGTATATAAAAAATAACAAACAAGGTACATGTGGTATTTGATGAAGCATTACCTTCGACAACAGCAACTAACTCAGATGATGAAAAGCATCAATTGGTACCTAAAAATACATCGGAGAATCAAACTACACCTGTAATACCTTCATAATTACAAAATCAAGAAGGTCCCTCTAAGGCTAGAACAGAGTAGGTTCTTTCATCTCAGCAGGAGGCTAAGCAACGAAAAACACTGAGAGAATGGAGAGGTCTTAATACACATCAATATATTATGGGATATCCCTCTAAAATTTTAAGAACAAGATCATCGTTCAAGAATAACTTTGTTGCTCTACAAAAATTAGGTTTCAGCTATGAAAGACGAACTGAATCAATTTGACAAAAACAAAGTCTGGAATCTAGTTCCTCGTCCTCAAAATATGTCAATCATTGGGACTCGATGGGTATTTTGAAACAAATTTGACGAAAATGGTAAGGTGGTAAGAAACAAAGCTAGACTTGTAGCTCAAGGTTACAATCTACAGGAAGGTATTGATTTTGATGAAACTTATGCATCTGTTGCTAAATTAGAATCGATTAAAATTTTACTTACCTTTACATGCTATAGAAACTTCAATTTTTTCCAAATGGATGTTAAAAGATCATTTTTAAATGGTTATATTAACAAACAAGTTTCTATTACGCAACCCCCAAGTTTTGAAGATGAAAACCATCTGAATTATGTGATGAAGTTAACCAATCCTCCATATGGTTTAAAGTAGGCTCCTCAAGTATGATATGAGAGGTTAAGAAAATTTCTACTTGAGAATAACTTTTAAAGAGGAAAGGTCGATAAAATCTTATTTATTAAGAGAAAGGAGAATGATTTACTTAAAGTACAAATATATGTTGATGACATAATATTTGGTGATACTAATTCATCCATCTATGAAGAATTCTCAGCATTAATGCAGGGGGAGTTTGAAATGAGCATGATGGGAGAATTATCATTCTTTCTTAGATTACAAATCAGAAAAACAGAAAAAGGAATCTTCATTAGCCAAGACAAATTTACAAAGAAACTTATCAAGAAATATCATTTTGAGAATGTCAAACCGATGGGTACTCCCATTTACACTAGAACTAAACCTGATAAAGATGAAGGCAAAGTTATGGATGAGACAAGGTATAGAGGAATGATTGGATAACTACTATATCTTATAAGCTCAAGACCAAACGTTATGCTTAGTGTGTGCACACTTTCAATCAAATCCAAAAGAAAGTCACCTTCAAGCAGTCAAAAGAATCTTTCAATATCTACACGGAACTATGGATTTTGGACTATGGTCTCTAAAAACTGAGTCATTTGACATAGTGGGCTATTATGATGCAAATTATGCAGGTGATAAAGTCAACCAAAAAAGCACAAGTGGTCACTATCAATTTATTGGAGAATGTCTAGTATCTTGGTCTCTCAAGAAGCAAAATTGCATAGCCCTTTCGATGACTGAAGCAGAATACATAGCAACTGCCATTTGTTGTGCTCAAATCTTACGGATGAAGCATCAACTACAGGAATTTTCTCTAAATTTTTCTTGTATTCCTATATTGTGTGAAAATACTAGTGCTATAAATCTTTGTAAAAATCATGTACATCATTCTAGGACTAAGCATATAGAAATCAAACATCATTTTCTTGGAGATCATATTTTAAAAGGAACCATTGATCTTTTACATGTTAATACTGAGAATCACGTAGCTAACATTTTCACCAAGCCACTTTTTGAAGATAGATTTTGTGTGTTAAGAAAGGAGCTTGGTATGTGCAAACCCTCTTATATTATTTCTGCATGAATATTCTCTGCTACTTGTCTTTGCATTTTGTTTAGCAGGCTCCTTCTATTCTGATTCCTTAGAAACTCTCTCTTATTTTAACAAGCTCCTTCTAGTTTAGAAGGCCCCTCTCGATTTAATAGAGCAAGATTACGAATGTACTAAGAAGGTAATTTCCTTTGTTTTGTCGTTTTAGTATTTAAAGACGTGTATGAAGTTCTGACAAGCGGTTGTATAAATCTATCAAAAGATACGCAAATGACCCCACTTCCTATATTAGCGTACGATCGTTCATCTCCATACGACATCAACGCTCAAGAAATGCCTAATATACCAAAAATAGACTTCTCTCCTCTACTCACCCTCATTGTTCTTCGAAATGCCGCTCTTGACTCTATGCATTCCAACTCTTTGTTTTCATCTGAAATCTTCTAAACCTCATCCATCGCTATTACAATGTTATGAACTAAATGAAAAGGGGAAAAAAAAACTCCAACTACTACTTATAGTTATAGTGAAGCTCATGTTACTGACCTATTTCCTTTAAGCCCCAAGTATCAGAAGTGCACTGGGTTGTAAATGATGATAATTTAGATGAAGAACATTTTTGGTTGATTAGACAACCACGAACAGAGGAAATCTTGCAAAGTAAGACGAAAAAATTTCTTAAGAAAAAGAAAACCATGATGCTAAAAAGAAAGAGGAAGAAGAATCTAAAAAAATAAAAAGGGTAGAAATACAAAAGTGAATAGCGCATATGGCTGAAGAAACTATTGATCGAAATAAGTTGTTTCATAAAGAGATGATTCCTAAAGAAAAAAGGGAAAAGAAGATAAAAATAGTTGCATAAAAAGGAAAGATATCAATACCACCAAAAATGTTTCAATTAACGTGGTGGTGTTATCGTCTGCAACCAAATTAAAAAGAAATCACTTCCGTTAATACAAATTAATGTAGTAGTAGTAAGTGGATATCGTTTCCACAAGGAATTTTTAACGGTAAAGGTTAGCGAGTTCAAATGCGACAAATAATGAAAGTAAAGAGGGGGGGTTTTGGTCACGGCAATATCAGAAAATTAAGAGAGAAATCACAAATCGAAAGCAGTAATTAAATCTGAAAAATCAATGAGAAAATACCTTGGTTTTGGTCATCGTTATCATACTATTATGGATCCTCGATATCAAATTGTAATCATTAACAAACATTCATTGGGGAAGTTTTCTCTTAAGTGTAATGATTAGAAACATATATCCTAGCATTCTTATTAAACAACAACCTAGATACGATCGTAGGTGTAATTGAATAATAACATTAAGAATCAAGAACCAGTGAGCAAGCGAAATACATGTACAACATGCAATCAATCAAGCTAATATCTCCTTAGAATTTTCCGACTCTGACGTAGAGAAGACAATCCTAATTGCTACTTGCAATTAGCGAAACTGAACGTCATATTCGGTTAATCTAGCGGTTGAACCAATTAATCTCTAGTTACGCGCCTAAAAACCAACGAATTCAATTAGAAAGAATAGATCTGAAGATATCCAGTGTTCATTAACAAAGTAAATTATATTCAAATCATCTCACCATAATAACATATAACATGGGTCCCTTCAACCAAGACAAAAGATTTAGCTACTCACAATAGAATTGAAAACAAAAGAAATAACAAAGCTTAAGGTCTCCATCCCTGGTCCTTTACTGAAACATGTGAAAATACTAAAGGAAGAAGTGCAGAAAACATAAAAAGCTGGAAAAGAAAACTGCAGAAAATGAAATCTATCCTAAACCTAGTCTAATGCTTGCGTGAATCACCTCCTTTCTCTTTTATGCTTATCTTTCCTTGATTCTCTC
>JAOTAX010000009.1:760586-775554 GCA_025629825.1 Erythroxylum guanchezii | reverse complement strand
TTTCAATCCAAATACCTGAAATTATTTCTTAACCAATTCTATAAATTTTATTATTATCAAAACATAGAAGGATTTAACTTGTCAACCTCTATTGGTCCAACAATTTCTTTGTTTTCTATTAGTTTTCTAAAAATTTGTCTTTGTTTTTATTTTTTATAAGTAGTAAATAAAATTATTTAGTGTCTAGGTGTTTTGAACCCTAAGTTTTGATATCATCATGACTTGATATTTTATTCAATGAAATTATATTGTCTGATTTATTGCAATTCAATTATGCTTTTTTGTTCTTATTCTAATACATCCAAAATATTAGTGCATGATTTGATTTCATATAAATAAGATTGAGAAATCCTCTTATATGAATAGATCTACCATAATTAGAAGGAGTTACATGAAAATGTAGAGATAGGCCGTCATAAATCCTCTAGATTAGGGTCAAACCTAATAGAGAAATTTATGAATTGATAATGCAATCCTAGGGGTTTTAACAAGAAGGAGTTTTGTTAATCTACTAATGGATTTGTTGTTAATATTCTTAAGAAAGATATTAACATAAGATAAGGAATTTTGATGCTCTAATAATCAATAATATAATTGCATAATAAAGGTTTAAAAATTAAAGGATTCTTAGGGGCATTCATCTTTTAGAGACTATTATTTGATATCGATTTTGCTAGGTATTTTCCTTTGTCTTAAGTTCAATATTATTTTAATCTTAGTTTTCTATTTTAATCTAATTTTTAATTAAAATACAAAATTTGATACTTTAGGTTAGATAATAGAAAAAGGGTAACTACTAGTAATTACATTTTTTGTGGGATCGACCCATACTTGCCTATGCTAGCTACAATTACACCGTACACTTGCAATAAATTTTAATATTGATAAACCTAAATCAGTTACCTACTAATCAGCTAATCCTTCTAGCTTGACTTGTTATAATGGGTATGTGACTTTTTCAGATTGCGCTACACCTTATCCCTCATTTCATTTTCATGTTAGGCATGAAAGCATGAATTTAACCACGAGGGATGCCAAGTAGCTTTTCTTCTCCTCCAGTTATTAGTAAGGGGAAAGGGAAATGTGAGAATGAATCTTATTCGTGTAGTGAGTATCTTATTAGTAAATGCAGGAAGTTAGATCTCTGAAATAGCCTTCCATCACTTCTTTTACCTTTTTATGTTCATCGGTCATGGAATGCCCCTTCATCACTACACTTCCAAAGCTTGCCTCTACAAAAATGTTCTAATTCCTTCTTTCTATTCCCTTTATTATTATTTTTTCTTTCTTTAGCATCTAGGATTATCATATATAAGATTGTTGTTTCTTGACAGAGTTCTCTCTCTCGATTTTGGAAATTGGTTATTTTCAATGTTTTAAGGTGGCTCAAAATATAATAAGAGAAGCAAAACAAGATCGTAGGCTATATGAAGGAAGGCTATTCAATGTCGAATCATCTAGTTGCTTTTATTTCTATATTCCACTGTGTTGAATGTAAAATGGTTATGGTAGAAGATTAGGAAGAATATATTATATCATAACTCGCATACTTTCTGTTGGTCAATAACCATCAAAAGCTCTCTATAGTTTTTCAATAAAAGTATAGGAAGGTCTCTCTTTCTAACTAGAATCATTCTTTCAAAATAAATTATGCTTCAACTGCACATATCAATTATTTAACATAATTCTTCTATTCATACCTTTTCCTCTTTACTTTCTACATACAAATATACAAAGATGGAGTTAGAGTAATTGAGATCAAAAGAATTCTCAAAATACATAATCAACTACTTTCACACCAGAGGAACAAGACCCAGAATGAGGACCTTAAGTGTTTGGAAGATATCTTGAGAAAAGGTTTTAGCATTGGTGTATCGGCTAAAAGAGCAAAATAATCCCTAACGTTTACACAGACATTTGAATTAGACCCGAATGTTTTAGGGTGTTCAAAATGAACCTTAACATTTACAAAACGTTCAAAATGAACCCTAATGTTTAGAAAAAGTTTAAAACGAACCTTAATCACTAGCAGTGTTAAGCTATTGTCAGTAAACTATAAACATGGCAATTTTTTTCCTTATATGTTTTTTTTTAATTTTTTTAAAGTTGGATCCACCCTATCATGTTGTGGAAAATTTTAAAATGAAGGTGGGTCACACTATAAAAAAAATGATATGTTTTGGGATGGATGTTGAGCCCACATTAACTTTGTTGGGTGCTTAATTGGAAATGATTTGTCCTAACTTCTTCTTTCCCTTCTTTCTCTTCTCTTAGGAAAGCAGATTTAAATAAAACTTTTAGCTTGCTATAAGCTAGGCTCAAGGACTGCAGTCGATTGTTTCCCTTGCAGTTGTTAGCTTGCACTTGAAAGATTCAATCAAATGTTCACAATCTGGAGTAAATGGATTGAAAACTTTGCATGTTTGTACTAATAACTAATGCCTTACCACTTGGCTATACTGCATACAAACTATTTTTGATGATAAAATAGAGAGAGGGGAAAGGAGAAGCAAGGTTTGAAGAATGAGCTAAATCGTGGATGGGGATATAACAAGTAAGCACAAAGTTCTTCCTTTACTTTAGGACCTACTACAATAAGCTCGCAACTCTAATAGAAACAAACAATAAGCACTATACTCTATTTGCTTGCAATGATGTACCTATCAAAGTTGGCGAACATTTCTTTATCCTTATACTCGTTATGCTATTTGACTAAACTTGTTAGCTCCATGTCACCGAAATTCTTACACCTGTCAGCATTTGGTCCTTTCTTGATAGAAAAAATAGTTTACTTTTCAAGTAAACATATTCACTTTTCTTTCTTTCTCAAATTCAAATGTTCTTATCGATCTAGTAGTAGGGGTCCTTTTTTTTACTGTTACAGAATCTTGTGGGAGGATTGAATCTAGTCAACGTCTGATTTAGCTCCTTTAGTATGGATATGGTTTAAAGAAACAAATGACTCTGGATCAAGTAGTTCGGCTAAGTTGGCATGAGATATGAAGCCACTAAACCCTAAAGTTAGATCCATTATCTCACAGAGTGAATAATATTCCAATTAATTATAAAAAGTAAAAGTAGGATAAAACTATTGGCTATGAACAAGTCTTCTTTGATAAGCAATTCTCTTATCCATTATTGTTAACTCTCAAGGGGGAAGTGATCGAGTTATTCTTATTAAAGAAAAAAAAACCTACTCTCTTGTCCACTTCTAATTGATCCTCTCTCTACTTGACCTGGGCATGTTTCCATTTCATAGGTAAGTTCATAAGTTATTTAAGGAAGAAATAGGTATTTATATTCTTTCTTTATATAATAGGAAAAGGAAAAAGATCATCAATCTCATTCTTATTAAACTTTCCCTTTTGTCTATAGTGAGGGCGACCTTATTCCAAAATGGTTTGGTGTGCCCTTTCCTATGGATTTTGTTCTGTGCTAGCTAGGTTAAGTCTTAGTGCTTTAGTTTTAGTAAGGCCAGTAGGAGAGGAGAATTTAGATTTAATGGATTTAGGAGTTTTATGATTGATGCATATTTAACTATATTTATACACCCATATTTGACGTATTTTGCTTGATATTTTGTAATTTTATTGTATATTTGGTACTTGATTCACTGTAACTGCATTTATAGGTTATAATTACCTTAATGGACTATAAAATAAGAATTCTAATGAAAAACATGGCATAAAATGAAGTTTTGAAGCAAATTAGAGATACACAGTCATGTCTGTGCCTATGTAAGTCTTTAAGCTTATGTAAAACCATAAATTAAGGAGTTTTTGAATATACATGATCTGTCACACGCCCATGCATCAGATATTATATCTCCCAAAAACCCTAGTTTTCACTATAAAAGGATGTGAATAGAGGCAAATAGGGGAGGGTAGACTTTTGGAGCCAATTCTAGATGTAGAAAGCTTACATATAGGACGATTGATCAAAGAATGTGTATAACATGAAAAAATCATCAAAAGATCCAATATATTACAACATCAAACATCAAACCTCAAACTTGCAAAAACATTCAATAGAAGAGAAAGGGAGATTTAGAATTATGGTTCTTTCGTTTTCTATTTGTTTTTCCTCTTGTTGATCTTTGATTTCATTTTATGTTATATGTAACTGAACCTATTTAGTGTTCAGGTGTGATGAATCCTAGTTAGGATAACAATATGTTTTGATTCTTTTATTTAATGAAATTACTTTTATTGATTTATTGTGATTCAATTATTTGTTTTTATGTATATTTTAATAAATCCAGAATATTAGTACATAATTTGATTTCATATTATAAAGATTGAGAAATCTTTTATGTTAATATATCTACCATAATTGAAAGGAGTTGATTGCAAACTTACAGATAGGTTGACATAAATCCTCTAGATTAGGGTCAAACCTAATAGCGGAATTCATAAATCGATAATGCAATCCTAGGAACTTTAACTAGAAAGAATTTAGTTAATCACCTTATGGATTAGTTGTCAGTAGCCTCGAGAGAGTTAATAACATAGGATAGGAATTTCCGCAGTCCAATAGTCAATAAAATAGTTGCATGATAAAAGATTAACTATTTAATGATTTTTAGGGGAATTCATCACCTAGACACTAATTTTGATATTGAGTTTTCTAAGTGATTTCCTTTGTTCTTCATTCATTATTGTTTCCTGTTTTAGTTTAGTTTTTAAGGTTACTTTTATTTATTAAAACCAAAATCTAATTTATGGACTAGATAATAGAAGAAAGGTAATTACTAGTGATCATTGTCTTTGTGGGATCGACGTGTACTTGCCTGTGCTAGCTACAACTATGTCATACTCTTACAGTTAATTCAAATATTGGTATAGCAATGATCAATCACTTTACAACTAAAACTAGTAAATGTTAAGTTGGAAACAAGAATTCCTCAAGTTGGATGTGAATAGGAATCACCTCGAGAAAGAGAGTAAGATGTGACTTCCTATTTTTGAATTAAGATAATAAGAGCTAAAAAAGTGATTAACATCTTATTGGCTTATCCCTTTCTATATAAGATTATGGGTATAAAAGTTTTTAATTCCACTAGATGTTAACAAGAAGGTAAAAATGGTTAGGCTTATGACTAGCCTATAACTATCAAGGAGACTATTACTAGATTTATTAGCCTTACCCTAGAAATGGCAGAACTTCAAAAGAAATTTGAACTAGGTATGTTTACCACAGGTAGCCATAAGTTACTTGATGGGATTTGATGGATTTATCATACTTTTTATTGTTTACATGATGTCAGACAATAAATTGTTGATTTTAGGCTTTAATCAGGGATGATTTAGGTCTAATAGAGATTAAAAGAAAGCCTAGTCTATGCTTTGATTTCTCATTTACTAGATATACAGATAAAAGATGATGTCTTAATCATACACTACTAGTGGAGGGCCCCTTTTTTCTTCAAATGGATCTCTTAGTTATTAAGAAGGTTGCCCAAAAGCACTATAGAAGGTATACCTGGTAAAATTTATAAGTAAGCCAGATATTGAGATGGCGACTAGGGTTATTGTTTCCTTTATTTCCATTATTATATAATTTGAAGACCACAACGGATCTAAGATAAGATCTTTTATTTACAAAAACATGGTATACAAAGTCAACAAATCTTTTAAAAATACAAAATAGGATTTATTATTACACAAAATATTGAAGCGAGTTCTAGATTTGGTGCAAGACGAATAGTTTTGGGGTGTTTATTGAAACCCTTTAATTTAGAATATAGAACCTCCATGCAATTTCAAAGCGAGTTCCTCCCATATCCTACCTTTTAGTAGGATGTGCTGAGGTTTGTCATATACTCAAGAAGAAAGCTCTCAAAAAAGGTGGCTATTTCTTAGACGGACAATAGTTCCAATTCTAGTAAAGTTTGCTTATAGGAAAGAAAGGGATCTGAAAAAAGTTTTTTTTAAAAAAAAAAAAGCATTGTTAAGGAAATCCCCCAATATCATATTAAATAAAAGGAAAGGGCATAAGAATATGATCTTATCTTTCTGTTCATTTGCTCCTTGCTTGTAGAGTGGCATACTGAAAAAATGGAATGGACATATTCGATGAGAAGGAATGAATTCAACAAAAGCAAGGGATTGATTGAGCAAAGGTAAAATGTCCGAGGAAGAAAAAATGATTAAAAAGAACTTTTGTTTATTAGATTTAGTATCAATGAATAATTTAATAATAATGAGTAGTTTATTCAATTTATTATAAATTTCTCAAAGGTATATGCATGAAACATAATCTATTAGTTAATTTAAATTTCATTTACTTTATTTCATTCAAATACTATAACAAAAATATGTTTTGAGTCTTAGTTTTATTGTAACTTCCTCTTCTATTTGAATTTTTTATCATATAAGATTTTAAGGGCTAATGAAACTATTTAAGAGAAATTTAATTGTCTTAATTCTCGTGTGATCACACAAAAAATTCAAACTCTCTTTAGATTTCCTTCTTGATCAATGACAACTACAACATTGTCATCATAATGTATTTTCATACCACTTTTACATTTGAGCTCTTTACAAGTTCGTATATTACAACTCTAATCACTTCTAATGTTTCTGGAGGGGACTGGGGAGTGCTTCTTTGATCATAGCAACAATAACGTCACCAATAGAACATATCGTCGATTAATTGCTCTTATGATTCATGTACACATCCATTTTTGGACTCCACTATTATTTACTACATTCAAATGAGTCTAAAATTGGGTTATATAATTTTTTAATTTGTTATGTCAATATAAAGAAAAAATAAGAGGTATTGTTTGTCTATAATAAAAAAATTGCAATTTTATTTTCATAAAAGGCATTTTCCTTTAATTTTATATGCCTATCTTGAAATAATGAATTGTGTTTGTATAGGCATTTTGGATGCTCCTAGCCCACCTAACTATATTTTCGACTACTCTACCTTTTTCGAAACGTATTTTACCCGACTTAAAGGTAGCTACCTAATATTTAGAGGATTCTTTCCTCAAGCCCATACATGCTTCTATAGGTCTTGTGATAACTAGTTTGTCAGGAAATATACATACCCATATTTTCTACCATGATGTGTATTACGTGTCATTGCTTGACTTTCCACCACTATTTTTCTGGATGTAATCCAAGTAGGTTCAAGTGCCTATGGAGCGTATTTACCGAAACAAATATGATTACCTTAATAAAATATTCCTTTTAGTCTTCCTCTATGTTGTTTATAGAATCGAATTCTTTTAGGGTTATAGTTGATGGTTCTTTTTCTATTCCATCTCCACTATAGAACCTAACATAAGACTTTCTTCTCACCTAGCTTGTCACAAATGAAAAGATTGAAAAAAAAAATATATGTATATTCTTTAATATATGTATTGATATAAATAATAATATACTCAAAAGTGTGGAATTTGACCAAAGCTTTTTAACTGGGAAGCCCTATTTCATTATGTCAGTACACACGTACATTACTTTCTAAAACGACCTGAGGCCTAATGGGAAAAAATAACTATTCTTATGAAGTAAACGATAAAGGTTGAGACTTGGGTTAAGGATTCTCTCCCTCTGTTTGACCATCTTGCTTTTAAGATTAAACCACTGGTGTCTAAATGCCTAAGGAAAACATAGAGTTCCTCAGATTATGAATTAGAAAGGTAGGGTGCTTTAGTGTCAAAATCCTGATCTACTTTCAATTAAGTGACATGTCAATATTCATTGGATTTTCTTTGTCAACTGCTCATGATTTTGTATGCTTTGTATTGGAACACCGAATTGGATTTCTTTCAACTTTTTTTGTTCTTATCAAGTACTTGCTTTGTTAATGGTATGATAATTGGTAAAGGGAGGGAACATAGTAATCTTTTCCATAATACCTTAAACTATAAAAACAATACCAATAGATATAACCAAAAAGGCCTTACCTTGAGTTGTGATCAAACTGGTTCTTTTTGGATGTTTGGGTCAAGATTTCAATCCCTCTTATTGTAACTTTTTAACTTGTTTTGGCATGTGTACTTAGGGGTCATTCACTTGACCAAAGTATTTACTTAATCCTCATCTTTAAGTGAAGGGTTTGGAAAATTCCATTTATTGATACCTTTATTAATTCTTATCCTTTTAAATAACCTCTTTCTTTTTATGTATAGATTTGAGAAGTTCATAAGTAAAAATGGAGTTAGCCCCTTATTGTGTGTTGATACTTATAGAGTATATAATAGATTTGCTTCTCTTTGTTCCTATAAATGATAAATGAAACAGTTACATCATTACTAATTATTAATATAAAGTATAGAAAAAATATTTGCCCTTTCTCCAAGATAATCCAATGAACCAATATAAAAGAGTTACCTAAGGAAGATGGGAATGGTCCTATGATATCCAAGCCCCACACATCAAATATCTCTACGACTATGATGTTTGAAAGTGGCATCTCATCTCTCTTCGAGATATTACCCACTCTTTGGCACCTGTCACAATGCAATACAAAATCTCGAGCATCTTTGAACAAGTTTGGCCAGTAGAATTCATACTCCAAAATGTGAGCAGCTGTCTTTTTCACTTCATAAAGTCCTGCATAAACTAAACTATGACACTAAGTCAAAACTTCAGACATTTCATCTTCAGGAACAAACCTGCGAATAAAACTGTCAGCATAAGACAGCTGCTCGCATATTTTACGTAACATAGGTCCATTTCAAATATAGTGAGAACACTGAAATAAAAAACATTTCCTTTGTTGATGTGAGAGACTAGAGGGAAGAATACCACTTAAGAGATAATTGGAAATATCTACAAATTAAGGAAGAAAAGGATTTTCTACCATCATTAAGGCCTCGTTAAGAAAACGTTCTTCAATTTCCTCTTCCTCTTCATTTTGTACCCCTTTAAGTCTCGATAGGTGATCCGCTACAACATTTTCTGCTCCTTTCTTGTCCTTAATCTCAATGCTAAATTCGTAGAGTAGAAGAACCTATCGAATGAGCTTAGCCTTGGCATCCTTCTTTACAAAGAGATAACACAACACCCTATAATCTATAAAAACAATAACTAGTGAGCTCAAAAGATAAGAACAAAACTTTTCACATGCAAATACCACTGCAAGCGACTCCTTCTTAGTAATGGTGTAGTTCAATTATGCTCTCGTTAAGGTCTTGCTGGCATAGTAAATTGTATGTAGCCTTTTCTCCTTCTGCTATCTGAGTACATAACTAATGACATGGTCACTTGCATCACATATGATCTTGAAGGGAAGTGACCAATCCGGTGACACCAAAATAGGTGTTGTTGTAAGTGCCTTCTTTAACCTATTAAAAGCATCTAAACAATCATCATCAAACACAAAAGACACATCTTTAACTAACAAATGAGTCAAGTGTCTAGCAATAAGAGAGAAGTCATTGATGAACCATCTATAGAACCTTGCACGACTAAGGAATGCTTGGATGCCCCTGATGTTGGTAGGAGGTGGGAGCTTTTTAATCACTTCAGTCTTAGCTCAATCTACCTTAATCCCCCTGTATGAGATCTTATGGCCCAAAATAACTCCCTCTAGGACCATGAAATGACACTTCTCCTAATTCAAGACTAAATGAGACTCCTCACATCTTTGTAACACTCTATCCAAATTAAACAAGTTATGATCACAAGTGTCTCCAAAAATAGAGAAGTCATCCATAAATACCTCCATGAATTCTTCATTCATATCTGCAAAGATGGCCATCATGTATCGTGGCTGGTGCATTGCATAGATTAAAAGACATCCTCCTATAAGCAAAAGCCCCATAAGGAAAAGTGAAAGTAGTTTTCTCTTGGTCATGTGGGTATAAGAACACCTGATTGTACCCTAAATATCCATCAAGAAAACATTAAAAAGCATGGCCAACCACCTTCTCAATCATTTGGTCCACAAAAGGTAATGGGAAATGGTCTTTCTTGGTGGCCAAATTGAGTTTCCTATAGTCAATGCACACTCTCTAACCTGTGATGGTCCTAGTGGAAATCTTTTCACCTTTTTCATTCTCCATCATTTTCATGCCTCCCTTCCTAGGCACACATTGCACCAGACTCACCCACTATTTATCTGAAATTGGGTATATAATACTTGTATCTAAAAGCTTCACCACTTCCTTCTTCACAACCTCTTGCATGTTTGGATTTAACCTTCTTTGCATCTCTCTCACTATCTTGCATCATTCTTCAAGGTTAATCCTCCGCATCACCACATTGGGGTTAATCCCCCTAACATCAGAAATTTGTCACACTATGGCTCTCATCCTCTTCTTAATGGTCTCTACAACTTTCTCTTCTTGCTCAAAATCCAATTTATTGGAAATGATGATGGGTATGGTGTGGTCCTTACCTAGAAATGTGTATCTCAAGTGAGAAGGTAAGGGTTTTAGTTCTATAATGGCTAGCTTTATAATGGAGTGTGGAGCGGGTGCATCCGTTCTCTCTAACTTCTTTTGCTCACCCTCCTACACAATTCCTCTTCGCTCACACTCTCATGCCTATGCACTTTAACAACTTCCTTAACTACCTCTTCAACTTCCTTCACACAATTATCCACAACATTAATATTTGTACATGCACTTCGATCCACTAGCTTCTTCAAAGATTTAGTTATATTAAATTCAAACTACTTATCACCAATTCTCAAAACTAGTTTTCCTTCATGCACATCAACTAATGCCCTACCAGCATTTGTAAAGGGCCTACCCAAAATCAATAGACAATTCCTATCTTCTTCAAAATCCGATACAACAAAATCAATAGGAATTATAAATTCATCCACTTTTACTGTCCATCTTCTACTACACCAAATGACCTCTTAATGGATTGATCCACAAGTTGGATAAGCATGGCTGTTGGTGTGATGTCTCCTAGCCCTAATTTCTTGAAAATAGACAAAGGCATTAAGTTCATACTTGCGCCTAAATCACATAAGCATTTAGAAAATTCAAAATCACCAACAACACATAGAATAGTAAAAGTAGCTGGATCTTGAAGTTTTGAAGGCATTATACTTAAGATAATAGAACTACAGTTCTCCGTCGTGGTCACCGTCTGACTATTCTCCCAAGTATGTTTGTGCATCAATATGTACTTGAGAAACTTCATATACCTAGGCATACACTCCAATGCCTCCACCAAAGATAAATTAACTTGAAGCTTCTTCAACTTCTCTAAGAATTTGGAGAATTGAGTGCCTACTTGACGTTATCTCACCCTCTGCGAATATGGAATCTTAGGATTGTAGGGTGGTGGTGGCACATATGGCTTCTCTTCTTATTTCTCTTCTACATTCTCTTCTTCTATCTCTTTGCCTTTACCCATCTCCTTTTTTTGGTTATCCTTATGTACACTTGGCTCATCCAATTGCTTGCCACTCCTGGGTGTGATTGCCTTGAGTTGTTCCTTTGGATTGGCCTCAGTGTTGCTTGGTAAGCTTCTTGCATCCCTAGAAGACAAAGAATTAGTAAGTTGACCTACCTGTACCTCCAACTTGTGGATGGATGAAGCATGGCTCATCACAATCTAGTCAAACTTTGCCTTCATTCTCTTCTAACCCTCTTTTTGTCTTCTTTGACCTTCATCTTGGCTTAAGACTTTTGAACCCAATATGTCCATTAACTTGTACATTTTGCTCTCCAAAGATCCAAATCAGTCTTGCTAAAATCCGAGAGGTCTTTGTGCTCTCATTTGGCCACCTACATTATTAGTATTCTATGAAAATTTAAGGTGGTTTTTCCACCCAGGATTGTAGGTGTTAGAGTATGGATTGTTACCCCTTCGCAGCTAGCCTAAGTAATTTACTTATTCTATAACACTGGCTCCCAATAAGAAGCATTCAGCCGTGCCATGGTTATCCTACCCACATAATTCATATTGTAATTGCGTGGCCTTAACTGTAGATGAAAAATCTCCTTATATGTTGCTCAACTACTTGGTGAGGGCGATAATTTATGCTTGCAAGGCTATCACTGAGTCAATTGGAATCATCCCTTTTTGCTCCTTAGACCCTTGTGTATTCCTTTCATTTGGCCACATGCAGCTGCTGCTCGCCAACTCTTCCAAAAGGTCACGAGTTGCATCAATAATTTTCCTCCTCAAAGACCCTTTTGCAGCTGCATCTATGGTACCCCATATGGTTTGATTCAAACCATCGTAGAATGTTTGCAAAAGGAACTCCCTCGGAAAGTTGTGGTAGGGGCAGCTCCTTTGTAACTCCTTAAATCTCTCTCAGGCTTCATACAATGACTCCCTATCACTTTGTTGAAAGTTTGTGATGTCCTTGATGATTCTTGTTTTCTTGGTCAAGGGGAAGTACTTAGCTAGGAAAGCTTGGGCTAGTTACTCCTAAGTAGTGATTTTCCCTAAACTAAGGTATACCATGCCTTTGCTCAATCCCTCAAGGTAAAAGGAAACAATCTTAACCTTACAACATCCTCAGAGATCCCATTAAACCTGAAGGTGTCACAAATCTCCAAGAAGTTAGAAAGATGAGATCAGAAAGATGAGATCTTCGTTTGACAATCCAAAAAAGTGCACACTGTTTTGAAGTATGTTGAGGAGTGCCGGCTTGATCTCAAAGTTATTGGCTTGAATTGCAGGCCTTGCAAATCTTTGAGGACTAAAACCTGGCCTTATAAATTCCATCAATGTCATCTTAGCTTCTCCTTACTCTCCTTTTTCTGCTATATTCCTTCGTATTTTGTCTTGACATCTAGCTCTTATTAGCTCTCTTTCATGCATTGTAATGTCTGAAAACTCTTCTTGGCTAAGCTCATTAGACCTTCTCGTGCTCCTTGTGTTCATGCATCTGCAAATATGCAAGGAAGAGTATCAAACACTCTTAAATCAAAGTCACCTAAACTAAACAAGATGCTAAACAAAACAATCTAGAGCAACGGTGCCAAAAACTTATTGAATGCAAAAACAAATTGCTTGTTTTATGCTAAAAACTACAAGTATATGGGTCGTTATTTATAGTAAAAAAACGAATATTGCCCTACAGAGATTGTGCTTAGGCACCACTTAATCCAGTTTAGGCTTTGTTTAAGACTCACATTCAATACTAAAAATTGAAAAAATAAACTAAATCAAACAAACTAGCAACGAACAAATAATGTAACAAAAGTGCAAAAACTTTTATTTTAAGATTAAAGATTAGAGATCAATTTTTTCCTTATCTTGTCTCCCTCTTACCTTGTTGATTGGATTATTGATACGAACCAAGGTGGTGACACTCAAGGTGTTGTTTTTCCTAATGGCTCAATAACTAGGAGCAAGGCGTGACATATGAAGATCAAATTGAATATTTTTGTTTAAGAGTTCATCTCTAGCGAATTGAAGATAGCTTATGGTGATCGTGAGAATTCGAAGTACAAGAATGAAGCTCATTGGACTCATCTCGAAATTTTGGAAAAAGGCCAATTATAGTAGCAGTCCACATTGTTGAAGAAGAGCCCAATATATGACTCCATTTGGCAGCCTGTAAAACCCAAATTTACTACAAATTTGGAGATGTCTACATTCGATGAACTTGAATAGGAGTTTACAACAAGGGGTAATTCCTATTGCCACCTGTCACTTGCAAATAAGATAATTCCTAATTATCTCCTATCTACCATGGAGATTAGATTGATCGGCAATGCCAATCTTTGGCAATTAATTGTATTTATCACTTAGTTAATTATTATTTGAGTCATTACTTAATTCTCATTGGTTGATACACATCATTTATGAGTTTTAAGTAAATTCTATTGGTTAGATTATGTTTATCTTTTCTTTTACTAGATTTAGGAGTTCGCTTAGTTTACAATAACTCTTTTACCTTGCCTATAAATAGGCATCATTGTTTAAGCATAGGGGACAGATTGAATAAATTGAGTATTTTTGTTTCTTTTTAAATTTGTGAGATGCAAATTTTGAGAGTTGAGTGATTCTTCTCTTATCGGTTTTTTGGAGTTTGTTACTTTTCGAATTCCACGGAGTTGCAAGCCTTCAAACTTTGTTCCCGGTTATCAACGTTTCTAGGAGTTCGTCTTCTAGGGGTTTCGTAGGGAGTCTGCTCAATTATTGGTGTTTTTGGTTACAAGTTAAATAAGGGCTCCATAGGATTCAAGATACAGGAAGTCACACTTGTTCAAAATTCAATTGGTTTTGGGAAAACTTTCTGCCACCGACTTACACTTTCCGTTACTTTTCAATTTAGTCCCTTTAGACTTGATTTTATCATTATATCTAACAAGTCTAATTTGGGTATTTCGTGTCTAGATCTTGGGGTTCCGTATCAATTATGCCTCACCTAAGATGTCCTAATGTTTCAATCACCTTCTCTCAACATGTAATCAAATTTCCCTAACCAAATTAAATGGAATTGACTATGCAATCTCTTAATCTACAAAATCAGTCCACCAATTTAACTAGTATGAAACTATCCTAGGGATAATTAACTAATCAGTTAAGATCTCTCTCTAACTAATCAATTAACTTAATAAATGCAGGTCTATAGGGTGCCAACTCTCATTGTATAGCCCTACATAATTTACCAACTTAATTTCTCAATATATTGTAAGGTTTAAGCATAACATTTATAAAAAAATATTCATTCATTTAAAACAACAAAGCAAGAGGTCAACAAGTAATTTAAAAGTAATCTCTATAATAAATTCATCCACTCATAATAGGAACATGTTCAACCATTTCCATATTCTCCATAATACAAAACATACTGAAAAAAATAAAATACAATGGTAGCTTTCTTTCCTTTTTGTATATGAAAATCTGGAAAATGGAAGCTTAATGGAAGTTCTTGATTATCAGTCTCGATTCCCACCTTTTGCATGTAACATCCCGTCCCCATATTAAGGGTTAGAACCTGAAATCTTAGTCCATATGTGCTCAAGGAGAGACAAAGGAAATGTGTTGGTCTTGCTCATGCATCATATTAACATATATATATGCATTTA
>JAOTAX010000009.1:734544-747032 GCA_025629825.1 Erythroxylum guanchezii | reverse complement strand
TTCATCTACTTTTCATTTGTCTGCTTTTCGTTTTCATCAAAATTATTCAACACGTAAAGTCAATTTTGACTTAACATGAATAAATATGCACATACACAGTTCATACACAATTCGTAAAGTCATACACAAAGTCATACACAATTCGCAAACCAACACCAACATACACAAAAGAGAATGCTAGAGTTCTCATTCTCATTTTCGATCATAATAAATGTTCATGCATAGCTTTAATTACATATCAACATATCCATCATTAATTAAGCACAAGATACAAAATACATGAGATGCTCAATGTTTGATATGCTGGTAAAGTTATTCAAAAGCTAGTCACTAACTTAATACAAAAGTATCTAAAGTTTTGGAGTTTTTTTTTTTTCCGATGCCTTGCAAGGTTTGACGCTTGTCTCAATTTGCACCTGTGGAGGGAAAGTGGGGTGAGCAACACGGCTCAGTGGCTAAAACGTTTATAGCCATCGGTAATGAGCCATACAACACGCATAAACACACATATTCCAAGAAATCCAATTCATTAGCAAATTTGTCACATAATTCGTAATAAACCAAGTTTATCACATAAAGCATATTATGGAATCTTCTATCAATCATAACACTTTATTATGCTTCATACTCAACAAAGTCATAATGAAATGCACAACAAATGGCTAGAGAGTTTCCGTAAAACAAAACGGTTTACACCGTGAACAAAACGAGTTCGATTTCTTAGGATCTCATGACCTCAAGCGGGCAGCCGGGAGAAGGCTATAGGTCAACGTGCACGCGACTAACGAAACGGGATTCTCTCTTGCCCAATCACAAACAAATCTATGCTCAATATAGACAATCACAATTTGCATTTTCATGCTTCTTTCATTTTTCAAATTTCTCATATTTTCATACTTTTCATTCATTTCAAGAAAACATGTCCTATTTCAACATACATTTTTGAATAATCACCACAATTCCACATTTTCAAATTTAAAACAACCACATACACAAATAGGGCGTTTGCCCATCACACAACAACTATAAAAGTATTACCTACCTAAAAGTCGAAATCCAAGCTTAAGATTGCCCTTACTCTCTCTTGAGTGAGGTTTCCTTGGTTCCCTTCAATTAAACAAATTTCTATTTAATGAATACATTCCAAAGAAAGTCATAACATTTAAGAATCAAGCAAAGATAAAATTAACTCTAAACCTAGCCTACTTAGAACTCATCTAGGCTAGGAAACCAAAACCCTAACTTAGAAATCCCAAAATCCATTTGATTTCACCTTTCTCTTCTTTCTTCCTCCATTCCCAACACAAACCCTAACCTCCATTTTATCCCCTTTTTGAATCTAGCATAAGCAAGGATGTAACTTACCTTTAAAAGCTTGATTTCCTCTTCTTTTCCTTCTTCTTTCCTCTTCTCTCCAAGCTTTCTACGATTCTCTCTTCTTTCTTCTCCTTAGCTCACGTTTTGTTCTTCTTCTTTGTAGCATTTAAGACAACTTCTCCTTCTTCTTTTAATTTAACACACCAAGTGCCTATTCCTTCCAATAATGCCCTCCACTTACAATGACTTTCCTATTTTGCCCATAGTTTGCCTTATAAGTCTCTACTTCCTTATAACACCATCTAACTTAATTCTAATTTAATCCTAACCTTTCATTCTAATTCCCCTTCAACCTTGCTAATTTCAAGACTCAACTATATCTAACAATATTAAAACAATTAAAGCAAAATAAAGAATAAATAAAAGTAAACGAATAAATAAATAAAATCAATGAATAAATAAAAAAATTCGGGGTCCAACAATGATCCACATCATCAATCTTCATACATGCACTTCCATCCATTGGCTTCTTCAAAGATTTAGTCATATTGAATTCAACTTGCTCATCACTAATTGTCTTAAGAAACTTCGCATACTTGGGCATACACTCTCCACCAAAGACAAATTAATCTGAAGCTTCTTCAACTTCTCCAAGATTTTGGAGAATTGAGTGTCTACTTGATGTTATCTCACCCTTTGTAGATATGGAATCTTAGGCTTGTAGGGTGGCGGTGGCATATATGGCTTCTCTTCTTCTTTCTCTTCTACCTTCTCTTCTTCTATCTCTTTACCTTTACCTTTTTCCATTTGTTGGCTATTCTTTTGCACACTTGGCTTCTCCAATTGCTTGTCACTCCTATGTGTGATCGCCTTGAGTTATGCCTTTGGATTGGCCTAGGTGTTGCTTGGTAATCTTCCTGCATTCCTAGAAGATAAAGCATTAGCAAGTTGACCTACCTGTACCTCCAAGTTGCGGAAGGATGAAGCGTGGTTCTTCGCAATCTGGTCAAACTTTGCCTCCATTCTCTTCTGATTCTCTTCTTGTCTTCTTTGACCCTTTTCTTGGCTTGAGAATTTTGAACCCAATACGTCCATTAACTTGTCCATTTTGCTCTCTAAAGACCCAAGTCGGTCTTGTTGAAATCTGAGAGGTCTTTTTGCTCTCACTTAGGCAACTGCATTAGTAGTATTCCATGAAAAATTTGTTTAGTTTTTCCACCCAAGATTGTAAGTGTTAGAGTAGAAATCGTTACCTCTTTGCGATTGGCCCAAGTAATTTACTTGTTATGTACCATTAACTCCTAGCAAGAAGCATTCAACTGTGTCATAGTTGTCCTGCCCATATAACTCATATTGTAATTGCATGGCCTTGACTGTGGATGAAGAAGCTCCTTACATGTTGCTCAACTGCTTAGTGAGGGCGGTAATTTATGCTTGCAAGGCTATTATCGAGTCAATTGGAATCATCCATTTTTGCTCCTTAGACCCTTATTTACTCCTTTCATTTGACCACATGCAACTATTACTTGCCAACTCTTCCGAAAGATCATAAGTTGCATCGATATTTTTCCTCATCAAAGATCCTTTTGCAGCTACATATATGGTTCCCCTTGTGCTTTGATTCATACCATTGTAGAATGTTTGCAAAACGAACTCCCTCGGAAGGTCGTAGTGGGGGCAACTCCTTTGTAATTCTTTAAATCTCTCCTAGGCTTCATACATCGACTCCCCATCACTTTGTTGAAAGTTTGTGATCTCTTTGATGATTCTTGTTGTCTTAGTCAAGAGGAAGTACTAAGCCAGGAAAGTTTAGGCTAGCTGCTCCCAAGTAGTGATTTACCCTAAATTGAATGAGTTATACCATGCCTTTTCTCGATCCCTCAAGATAAAAGGAAACAATCTTAACCTTATAGCATCATCAAACATTCCATTAAACCTGAAGGTTTCACAGATCTCTAAGAAATTATTAAGATGTGCGTTGGGATCTTCATTTGACAACCCATAAAACTACACACTACTCTGAAGTATGTTGAGGAGTGACGGCTTAATATCAAAGCTATTGGATTGAACCGTAGGCCTTACAACTCCTTGAGGACTGAAACCTGGCCTCATAAAGTCCATCAATGTCCTCTCAGCTCCTCCTTTCTCTCTTTATGCCATATTCCTTTATATTCTGTCTTGAAGTTTAGCTCTTCTTAGCTCTCTTTCATGGTTTGTAATGTCTAAAAACTCTTCTTCGCTAAACTCGTTGGACCTTCTTGTGCTCCTTGTGTTCATGCACCTGTAAATACGCAAGGAAGAGTATCAAACACTTTCAAATCAAAGTCACCCAAACTAAACAAGATGCTAAACAAAACAATCCCTAGAAACGGTGCCAAAAACTTGTTGAATGCAAAAACAAACTATTTATTTTACGTTAAAAACTGCAAGTATATAGGTCGTTACTTATAGTAAAAGGCAGATATTGTCCCATAGAGAATGTGCTTGGACACCACTTAATTCAGGTTGTGTTTTGTTTACAACTCAAATTCAAATAATAAAAACTAAAAAATAAACTAAATTAAACAAACTAGCAATGAACATATAATGTAACAAAAGTGCAGAAACTTATGCCTCACCTTAGATGTCCTAATGTTTCAATCACTCTCTCTCAAGGTGTAATCAAATGTCCCTAGCCAAATTAAATGGGATTGACTATGTATTCTCTCAATCTACAAAATCAATCCACCAATTTAACTAGTTATGAAGCTATCCTATGGGTAATCAACTAATTAGTGAAGATCTCTCTCTAACTATTGAATTAACTTAATAAATGTAGTTCTATAGGGTGCTAACTCTCATTGTACAGCCCAATACAATTTACCCAAGTCAATTTGTCAATATATTGTAAGGTTTAAGCACAACATTTATCAAAAGCATTCATTCATTCAAAATAACAAAGTAGGAGTTCAAGGAGTAGTTTGAAACAATCTCTAAAATAAATTCAGTCACTCATAATAAGAATAAGTTTAATCATATCCATATTCTCTAGAATACAAAACATACTAAAAAAATAAAACAAATACAATGGTAGGTTTCTTCCCTTTTTGTATTTGAAAATTTGGAAAATGGAAGCTTGATGGAAGCTCTTAATTATCAGTCCTAATTCTCACCTTTTGCACCTCAAAGCTTGTGACTTTACGTGAATAGTCCAAGAGAATATGTGTATGGTGGCTGCACAATATGTGTATGAGTTTTATTCACCTAGGGTTAGGGTTCGAAAAGATCGAAAAGTCCCTTAAAAACTTGAGTATGGAAGTGTTCCCATGTTTCTCTTGAGTAAGCTCTTTGTCACGATCGTGGCATGCAACCCATAATCGTAGGCCAATCTGGTGTTTCTGTCACGATCGTAGGCCTGTGTTTTGGTTCAGGTCTCCTCTGAAACTCCTCCGTTCTTCAATATTATTAGCCTTGAAACACTGGAAAACTCATCAAAATACCTCAAAAACATAATATTTAAGCATAAAAGCTTGTAATAACCCATAAAACACTTAAAACACAAATAATTAACAAACTAGCACAGTTTTAACCTAAACACATACTAAATGATCGAATTAACGGCTAAACACATATTAAACTAGCCTAAAACACGATGTAATTTACACTTATCAGTAGATTGTCAAAGATTCTTCCTTACAGCTGCCAACACGGTTACATCACCACTAGCTTCAGTAGGAACGCACAAATCGACTTTAGCAATAATGACAAGGTCAAGTTCTACTCTTATTAAAGCTAAGTTTTGTCAAGAATTATCCCATGCAGAGAAGAGAGAATTTTAAGGTTGAAAACATTATGATTAAATAGTTATATCAATATGATTATGTAATTGCATCACTAATGATGAATGATTGTATCAATATAATTTTGGTTTGCAACACTTAAATCGAGACTTGTATCATTGTAGCTTAATAGTTTCATCAATATTATTGCACAGTTACAGCTAAGATTTTCATCGCTATGATTAAGAAGTTGGATTAGTTACTTATAATATATAATTATTTTAGTTTCAAAATTATATTAAGTGTGATAAATCTTTTTAAATTTTTAATATAAAAATATGCTTTCAGTCTTAAAAGCATGTATTTGTTCAATTTTTGTTTAATTAACAATATATACTTATTTTATCAACTCTTTGAAAACATCTAACTTTTTTAATCTTTCTATTCAATTTAACATTAGTAAAAAAAATTTATAATGAATAATTTTTTTTATAATTCTTTTATGGATATAAAATAATATAAATTGAGTAAAATTTGAAAATAAAAATATGTTCTCAATTTAGGAGTGCATTTTTTGTTTTTTTAGTCTTTTTATTTCTAAAAAAATTCATGACTTTATTTTAAAGACATTTACGGTTATAGTTTGTGAATAATACTTTTATTTTTGAGTAAAAGACAAGACCACCTCTTATACATAGGAAATTTTGAAAAAAAAAACTCTTTTTAGTTTAAAATTCTAAAAAATTCCTCTTATTTCACATTCACAAAAAAACTCCTTATATTTGATTTCCTTTAAAAAAATTAAAAGAAGTTGTGACATGGCAATATTAATCCACGTGGACTAATTAAAACATATTGACGTGGTCTAAATATGCCATGTGTACCAATTGTCTGGCCCAAAAACTTGACCCTAACTTAACCTGGCCCGCCTAACTTATTTAACCCACCCATCTGTTTCCCTAAATCCCTAAGCTAAACATATGAACCACATAAAATCTTTAACAATTTCAGGTGATACCGAGGGGTGTAGGTGGAAGAGATGACAATGCAAATGTTAGGGACGTAG
Organism: Erythroxylum guanchezii; assembly: GCA_025629825.1. NCBI lineage: Eukaryota > Viridiplantae > Streptophyta > Magnoliopsida > Malpighiales > Erythroxylaceae > Erythroxylum > Erythroxylum guanchezii. The sequence continues at coordinate 740,891 of JAOTAX010000009.1, read as the reverse complement.
GCGGTGGTGGAGACGATAAGCATTATTAGAGAAGGCACGTGTTAGAGACAACAAACAATAGGTCAGTTGATAGTTTAGGTAAATTTTTTTCTGTGAGTTTAATCATTGGCAAAGGGCTAGATATTTAAGTTATTTTGAAAATAGGGTATGTCTCTATAGAATCATTTCATAAGGAAAAAAAGTTGTTAAGGTGGTTATGGGAAAAGATTTGATGCTTGATACTTATAGTTTAGTATTTTGATTAATATGCTAATGAAAAGTGGTTGTATAATGAATGCATTAGATTTTTTTGATGAAATGTAGATGATAGGTGTGGTACCTGATGTACCATGTTATAATGTGACGATTTATGCATTTTATAAAAGAAGGGAATATGCTGAGTGGAAGGAGATGTGGGAGAGGTTAGTAGAAGAGGGGAATGTGTTTACTCGGATGTGATTACATATATTGTGATGATCAATGGGTGTAAGGATATAGGCATGTACGTTGTGGAAAGCAAGATTTCAGAAGCTGCAAGGATATGAGCATCTGATAAGTTGATGAAAGCTAATGTATGAATCATAATTAATTATTGAAGAGTCCTAATTGAAGAGGTAACCTATGTAGTTGAGCAAAAAGAGGGTGAATAAGAATGTACATATTTTCCATTTGTCAATAGGCTCTCTCTAAGTTAGTGAGTTAGGGAAAAATCAACTTTATTTATTCCTCTATGATTTTTTATTAGCTTTGTTGTTATTTGTTATATTGACACTACAAGAAAAAAATCTTACTGTGTATTTATTTGATATGGGTACAAGTCACACAATGCTTTGATCAGCACTTCTAGTTTTTATTTAGTCATATTTTAGTTTCTATCACTATCTCACTCTCAAGCATTTACTTTGTGTTGATCTTTAATAGGTGTAGATTAGGATATGTTTTTCTAGGTGTTTAAGTTTGTTTATAAGTGTTTCTTAGATGATTATCTGGTGTATAGGCTTAGAGTTATCCTATTGTTAGTGTTTGTATGTGTTCTAAGTGTTTTTTTTTATTTAGAGCATAATTTTGATCTTAATTTTATGTTTCAAGAAGTATTTGATGTGTTTGTGAATGTATGGAAACAGGAATGTGAAGAAAAGATAAGATTTTGGATGCATGCAGGCATGACATGATCATGCACTAAGCACAATCATGACACGTGAAGTTAAGGAATGTTGCATGGCTCTTTATTGTGATCGTGAAAGAGAAGTAGGATTCACGTAGGTCACGATTGTGCATGGTGTTTCTAGGTGTGAGACTTTTTTAAGTTTTGAGGGCTCGGGCTATTGTTGGAACCAAATAAAATAGGAAAATCATAGAAACAACCCTAGAAGCCTCAAGAACTATAAAAGAACATGAAAACCACATCAAAGCATATCAAGAGGAGACATCTAAGAAAGTTTTAGAAAAATTCCAGCATTCCAGACCAAGACTTCAACCATTTTTTAGCCTTTTCCTTTTATTTCTTTCATAGTTTTGTATGTGTATTTGGATTTTTAAGATGTTAATATGATTATGGATTTTTAAATCCATATTACGGATTATTCTTGAATTATTTTGTTGAACTTTATCTTTGTTGAATTCAATGCATATATCAATGTTTATGATAATTGTTATGGATATACTTGTTGATAAATCGAGAGAGTGAATCAAGATATCAGTATTAAGGTGGGCAATAAGTTTTGATAACTTAATAGACCCACAATTATCGTATTAACAAACAATTGAAGAGATCTTGATTGTGAAATTAATTATCCATAGGATTGCTTCAAATATAATTAAATAAGCTGGAAATGGTTTTATGAATTGAAAGATTACAACTCCATAATTATTGAATTCAATTAGGATTACTTGATTAGATCTCGAGAGAAGATGATTATAACTTTAGGATATCTAGGATCAAATATAAATTAAATCAACAAAATAAATTGAATCAAAATAAGGATAAAATAGTTCTCAAGTCTTCAAACTTGATCAATCTTAGTTTCATTGGCAACTTAACTATTTAATTATTAATTATTTCCTTTTGTTAATTGTTTGAATTTCAGTTACTTATTTAATTTACGTCAAATTTTGATACCTTAGATAAAGTTATTTTCAAGTTGTTTAGGTATCTAAATAATCCTTGTGGAAACGTATTCATGAGGTATTGAGAGTTTTATTATTATAAACCTTGTCAACAATCCCTTTAAGCTTAACGATTGATTATTGCCTACATCAATACATTATTTATTAGTAAATAATCTTGTTTTTGATAAGCACACTAGTTTGAATCATTTTATATTTTATATTATTTAAGCTTGAACATGCGACTACTTGCATTATTTTATATTATTTAGCTTGAATCCTCTCACCTTCTTGCATTGTATTCAGTTATCCTCACAATTAAAGAAATGAAAATGTCAATTTCGTTTAATAATGCATTCTAGAAATCAATGACAACTTAAAAAATCAACAAGAAGCATTATTGTTAAGGAGGATTTTCATCTTTATTATAATTATCGAGTGTTAGTTAACAATGTACTTGTTATAAGAAATACATTTACGCTATTAATATATAGATTAATGTTAAATATTTTTGCATGTTAATGTATTAGTATTGTCTTTATTGTCTTTATCACCAAGTATGGATAAACACCTACAAGCGTATAGGAAGTAAGATTGTAAATAATGGACAAAACCTTAACAAGTTGGACAAGTATAACATAAAGTAAATAACTATAATTTCCATATATAAACATTCAAATAATATACACCATAATTCACCATTTGAATATGATCCGCATACAAAAGTAGATATCCAAAACAAACATCATAAATAGGAAAAAAAGACTTAGCCTCCAAATACATGAGTATCCAAAATATAAAATAACTCCATATATGTAAATATATCCATATCCAAAATAAGCTCCATATATATGGGTAGCTAGTCTCAATATGCTCTACATACAAAAAAAAATGTTAGTTTCTTCTTCTTCTTCTCTTTATCAACTTTACCGGTTCTTGTGTTAATTGGCTAGTTTGATTGTCATGTATTCGATGGGAACATGTTCTTAAATTATGACCATATTGCTCACATATTTTGCATGACATCTGAAGTCCTTTATGAGTAGCTTTACGTGGCTTCTATTCCTCTCTTACATATTTTTCATGACATTTGAAGTCCTTTCTGAGTAGCTTTATATGACTTCTATTCCTCTTTTACTTCTTTTCTCCTTGCTTTTTTTTGTTCTTTTATCCATTCTTACGTATTTTGGTGGAAGGATTTCAAAACCTTAAAACTCAATAGGGGTCAACCACAAATCCGTACGAGGAATTGGAAAAATATGATATGCATAAGCAAATTCAAAATTTTCTTTACCATACAACAAGTCCATGTAATCTTTTAGCTTGCCACTGTCGTATCTGATTACAACACAAGCATATTGACAAAGAATTCCACTTAAATCCCACTTTCTGTATGTGATTGCCAAATCAATAACATGTTGGTCAAATTTCATATGCTCCACTTTAAACAATCTCCCACCACTAAAGTATGGAATATAGTTACTAGAAAGTTATTTAAACTTCTCCAAGGTTTTCTGGATCCTAGGATAAATAGATCCATTAACTTTCTCCATCCCCTCCTTTTTCTTGTTAAATCTCTTTATCATTTCTCTCTAACTTTTTCTTGTTTGTCCCTAGCATTGAAGCTTTCACAATGATTGTTCAATAACATGTCATATTTAATCTCTACACTATAAATGTGCCTTGACCACCTGTGGGTTGGTATCTTGTCCAACCAGTCATAGATCAACTTGTCAATACCATTTAATTGTTTGATATACCTATTCAAGGAAAAGAAAAGGGCTTCAGTATGAATTAAATAACCATATATATTGAAGTTCAAATGCTATCCAAACTTAAAAAATCATATACCTTTCGAATTTACTAAAGTTATATGCTATAGTTGCACTCCACATTATATTCTTTACAAACTTTGCAGTCTTAAATTTAGCTTAAAGGTTAGCCTATATATGTCTTACACAATATCTATGTTCAACAACATATGTTCCAAACCTTGTTTCCAATAATGAACAACGTATGTTAACAATCGAGGAATGTTTATAAGATTAAAACAAAAAAAACAAAAAATAAAATTTTACCTTTTGTCAATAAAAAATGAAACCCAATTACAGTCCTGATGTTGTCTGATGTCTTATTGTAAATATTCAAGAAACCATTTTCATGATACTTGACTCTTAATTATAACCACAACTAATGTGATCGAAAACATATTGTTATTTGCATCCAATCCAATAGTCAAAAGCAATTACTCTCTATGCTTTCCCTTCAAGTGATAACCATTAACACATGTCACAGGCTTACAACTAGCTAAGAATTACTACAAGCATCTAAGCATATATATATACGGAGTCAAATGTATCTTGTGGGTACTTGATTATGAAAGAACTACCCAAATTTTCCTTTATATCTCCTCAAATCCTAAAATTGCTTTCACCTGCCAAAAGTTCCAATACAATGTTCCTTATTCTATATGTCTTTTTTATCTATAATCTCAACATTAAAGTCCCTTAAAATTGCACCTTTAAGCCCTGTAACATCCCATATAGGACAATCTCCAAAATATGAGAGATATTTCTTTACAATCTATAATACCTTACATTTTTTATTTTGGTATTCTCTACCACACTCATGGTTGGATAGAAATGTTGTCCTATGATATGTTAGATAAGCATGTTACTCTACAACTCTCATTCTTGAATTATAGATAATCAAAACCTTATTAACAACATATTTCATTAGAACTTGCCTAAATACTTTCATCGAATCAAATAATATACTAATCATTACATTCTAGAAACTTAGGCCTTCTTCTCCCTTCATCATTTGAATTGTCATCCACACTCCCAAACTTATCAAAATCTTCATATACTGAATCTGTATCTATATCTGGTATGTTATTTGGTGTGCATCTTCTACACCACTATAAACAGCCTCTTCATCATCTCCCTCTTCAAATATATCATAAAAATCAACTAAAGAATCATCAAAGTTATTAACTTCTCCTTCCTCGCCCTCATATGTTGGCTCATCAAATTCACAAACTTCTTCTTCCTCACCCTCATTTTTATCATGTTGTCTTCCCTCCCTAGAAGTAGGTTGATCAACCTTAACGACCTCATAATCAAAATTTTCACCATTTTCTAAACATCCTTTCTTATCTCTCAATAAGGGATACACAACACTATCAAAAAAAAATCCATAATCTCACAGCCTTTTTTAATTACATTAATCATGATGAGTAAGTCATTCTCACTTCTTAATTCTCTAATGCCATTCTCAAAAGAGTCATAAGGAAATTTGTAACTAAAAGCTCTAACCCCTCTATAGCTCAAGTCCTTTGTTGTGTATATGAACTGCATCATGGTCCAATGATCTAGCTCTACTCCAAAATTATACATTTCTCATCCTTCATAGTGTATGGTTAGGGTAAATTTGACCGTGCCAAAACTGAAACTCAACATTAGGGTCTGGCACATAAGAAAGAAAAATAAACAAACAAAAATAAGTTATGAAGTATTTAATTAATGAATTTTTCAAATTCCAAGAAATATAACATGTGTAACTTTTATAATTTTTTAACTTCAGCTCTTCTAAGATTCATTTCCCTAAGGTTTGACTTTAATCCTTAAATCACAAGCATCATTGTTATAAAATATTAATGGAAGAGCCTATGTACATAAAAATATTTTATGAAGTTTGAAACAATGAAAGAGTCTACATACTTAAACATATGAAGCTTGAAATAATGGAAGAGCCAACATACACAAAAATATCATCTAAATGAAAGTAAGCTTTAAATTTTACAAAATTTTATATAAGTACTAACATTCAAAACATGTTACAATACATAAGAGTGAAAGACAATTAAATAATGTAAGACATGATCAACCTGCTAAGAAAAACCTAACAAACAGGTCAGTTTGTAGATATTTAGTGTCTCATTAACCATTAGTCTAGTTTCATACTTAGGACCAATTTATATCGAATTATGCCGACAGAATCAAAGCCAAAATTGGTGAAATAGTATAAGTCAAAGGACTTGGGACTTGGTTGATATGGAAACCTGGAATAATTATATTTAAGAATCTAGCTACCACTCCTCAAGCATATATACAAGTATGTAACATGATATAATATGTAAGAGTGAAAGATAAGATCTGTTGCGCCCCGATCCGCATTAAGCATGTTTAAATTATTTTGAGGTTTTAGTTTGATAATTTTAATTTGGTTGGAATAAATTGAGGATTTTAAATTGCTTATGC
>JAOTAX010000009.1:682672-697675 GCA_025629825.1 Erythroxylum guanchezii | reverse complement strand
GGTGTAAATGGATCTACAAAAGGAAAAGAGGATCAAATGGAAAGGTAGAGACTTTTAAAGCTAGATTGGTAGCTAAAGGCTATACTCAAAAGGAGGGTATAGACTATGAGGAGGCATTTTCTCCGGTTGCCCTGCTTAAGTCCATCAGAATTCTTTTGGCCATAGCAGCCTATTTCGATTAAGAAATATGGAAAATGGATGTCAAAACATCATTTCTTAATGCGGATCTTGAGGATTACATTTATATGGCCCAACCAGAAGGATTCATTGAGCCAGGTAATGAGCATAAGGTATGTAAATTGTAGAGGTCCATTAATAGGCTTAAGCAAGCATCTAGGTCTTGGAACATTAGGTTTGATAAGTCTATCAAAACTTATGGGTTCATACAAAACCAAGATGAGCCTTGTGTCTATAAAAGGATACAAGAAGGCAATGTTACTTTCCTAATCCTGTATATAGATGACATTCTGCTCATTGGGAATGATGTAGGAATGTTATCTACAGTTAAGAGATGGTTGAACGAATAGTTTGCAATGAAGGATTTAGGAGAGACTAGCTATATTCTAAGGATCAAACTTATAAGGGATCGTAAGAACAAACTTATAGCCTTGTCTCAAATAACCTACATTGAGAACATGCTCAATAAGTTTGCCATGCAAGATTCCAAGAGAGGTTTCACACCTACTAGACATGGAATCAAACTTTCAAAGGAGCAAACACCTAAGACCCAAGAGGAGGTTGAACGCATGCATAACATTCCATAAGATTCAGTAGTTGGAAGTTTAATGTATGATATTCTTTGCGCTAGACCAGATATCTATTACGCAGTAGGATTGGTGAGTAGATTTCAGTCCAATCGAATAATGGAGCATTGGGCTGCGGTGAAGTGCATATTGAAGTATCTTCGTAGGACGAAGAACTTAATGCTTGTTTACTCTGGAAGTGACCTTATTCCGATAAGATATACAGATTCTGATTTCCAATTAGATGTTGATTAAAGGAAATTAACTTCTGGTTCTATATTTATTTTAGGAGGTGGACCCATAGTCTAGAGGAGTATCAAGCAATCTTATGTTGTTGATTTGACTATGGAGGCTGAGTATGTTGCTGCTTGTTAACCAGCAAAAGAAGCAGTCTGGCTTCGCAAGTTCCTAAATAATTTGGAGGTGGTTCTTGAGGCAGAAAAGGCCATTACACTTTATTGTGATAATAACGAAGCAATGGCTAATTTTAAAGAACCTCGGAACCATAAAGCTGCCAAACACATTGAGAGAAAATATCATCTTATAACGGAGATAATACAACGTGGTGAGGTGAATGTAGTAAAGATTCCCACAGAGCAAAACCTTACTGATCCATTTACGAAGACACTGTCTCAAAAGAGTCTTGAGGGTCATCTAGCATGGATAGGAATGAGGGATATGTCAAACATGCTTTAGGACAAGTGGGAGATTGTTGGAGTTATGTAAATATAGTGCCCTAGAAAGCAAATGTATTTACTTATAACATAATTTTCTTTTAGTTACTTTTGTAATAAAAATATTTATTATTAATAAAACAAAAGAGTTTGGTTGTTATGAGCATTATATATCTAGTCATAAGGTACCGAGATTCTTTTGTACGTAATATACATATACATAGAAATGTATGGAAAACATGTATATTATTAGAATCTAAAATAATTGATTCATAGTTGAATAATCAAGTTGGTCGCTTGATTATGGTTTATACTGCAGTGTTGCGATTTATCTCCGAGTAAGTGAAAGAGTTTACTTCAAGGAAATGATGAGTTTCATATCTTGATAGTAGTTGAATGTCGATAATGGAACTATTAAATGAATCTGGAATCAAGTATGTTTTAAATAATAAAGTGGGTCGTTACTTTAATATTAAAACATACAACTTAAGCATTCGTTTATTATAGACCACAATTTTGATAAGTGGTGAACTCATATGTGTTTCATTATAATTCTTGATATGATCGGAATGGATTTTTACAGAGTATCAATCCAGTGTCTACAAATTGAAATTATTAATTGAAACATGTATAAGGGAACATTCACTCAAATAAAGAGTTTATAGTGATATCATTACTTCTAGATATTTTACGGAAATTGGTGATTAATCTGGCGTCAGTAGTTTCATGGACTAGCTATCCATCAAGTCTTAATACTAAAATGAGATCTTGTATATTAATCACCATATAGAGTAAAACGGGAGATCTAGAAGGAAAAACCAATATAAGGGTAAAACGGTAATTTAACCCTTTATTGTGCGGATGGCTATAATATGGTTCATATTAAAGTTTGCAATTGGACGTCTTATTTGAAACATGTGTTCTCATGATATTTAGTAATTCAAAAGTTCAACTAATTGTCTTTAGTAGAATGACATTTAGTTCATAAGCTGAAATTAATTCTAATAAGATTAAATTAATTCCGAGCTTATTGGAGTTTGAATTATATAAGTTTAATTAGATTTCCTATTTGACTTCTAGGAAGGTTATCAAGTAAAGTAAGAAATATAAATAGAGGTTTTAAAGCCTATAATTTAATGTTGGGCTTACTTTAATTAGTTGTTAATTATAAGCCTATATGAACATTTAGAAATGGGCTAGGCTTTGGTTTAATTTGATTAACTAGATTAATTAAATTAAAACAAAGTTATTAAAGATAAATGGAGGTAGAATTTTAGTTTTAATGGGCTAAATGTGCAGCTGCATATTTAGCATTAGTTTGCTACATTTAAGATGGTTTTTTAACATGCTTTATCATCAATAAATGGAGTAATAACCTTATCATTAAATGGTTTAATGGTGGTCTTTTGATGATAGTATGTAACATATTAGCATTCATTGGATTAAAGAAGAAAGAGGTGCATTTGATGGACCATCTTCCTGCTTTCATCACAAAATCGAAATTATTTTAATGGTCTTTTCATATAGCCGTCTTTAAAAAAATGAGAAGAGTCTCATTTATTGGCTTCTTTGTGATTGATTAAGGAAGGAAGTGATGCATTGGATGCACTTCACTTATTCCTTTGAGATTTAACCAAAATTGAGAGAAGAAAAGATAAGGTTGTTGATTTTTAGCTCCCTCTCCTTTCTTGCATGTGTGAGTCGAAAATTGCATGAGAAGCGTCTCATCATTGGCTTCTTTCTTCTAAGGCAAAATCTCTTCAAGTTTTTTTCTCCTTTCCCACCAAAGGATCTATTTAACCAAGTTGTCCAAGAAGAACAAGTGGTAGATCGGATTGGTTGAGGATACAATATTGAGAAGAGGATACATCACTTAGGAGAGGATACATTGTCGAGGATAGGACAACACAACGAGGAGTTAAAATTGTAGCGAAGGAGTTGGTAATAATTTTTATCTTGTGTTTATGCAAATGTTTTTCCTTATACTGTATCATGTATGGCTATGCATGTTGATTTGGTTATATTGCTTCCGCTGCAATTTTGATTTATAAAAAGTTTTGAAATCTACCATTTTATCCAAATCGTGCATGCTTTATTTTTCCGATCCAGCATGGATACCCAAAGGCATCAAATTGTGGAGACATTATAGTCTTCAAATGAAGACACCATTGGTGTTAAACTATAGCAACTGCATTGTAACCCTATAGGCATGCCTAGCCATCCACCACTAAGACAATAGAGTAGGCACTGTAAGATTTCCTTTAACCATTTGCCCATTTAATAATTTATAACATGGTATTCACTTAAAGTCATAAAATATGTATTGAAGTGCATACTAAACACATATAAGCAATAAATATGCGTATAAATCATCTATGTACATGTAAATTGTCTTTAGCATGCATTATATTCACTTTTAAATTTTAATGTTTAATCACCCAATTCACATGTAGTAAGTCTTATTTCATTTATTTCTATATGTTTGAAAAGTTTCATACACATTCAAAAAGGTTAAGATAAGATGCAGTAAATAGACCAGAAATGAAAAATGATCACAGTCATGACAGAAGACCCTTCTCCAGGGTCACGATCATTTGTGGAGTGTCACAGTTATGGCAGAAGAGTTTTCTGCTGGTCATGATCATGACAGAAGATCTAGATGTTGTGTCATGATTGTGATAGAAGATCTAGATGTTGTGTTACAATCGTGACACGACACTTGTTGACAGAAGATCTAGATGTTGTGTCATAATCGTGACACGACACTTGCCATTCATATCTCTACTTGTTCTGTAAGATGCATATATAAAAAATTTGAATTAGGTTTTGAGGTCTTCTGTACATTTGTTCCGCTATGTTCTAGTTTCCAAAGAACTAAAAATCAAGTCATTTGGACTTCTAAATCATGAGATATAGACTTAAACATCACAAGATGTTCCAAAATAGGGATAACATCAAGTCACCAATTTTGATCTCAATTTCCAATGTCATAAAGCCATAATTAAGTTGGAATCTCTTCTAGAGATTTCTATTACTATGTCTTAGGTTTCATATGTAACTAAAATCACCCAATTTCTATTACTATGTCTTAGGCTGAGTTATGATCCAAGCAATGTGACTAGTTTAAACAAACCTAAGGTAAAATTCCATTACACGATATTCTCTTGACAATTCCATGCAAGGTAATACCAAAATAACACCAACACACTATCCCAACAACCATTCCATATCCAAAAGAATCTTTGTATCCATCCAAACATACACACAAAGAGATATTAAACTAAGTGTAGTCCCAAACTTTAAAATTGGCCAAGTATTTCTTCTAATGCCTTTCCTTTCCTTCCTCTTTGAATTTGCTTGACTCCAACTAGAAACACCATAAATACACATCTCAATCCTAATTCCAACCTTATAATTCCAATTATTCATAAGCAAAGCAAGAAGAAAAAAAAAGATGAAGAGAAAAACACTAACTTTTACCTTGATTTCTACCTAAGATTAGCTTGATTCCTTACATGCAAAATGATGGGATGAAGAAGATGAAGTGGAGAGAAAATGAGAGAGAACAAATCTAGAATTCAAACCATAAAATGTCGTACCTCTCTCCTCTCCATGTGCCCATTTCACGTACTTTCAAGACTTACACACATGCTTAATTCCTATTGGATACACATGTTTTGTTCTTATTGTTCACAAATGCTTTAATCTAATTGGTTCATGTTTTGACTTTAGGAAAATTGCACATTGGTTCTTCTTCCTTTAATTACAACATTGGCATATAATCTCATAAATTAATTTCATTCTTATCCATATTTCATGTCTAAGTATGTATGTCCATGCTAAAATGAACAAATTACCCATTTACTCATATCTTTTACATTAAGTACCATTATGTCTCTTGTTATGCTTAGATGCTCTTAATTCATTATGTTCACTTCTTAATACACCCTAGACATGCTATAATACATCTGGGGTATATATTGGGGCCTTATATTTCTCTCCCCCTTAAAAAAAATTGTCTTTGAAATTCATACCTGTATTGAATAGCTGTGGGTACTGAATTCTCATCATCGATTCAGGTTCCGAAGTTGCCTCTTCAACGTCATAATGTTGTTAAAGCACCTTTACAAGAGAAATTTGCTTATTGCTTAGCTATCTCACTTCTCTAACCAGGATTTCCTTCGGCTCTTCATCATTTAAGAAGTCTGGTTGGATCTTTATTTCTTGTACTAGTAACACATATGAATCATCCGATCGATATCTTCGTAGCATTGAGACATGGAATACATCATGCAACTTGGATAGTTCTATAGAAAGAGCCAAACTATATGCCACTGGTCCAATCTTTTCAAGGATTTCATATGAACCTATAAATCTAGGACTAAGTTTTCCTTTTTTCCTAAATCTTAACACCTCTCTTTAGGGCGAAACTTTTAAGAGGACTTTGTCACCTACCGCAAATTCAATATCTTTCCTCTTCAAATCAGCATATGATTTCTGTCTATCACTTACAGCCTTCAATTTTTGCTAAACAATCACCACTTTCTCTTTTTTGTCTTTGACTATGTCAAGCCCAATCATCTTGTTCTCCGCCAATTATGTCTAACAAACTGGGGTTCTACATTTTCTATCATGTAATGCTTTATATGGTGCCATATCTATACTGGACTGGTAACCATTGTTGTAGGAAAATTCCATAAAAGGAATGTACCTATCCTAACTACCTAGAAATTCCATAACACATGCTCTAAGCATGTCTTCCAGCACTTGTATAACTCTCTCAGATTGTCCATCTGTTTGTGCGTGAAAGGTTATGCTGAAGCTCAGTCGAGTACCCAAAGCTTCTTGTAGAATTTTCCACAATCTCGATGCAAACTGTGGGTCTCAGCCAGAGACAATTGACAATGGCACTCAAAGTAGCCTAACAATCTCATTAATATACAATTCAGCTAACCGATCCATTAAATAACCAGGTCAAACCGGTATAAAGCGAGCTGATTTGGTAAGCTTGTCTACTATAACCCATACCGCATCATGCTTTCTCTGTGAGAGGGTTAGATCTATTACAAAGTCTATAGTGTTATTATCTCATTTCCACTATAGAATTGGAATGTGATTCAATAGGCCAGACGGAACTTGATGTTCAACTTTCACTTATTGACAAGTCAAGCATTTGGACACATAGTCTACTACATCACGACGGAACTTGATGTTCAACTTTCACTTATTTACAAGTCAAGCATTTGGACACATAGTCTACTACATCACGCTTCATTCTTAGCCACCAATAATGTTGTTTCAAGTCCTAGTACATCTTGTTACCCCTATGATGCATGGTGAATACAGTATTATGGGCTTTATGTAACAACTTCTTTAAGTTCTTTACTGTTGGTACTCATAATCTACTCTTAAAGTACAAACTTTTGCCATCTTTCACTACAAAATCAATTTGTTTTCCTTTTTGCACCACTTGTACAATTTGTTGCAACTTGGCATCATCTTTTTTGCATGTACCATCATTTGTCTCAAGTCAGGATTCACTTTTAACTGAGCTATCAAAGCTCCATCTAGTGCAAATCTCTATCTACTATATTGTAATGATAGAGCTGAAATAGAATTCCTACTCAAAGCATCTGCTACCACATTACCTTTTCCTGGGTGGTAGTCAACTATACAATCATAGTCTTTAAACAATTTTAGCCAACGTCGTTACCTCAAATTTAGCTCCTTCTGTGTGAGCAAGTATTTCAGACTTTTGTGATTTGTGTATACTCTACATCTTTTCCCATATAATTAGTGTCACCAACTTTTTAAGGCAAACACCACTGTTTCCATTTCTAAATCATGTGCAAGGTAGTTACATTCATGTGGCTTCTCGAGGCATAAGCCACCACTTTCTCGTCTTGCATTAGTACATAACCCAGACCATTCCTAGAAGCATCACTGTACATGGCATACTCTTTGCCTGGAGTTAGTTGTGTCAACACTAGAGCTTCAGTAAGCATCTTCTTTAACTGCTCAAAACTGGCTTGGTATCTATCACTCCATTGAAACTTTATACCTTTCTAAAGTAACCTTGTGATTAGTGAAGTAATTGCTGTGAACACTTTGACAAAGTGTCGATAATAACCAGATAAGCCAAGAAGACTTCTCACTTATATAACATTCTAATTAAGGCAGCTTCCGATTAACAATTACCTTAATTTTATTGGGATCTACCCTGATATCTTCTGAAGAGATAATGTGCCCAAGGAAAGAAATTTCCCTTAGCCAAAAATCACATTTGGTCAATTTGGCAAATAATTGCTTCTCCTTCAAAGTCTGCAACACAATTCTCAAACTTTGAGTATGTTCCTCTTCATTCCTCGAATAGACCAATATATCATCTATAAACACCACAAAAAATTAGTCTAAGTAGGGTCAAAAACCCCTATTCATTAAATCCATGAAAGCAGCCGGTGCATTAGTTAGCCTGAAAGGCATCACTAGGAACTCATAGTGGCCATATCGGGACCTGAATGCAGTCTTTGAAACATCTACATCTTTTTCCCAAAGCTGGTAATAAACTGACCACAAATCAATCCTAGAGAACACTCCTTCACCTTTCAACTGATCAAATAAATCTTCTATTCTGGGCGATGGATACTTATTCTTAATAGTCACCTTGTTCAACTATCTATGATCTATACACATTCGTAAGGTGTTATCCTTCTTTTTGATAAAAAGGATTGGAACTCCCTATTGTGACACATTGAGTCAGATAAAACCCTTGTCCAAAAGCTCCTATAACTGAGTCTTCAACTCTTTTAACTTTGTAAAAGCCATTATATAAGGTGCCCTTGAAATAGGAGCAATACCAGATATAATTTCAATAGATAATTCTACCTCCCTTTCGGGCAACAAACCCAGTAACTTTTCTAGAAACATGTTAGGAAACTCTTTTACTATCAATATGTCTTATATCTTCACCTTCTCCCTTTTTGAATCAAGTACTAAAGTCAAATAAGGCTCAAAATCTTTTCTAAGAAGTCGGCTTGCTTGCATAGCTGATATTACATTAGTCAAAGGACTAGACCGAATATCATGCGTCATTGTCTCTGAACCATCAAAATCTTTGAGCACAACTATTTTCAACCTACAATCAACTATAGCTTGGTGTTTAGAAAACCAATCCATGCCCAAGATCAAGTCAAATTCATGGAAGGATAGCCCTATCAAATCAACAGCAAACTGCTTCCCATAGATTGTAATAGGGAAATCTCTATACACTCTATTCACATATACATTATGGCCCAATGGACTAGTCACATGTATATCATAGGTTAGTCGATCTACTGATAACATTCTATATCACACTTCCCTAGTGCAAATGTATGAATGAGTGGAAATAATATCTATCAATGCATGCATATCAAAATCAAAGAGAGAGAAGGTACCAGCTATAACTTCTGGGTTGTGATGTTCCTCACGGGCCTTTATAGCATGCTCGTGCTTGACCGATTCATGCCATAGGACTATCAACAGACTTAGATATTGTGCTTGAAGTGGCCTTAGGCTGCCTTGGGCCGCCTCTGCCCCTACCATATCCTTTAGACGCAATAGGTGAATTGGATGCCCCACTGCTCCCTTGAGATGCTCTAATGTGTCCTAAACCTTGTGGATAATTAGCCATCAAGTGATTCGTACCCCCACATTTAAAACAGGCTTCAGTCAACCACCTGCATGTGCATCAATGTCTCCTGGTACAATGTGGACACTCTAGTGATCCATCTCCCTGTATAAATGAAAAGCCTCTACTGGTATTAGATGTCACGAATTGCCCCTCATGTCTTCCTTTAGTGGTTAAGCTATAAACTGACTTTGTTGTGGATGCACCCTGCAAGTCCAAAGTTCTCTTACCTAAAGATAAGCTAGTCTCTTGCTTCTCTACTCTAATAACTACTTCAACCAGCTGATAGTAGCTTACCTGTTGTAGAGAAGTTACTGCCATTAAATACTCTTTGATGGAATCATTCAATCCATCCTCAAATAGTTGGCATCAGAAGGCCTCTGTCAGAATAGGCTCTAGAGCGTACCTGCTGATTGGACTAAACTCTTTTTCATACTTAGCCACAGATATGTTTCTTTATCTTAGATTCAGTAATTGCTTCCATTGAGCTACTTTACAAGTTTTTGTGACATACTTCTTTTTGAACTCTTAGGTAAAGAACTCTCAAGTTAGAGGGTTAGGTAGCTGAGGATGCAGTAGAACTATTTTCCACTAATCATAAGCTACCCCTTGTAGGAGAGAGATAACAAAACCATTTCTTTGGGTGGACACTTTATCTAATCCAGAACCCTTTGTGTCTGCTCTATCTATTATCCTGCTTTATCTTATTCTTTTAGAGTCACTCACACAAATTCTTCTGCCCTATGCTTTCTCAGAGCTTATATCGGAGTTTTAGGTGTAATCATTCTATCCATCAATCTCAACATATCACGGGAGAGCTTTAGAAACATCTCCCCAGGTACTGATAGTACCAGTATTTCATCCCTTGGAGGCTCAAGAGGACCCAAAACTAATTAATCTCTCCCTACCACACTATCAACTGACTCCTCTTTAGCTTCACGAGGTCTTTCCATCTCTACCATCTATAAGAAAACAGGGACATCTACATTAAGTCAACACAAACACCAAACCATATCACATATTACTAGACTCTTATTAGTCGGAACCGCCTAAACCGTACTCTGATACCACACTTACAATAAAATTTCCCACACTACAAAAATCACAACTCGAGATATCATAACTAGATTTCACTTGTAACTCTTGTAAACTTTGATAGCTCCCTTTTATTATTGTTTCTTACACCTACGAAGGCTATTTATAATTGTTATAGATCTTATAGTCATTCTAGGGTTAAATCTTTCTATATTGGGTAAAATATGATTAAAACTGGAAATATTATTTGGTTAACCTTAAAACTTTGATTAATTGAGGAATTGCACTTTTTATAATTCAATTTCTTAATTCGGTTAAGCAATAGGGGTCAGTTAATTGAATATAATGTTCTTCCTAAGAACATTTTTTAGTTCTTCTTATGTCATTTATTGCTTTATTATCTTGGAACCTTCTTAACTTGTTTCTAAGTGTGTAATCACCTCTGAAAATCCTACAAGTAGTTTTACAAACTTCTTGAAAGCTCCTTTTAAGTACGTAAGGTTACATCTTAACCTCTAAATCCTTAAAGCTTTAAGCTTTATATTATCTTCTAAATGAATAATTCCATGCTTAAACAAGTATTTCCATGAGATTAAGGCACCTATCATACTCAGGGCAAATAGATTAATAGCCTAATATTTCGTAATCATCAAAACCTTAAGAATAAATCCGCTTGGTTTAACAACAATCAAAATAAGTTATTCAATCAGCTTAACAAGGTATTTGATCGACCTAATGTCTGATAAAGTTGAAATTAATATTTGACTAGTAAGGGTTTTAAAACATTACAAACTCATGAACTTCACTTTTTAAAAGGTTTCATTTCAGAAAATTTGAAAACTTCTTTAACTTTCAAAAGATCCACTTTAAAACTTAACCTTTTCAAAAACCCTTATCAACATCTTTGATCCCTAATTTTAAATAGGAAAGTTTGTGAAATTTTTCTATAAAAACCAATCAACTGAAATAAAATTTTAGCTCTTAAAAGAAGGAATTATGAGAAAAATTTTAAAGTTATTGCTAAATTCTCAACCTTTTCTTGATTTTGATTTTTTGATGATGAACTAATAATACACAAGTCATTTTATTTTTCACAAGTTTCTTAATTTTGAAATTTTGAGTATCTTATAATATCAAAATAAAAATTTTAATAAATTTGTTAATAATATTATGATTTTATTGTTGAAATCATGAATTTAAGTCAAAGTTAATGCGGAACCGTTTGAATCACACACAATGAATCACATTGCTTGATTTTATTTCTTTAATGATGAATTCATATTACATATAAAGGTTATCTTATTTTCAAATAATTCTTAACTATTAGTAATATTATTTTTTATTATTAAAAGCATAAATTATAATATCCCTTATTTTAACCTATTGTTAATGAGATGTTTCTTTGCTGCTCAAAACTCGAGTTAAAAGGTAAGGCGATATCGAATTACTTAAGCAACCACCACGCTCCTCTTGCGTATATTCTAATGACACAAGCAGTTTCCATTCCCACATTGATTGATCTGGAATTCAAGCTTGTGACGCGGGATAACCCAAACCGTAGCCTGGTAGCTTTGATACCACTTTATTACCCAAAACTCAAGTTGAAAGTAAGACGATACCAAATTACTTAAGCAACTAGATTATGAATCATATCTTTCTGTATAACTCTATAAATTTTCAACAAATGACTCCAATTAAAATTTAAGATCTCTAATTATAATAACTTTGAATCATTTAACTAAAATCTAAATAATTATACGAAGTCCAAAAGTAGTTTCAATACCATTACAATGATAAAAACACATTATTTTATATCAAAGAAAAGAGATTGTGAATAATGCGTCGAGCCATTTTGATGGTCATAGCATTTGTCTCATTATTATTGTATATGAAGGTAAAAATCCCCCAAGTCATCAGAAAATGTTGTATTGACGATTTCACATGCCAAGTACATGTATCATATTTCAACTGCCGTGATTGTTTAATCCTCGAGTTGTTTGACATCCATTAACAAAGCAGGCAGATCCATGAATCATGCAGTCTGCAGTTTACTTGGTAATTTGAACGGACGGATACTTGCCTCTTTGTCGCAATCCTCCTCCATGTGCTCCAGTGGCCTTAGGCTTTAGTCTTTTTATATGTATTTTCCCTTCTCATCTTCCGAGGTCAATTCCAGTTCTTCTTCCATTCCATGCCCATGGTCGTCGTCAATTAAACCTAGTTTTATTCTTCCGAGGTCATGAAGCAACGTGAATCGGGGCAATTCTGGGTTGAGAATGGAGCTGTTGTTGTGTACAATTGATAAACATGACAGGAAGCCAAGACACGTCATGACGACTTATCGCAGCATGGATCAGTTCGCACATATTGCCACGTTAGCAAGTGGAACTAGCGTTACCACTTGGAGGAGGACTTCTTTAAATAAGTGTCCATCTATGAACTAGAACTAACCTCAACCTCCAATCATGACTGTGGGCAAGCAACGCGAAACCCACCCGGAGTCCGGGTACAAGCTCGTCGGGTTCAAAAACTTTGTCCGAACCAACCCCCGCTCCGACCGATTCAAGGTCAAGCGATTCCACCACGTCGAGTTCTGGTGCAGCGATGCTACCAATACGGCACGTCGTTTTTCTTGGGGACTCGGAATGCCCCTCGTCGCTAAATCCGATCTCTCCACCGGCAACGACACCCACGCCTCCTACCTCCTTCGCTCCGGTGACCTCTGCTTCCTCTTCACCGCCCCTTACTCCCCGTCCATCGCCGACACCAACACGCCTACCGCCTCGATTCCCTCCTTCGACCACCGCGCTTGCCGTGACTTCTCCGCCAAACACGGCCTCGCCGTCCGTGCTGTTGCAATCGAAGTCGACGACGCGGAAATCGCCTTCTCCACCAGCGTCAGCCACGGGGCAAAGCCTTCGACGGAGCCCATCGTCCTCGACAACCGTGCCGTCATTGCCGAAGTTCATCTCTATGGGGACGTCGTTCTACGATACGTGAGTTACAAGAATGGGGACGCTAACCCTAGCAGCGACCCCGACATCTGGTTCTTGCCGAAATTCGAGTGCCCAGACGAAGCAACCTCGTTTCCGTTGGACTACGGGATTCGGCGGCTGGACCACGCGGTGGGAAACGTGCCGGAGCTAGGTCCGGCGGTGTCGTACGTGAAGGGATTCACGGGTTTCCACGAGTTCGCAGAGTTCACGGCGGAGGATGTGGGGACCGCGGAGAGTGGATTGAACTCGATGGTACTGGCGAACAACGAAGAGACAGTGCTGCTGCCGATGAACGAGCCTGTGTTTGGGACAAAGAGGAAGAGTCAGATACAGACATATCTGGAGCACAATGAGGGGGCTGGTCTTCAACATCTGGCTCTTGCGAGTGAGGACATATTTAGGACACTGAGGGAGATGAGGAAGAGAAGTGGGGTTGGTGGGTTTGAGTTCATGCCGTCTCCTCCACCAACTTATTACAAGAACTTGAAGAACAGGGCTGGTGATGTTTTAAGTGACGATGAGATCAAAGAGTGCGAGGAGTTGGGGATTTTGGTGGATAGGGATGATCAGGGTACTTTGCTGCAGATATTCACTAAGCCAATTGGGGACAGGTAATGAAGTATTATTATTTAGAGGAGTTCTTGTCTTGTTCTTATCATCATGTTATGCAGTAAAATGTAAATAACTGATGGTGTGTGGTGTTGCAGACCAACAATATTTATAGAGATAATACAGAGAGTGGGTTGCATGCTTAAGGACGAGACAGGGAGAGAGTATCAGAAAGGTGGGTGTGGAGGATTTGGGAAGGGCAACTTTTCGGAGCTGTTCAGGTCGATTGAGGAGTACGAGAAGACACTTGAAGCCAAAAGGATAGCAGAGACCGCATGATCATAAGAAACAACTAGTCTTTGTTTGGCGCTAAATTAATTGAATAACGTTACGTATTCCACATGGAAACTGCTATGTTACGTTTGTCGTTGGATCCTATGATTGTTACAATAAGTAAATGTGCCTTCCTAACACCATCATACAAAGGAAAAATTAAAATTGTCCCTCTCTCTCAGCTTATTTATCTCTTTTATGGTACCAGAACATTTAAGACTAGTGTCTATTTTTTTTTTTTATGCAAATGAAAGGAATAAAGAAACGACCCCGAAAAGGGGGGGAGCTACGGACGTTCAAAGTGAACACCAAACTTATCAGCTAACAAACTAAGGCCAACCTCAAGAGGAGGCGCTTTCAAAAACTGAAAGGAGCTAGGAGAACGACTCCCCATTTTTGCAAGCCTATCAGCGACTTGATTACCTTCGCGCAGGCAATGAATAAGAACAACATGTCAATCCCAGTGTAACATTGCGGAAATATCCCCCAACAAGTTAGCATGAGGATGAAACAGAAAATGACCTTCTCGAATCAAACGAATCGCTTCTAGAGAATCGGAGCAAAGGACGACATGCCTGTGCCCCTTATCCCAAGCTGAGAGGAGACCAAAGAAGATAGCCGACAACTCTGCAACCATATTAGTAGCAATGCCAATACTGCCAAAGAAACCCCCCAACCAATCACCAGTCGAATCCCGAAGAACACCGCCAAATCCAGCCTCACCCGGATTACCTCGTGAGCTCCCATCAACATTAACACAGATCGCATCCGCTACGGGGATGTTCCAGCCAACCCAACGCCTGACCGGAGCATCGCTATTACCCATAGTGCCCAACAACGTATTCCACTCAACAATCGCAGAACGTAACTGAGACATGAGCGGGCAAGCAACATCCAGATCTCCAAAGGTATCATGGTTTCTCATGTGCCAAATAAACCAAATACCAGTTAGGAAAACAATATCAAACCAACGGCCAACCCCTAAACTAGAGGAATCCCGACTC
>JAOTAX010000009.1:642125-656390 GCA_025629825.1 Erythroxylum guanchezii | reverse complement strand
ATATATAACGGGTATATAAGTATGTATATATATATAATGACAAAATTGTAATTACTATATAACGGGTAAACGGGTATAAGGGTGGTATCCTCATACCCGCCCCATACCCGACGGGTATTTTTGTTAACCCCCTATATCCGCCCCACGAGTAAAAATTTGCTCCCCATACCTACCCTCGTGCGGGTAATTTTATCGGGTACCTATCAGGTTCGGGTACAATTGTCATCCCTAGTTTCAATCTATAACTTTCCCTTGTTTTCGCGTGACGTGGTTTCAGTGATGAATCTCTTTCCTTCTTTCTTGATACGCTACACAGAGATGCCGTTTTGCTCACCTTTCCTTTTTCCTTTTTACACTTTCTTCTCCCAGATGTTGCGTTTCAGTTATGCCTTTTTACAAAACAGTCCCCTCAATTGTATTATTTTCCAAACTAGGTCTTTCTTTTCATTTATGACGCTTCTTTTATATATATATATATATATTCGTTTTCAGGTCCTGATGTATTTCTAAATCCCAAATTAGGCACTGAGTTTCCTTTCAATTTCAATCATTTTAACTTTTCTGGTTACCCAATTAAGGATCAAATCAAACTAATTTCATAATTGATCCCCAATAGGTTAAAATAATCCTTTCACAAGTAGTCTTTTTTGTTTTTTGCTCTTACTTACAGGAGTTTCTGCATATTTATTCACATGCGTAGAAGAACTCCCAAATTCATATCAACATTCATCCATCCTCAATAAACTGTAGGCATTCTATGAAAATTTTAACCAAGACATTTTCAAGGTAAAGTTGCATAAATGCTCTTTGCTTTTATACAAACAAACATCTCATTGTACATTGTTTAACACAGAGAAAAAAAAAGCAACTAGGATAGTTAGTTTAAAGTGTGCTCACCTTCTCAACTACTCTATTTATGTAGGAGTGTAAGGTTTTTTCATCTTCTTGGACCTTTACTTATATAAAATCATCTTTGACAATTAGTATCGTAGCAAGAATATGTATTTAGAAGTAAACTAAAAGACCTTTACAAAGTCAAGTTTTAGCTAGCACTTCAAACCTTTTGGGATGTTTAAATATGAAGCAACTATAAAACTGTTGTAAAAATTGACCGGATTAGAGCAGATTCGCAGCTAGATAGGACTGAACGAATAGTAATGAACAGACAGATTTTACATGAAAAACTTATAAATTAGGGTAAAAACTACAGGCAAGAAACATAAATTTCACTATGAAATTTAAGAGTACAACCTCTCTCTATTTTATAAAGAGAAACACTAATTCTCTCACTAAATAGGAAAAACACTCTCTAAATTTTTGTGGGGATTTAATAGAAGAAGAGATTTATGGGATATTAGAAAATTGATATGGGAAGGCCTTTCTATACGCGTACAACCAATTGTGGACAGACTATCCACAACTAGCCTCCTTTTTTTTTTCTTCCTATTATTTTTGACTTTGTACAGTCGGCTGCCTTTTTTCTTGACTTTGGTGCAGTAGGTAGTAACAATCTTCTCCTTGAAGATTTGATTGAGAGTCAATCAGATCTTCACACTATTTTTTCTACCTTGCCGCTACATTTGCTTACATCTCTGTCAGGCCACACGAGGATTGACACCACATAAACTTGTCACCATTGATTGCTTTTGTAATAAAATCTGCAAGGTTATCTATTGTATGAATTTTCTGCATGTCCACCGTTCCTTCTTCCACTTTCTCACGAACAAAGTGATATTAAACTCGAATGTATTTTGTCTTTGAATGAAATGCTGGATTTCTTGCAAGATGCAAAGCACTTTGGTTATCATAAAACAAAATAATGTTCTCTTGTTTGCATTCGAGTTCTTCCAACATCAACTTTAACTACACTGCTTCTTTACTAGCTTGTGTAGCTGCTACATATTCTACTTCTGTTGTTGACGTAGCCACAACTAACTACAGTTTTGAAACCCAGCTCACAACTCCTTTAGCTAGTGTAAACACATATCCTGTAGTGGATTTACTTTCATCAAGATCACTTGCATAATTAGCATCAACATATCCTTTTAAAATAAAATCTGATCCTCCATAACATAATGCAACATCTGAGGTTTCCTTGATATATCTGAGAATCCTCTTAACAGTATTTCAATGCTCTCGACTAGGGTTCGCCATGTATTGACTAACTACTCCCACTACATGTGCAATGTCTGGTCTTGTATAAATCATAGCAAATATTAAGCTTCCTACTGCTGATACATACGGTACTTGAGATATCTCCATCCTCTCTTCTTCATTGCTAGGACTCATACTTGAGGATAACTTGGAATTAACAGGAAGAGGGGTATAAATTGACTTACAATCTTGCATGTTGAATAGCCGCAAGATCTTCTTCAAATAATTCTTCTGAGAAAGCCAAATCTTTCTATTATTTCTGTCTCGATGAATTTGCATCCCTAGAATCTTATTTGTTGGTCCCAAGTCTTTCATTTCAAATTCCTTAGCCAACTGTACATTCAATTCTTTGATACGGTCATTATTGGAGCCTGCTACCAATATGTTGTTTACATACAACAGCAAGACTATAAAATCATCTTTCTTAAACCTCTTGAAATATGTACAAGGGTTGGCATTCAGTATGTTGTAACCAAGGCTCATGATGAAGGAATCAAATCTCTTATACCAACACCTCGGCGCCTGCTTTAAACCATACAGAGATTTGTTCAACCTGCAAACTAAGTTCCCTTCCCCTTTTTTTCAAAACCTTCTCGTCGGAGTATATAAATTTCTTCTTTAAGATCTCCATGAAGAAATGAACTTTTCACATTTAACTGCTCAAGATGCAAGTCAAATGTAGCACACATTACTAAGACTACTCGAACTGTGGCGAGTCGAACCACAAGAGAAAATATTTCATTGAAGTTAATTCCTTCCTTCTGAGCATATCCTTTTACCACCAATCTAGCACGATATCGGTTTACTTGATCGTCACCACTCCGCTTGATCTTGTCAATCCATTTATTGCCAATAGGCTTTCTTCCTTATGGTAGTGATACCAACTCCATGTCTTATTCTTATGCAGAGCTTCAATTTCTTCCTACATTACTGCCATCCACTGAGATGCATCTAAACTATTCATTGCTTCTTGAAGAGTTGATGGCTCTCTGTCCTCAGTTAAAAGATAGTATGCAATATTGCTCTCCATAATATAATATGAGTGCCAGCTCGGTGCTCTTCTTGTGCGAGTTGATCTTCGAGTATCTAAAACATCAGATTTGATTGGTTCTTGCTCCTCATGCTCTGGTGCAGCTTCAAAAGAATCATTTTGATCAAATTCCCTTTCCATCTGTACTATTGTAGTCTCTAAATTCTCTTTTGAAGTACTAACATCTTCTATTTGCTCTTGATCATTATCTTCCAAGAAAATAACATCTCTGCTAACAACAATCTTGTAGGCAGTGGGATCCCACAGACGATACCTCTTTACTCCTTCAGCATATCCCAAGAAAAAGTACATCTTCTAGATTTTAGATCTAACTTCGTAGTTTCTCAGGCATTGAACATCATATAGGCAGGACTTCCAAATATATGGAGGTTGGAATAATCTGCTTGTTTACCAGTCCACATCTCCATCAGTGTCTTTAACTCAATTGCAGTTGATGGAGCTCGATTCACCACATAATAGGCGGTATTGACTGCTTCTGCCTAGAATTTCTTATCTAAGCTTATAGTTCTCAACATCGCTCTTGTTCTTTCCAACAGAGTTCTATTGATGTGCCCTGCTACTCCAGCATATTCACCTCCATTATCTGAGCGCAAACACTTATCTTTTTACCAGATTCGAGTTCCACCCGTGCTTTGTAAAATTTGAAAGTTGGAAACACATCTGCCTTCCT
The DNA here is from genome assembly GCA_025629825.1 of Erythroxylum guanchezii. Lineage (NCBI taxonomy): Eukaryota > Viridiplantae > Streptophyta > Magnoliopsida > Malpighiales > Erythroxylaceae > Erythroxylum > Erythroxylum guanchezii. The sequence goes on along the minus strand of JAOTAX010000009.1, from coordinate 652,515 downwards.
CTTGATAGGAAACACCAAACATCTTCTCAAATAATCATCAATGAATGATACAAAGAAATTTGCTCCTCTTAGGGACGTAACTGGTGCTTGTCATATATAATAGTGAATCAATTCTAGAATTTCTTTGCTTATGAACTTTAATGTGTTGAACTTCAATCGATACTACTTACTTACAATGCAATGCTCACAAAAGGTAGTGATACCTTTGTGAGACCTGGAAGCAAATTCTTTTCTACAAGTATCTTCAATCCTTGTTCTGACATCTGTCCAAGCTTTTTATGCCACGTCATTACAGATTTGTCATCTGGACTAGTCACCGCAACAGATGTCTCTCCTTTTTGCAAAGTTACTCCCTTTAGCATGTACATATTTGCAACAATCTTCTCTACTTTCATAAACACCAGCGCTCCTTTAATCACTTTCATGATCTTATTTTGAATCTCAAATCTGAAACCGAGATCATCCAATTTTCCTACGGACAACAAATTCTTCTTCAAGCCCTCCACATATCGCATTTTTTCAATAGTCTGAGTTGTCCCATCATATATCTTTAACTTAATGGTGCCGATACTAACAATCTTTAGAGTTTGATCATTACAACTGTACACAGATTCCCCAGAGACAGATTTATACTGATGGAACCATTCTCTTCGAGAGGTCATATGAAAAGTAGCTGCTGAATCGAGAATCTATATATCAATAAATCTTCTCTTACCTCCAATAGTTGTTACCGCTTCACAGACCATTGCACCTCCATCATGTGAAGTATTTGCCACATTTCTTTGAGGAATATAATCTTTCTTATTCAGATTCCAACAATCCTTCTTCAGGTGCCTTTTCTTGTCATAATTGTACTACTTGAAATTCTTCTTACTCTTGGATTTTGATCTACCATGACTATGAATCCCATTTGGGCCAAGTTCCATTGATCTTCCTCTCGTCACTGCCAAGGCCTTCGCTTGTTGCGAATTTGCTAGCCTGTCTTCCTTACTTTTGCATCGACTCTGTTCTTCCAGAATAGCAGCTGCAATATTGTTGAAGACTAGAGTGTTTGTGTTGTTTGTTAAATCGATGACGAGTTGATCATACGAATCTGGTAGACTTTGGAGTAGAAGTTTCGCACGTTAACTTATCTCTATTGTGTGACCAATGATGTGAGTTGGGAAAATAGATTATTTAAAGTATTTAAGTGCTCCATGATCGAAGTGGATTCCGCCATGCGTAAAGTATATAGTTTCCTCTTCAGAAAAATTTTGTTGTGGAGTGATTTGACTTCGTACAATTTTGTGACATGATCCAAATCTTTTTTGCCGTCTTCTTCTCCTCTATGCTTGACAACACCCCATCTGCTAGTGCAATGAAGATTTGCAATAGCATTACTGTCCATACTACTTATTATCATCTGTGAATGTTATCGGCCTTTGGCTGATGGCTAGCTAAACAGTTATCTTTTCTCAAGATAGCCTTCATCTTCAACTTCCACAATAAGAAATTACTCCTATTGAACTTTTCAATCTAAAATTTTACTATGTTTCTTCTATCGCGAACAAAATTTTGGCTCCCACTATTTCACGTGAATAGTACCTGTATGTATGATAGTACCAATACGGATGAATAGTATTGTATGCATATGTATAAATAGTATCATACATATGAATAGTACTGTATACTTGAATTATAGGAACTGTATAGTTTAATGCAAAATTAAATGCATGAACAGTTGTCACCTTTTGTGGTTACTGTTCACCAACTTTCACTGTGCTCACCTGAACTCCGAACGAGTTACACCAAAAAATTTGTCATAATTTTCTCACCTCGCTTTAATACCATTTGTTGTAAAAATTGACTGGATTAAAGTAGGTTCGCAGCTAAATAGGAAGGAATAGTAATAAACAGACAGATTTTACGTTTTAAAAAAACCCTAAATTATGGTAAAACCACGGTCAAGAAAAAGAAATTTCGCTATAAAATTTAGGAATACAACCTCTCGCTATTTTACAAAGAGAAGTACTAACTCTCTCACTAAATAGGAAAAACAATCTCTAAATTTTTGTGCGGATTTAATAGAGGAAGAGATTTCTAAGATATTAGAAAATTGATATGGGAAGGCCTATTTATAGGCCTCCCATATGCATACACCCAGCTATAGATAGACTGTCCATAATTGGCCTCATTTTTTTTTCTTCCTACTATTTCTAACTTTGTGTAGTCGGCTGCCTTCTTTCTTAACGTTGGTGCAGTCGGTAGCAACAAAAATTTTGCCTCTTAAATCCACTAATATGAACCTAAAGCATCTTTTAAATGTATAAAGTGGTAAATAAGATTACTTCAAATAACCACTGTAAATAGTAATTTTATGTGCACAGCTATAACATAATAGAGCCCACGACTTGCTTGTTATTCTCAAAATCTAGACCAACATCACAACAATATGCAAAAGTGGGTGTAATGTTGAGGTCACTAATAATAAATGTCCTTCTTTCTTTTCAAAGAAGATACTTCTATCTTTTCTATAATGGAGACATCAATGTCAATCCCAAATTTTAAATGTATACATTGCTAGGTCTGTAAAAGATAACATTCATTAAAAAGCAAATCTAACCAAAAAAACAAATAAGGAATTTCTCAATGAAAGGTACTATAAGCACTGTTATCTAGAATATGTTAAAAATGTTATTGGCATTAGATTTAAAGGATTCATGACTAACTAAGACAACATAAGAACATGCCTTTGAAAAACAAAAAGGGGAGATAAAGAAATAGTGGATTATATCACTTCCTTGGTTATTTTTTAAATGGTAAGGTTTTTTTTCTATATACGAAACTCAATTCCTCTAATTAACCAATTTTATTGTTAACTTATATAGTTCACACTTTTTAGTTCTAGCTCTTCCAAACAAAATAAGTCCTTAAGCTTAAACTTTATCCTTTTTATATCATCACTTTTTGCACTAGGTCAATACAAGTTAAATAAAATTACTAATTGCCAACAACAATTTCATTACAAACAAAATCATAGGAATGAAAACTTAAGACATGCTTGGACAATAGGAATTAAGGATCGATACATGATCCAAAGACAACAATGATATCAATCAAAATGGGCAACCTTGCCTTAATCTTGTCAAATATGAAATGGACGCACCAAAATGATGATGATTAATGAAAACATTTAGGCCCTCATTATCAATCTTCAAAAGCTTATATTTCTCAAACTCCTTAAGCTTATATATAATCATAATAACTTTATACTTCTTATCTTTGTAATGATTAACAAGCCTCATGAAACCCTCAACTGTAAAGCCACTTCGTTGATCGAATATGTTGACTTCACACAGCAAAAACTTACAGCCCCTTAAAAATGGAAAAAGAATAAAAGTATTTGACAAACAATATTGACCCAATGATTAGAGAAATTAATAAAATACTTTTTTGGTTACTAAAGTATTTGTTACTTGGCTAGTGATAACTTCGTTCTCTCTCACACTTTAAGTTTATAAATTTGCTTGCCATTATAAATGATATTTAATATGGAAAAGGGAGTCTATATTGGTTTAGTAATTAAAAGGAAACGAAAATTTGCATCAATCAATACAAATCAGATATATTAAACAACACTAGTAATTAAAAATGATAAGTAAAACATAAACAGAGTCAAATACAATAGAATGATATCAATGTAATGTCATGAATACTATACCAATACCATTATCAGATTTAGTTCTAGTATAGTACGATACAACTACAATCAATACTAGGTATCATTTTGAGTAATTTGTAAAAATTATAAATTAATTCATGAATTTCTTAAAATCACAAAATAATTCCTCATTATATTGTGCTAGAAAACATTTAGTTTTATATCAACCATGACCCCAAAATTATAATAATATAAATTTGAAATAACAATTATCTATTTATTTATATTAATATTATTTTTTACATATAAATAATAACCATAATTAATATATAAAAATATCATGTATATATATATATATATATAACTAAGTAGAATGCAAAGTACTTAAAATGTTATAATTTCATCATATAATAAAGAATAATTACATCAAACATCAAATAAGTATTATAATAAGAGTTTGTGCCTAGGAACACAACCAAATAGAAGCAAAACTTGGAACAAAATTATTTACAAATAAAAGCTTATATTTATATTACATATACATAATTTAACATTTGCATTAAATACAAGTGAAATTAAAAGAATAGAAGAAATGAAAATCCCCTTAAACGTCATTTAATCGAATATCTGCTCAATTTGTATTGATCTCAATTCTCATTTGGTACAAAATTTTCGCCATTAAGAGGAGTCTCATCAACACCATTATTTAAACTCATTACACCAAATGTCACGTTAATACTTTCCCATCCAAGATTATCTTCCAAGTCACCCTCTTATGCCAAAACTGGTTACTTAGAAGCCCAAATTGCTAAAAGATTAGTATGATCAAGGAAAATTAGATTTATAGAACTACTTGTTATATTAAAAGCCTAGTAAACAAATAAAATTAAATTATAAGAAATTAAAATTAATTAGATTCAACTTAATAATGACAATAACTTATCATTCTTGAAGCTTTAAATTGTATCGAAAAAGGCCAAGTTATTCAATCTTTTATGTTCTAATTTATTCCTTTTTCTTGTAATAGATGAATTCAAATGTGCTCTAATCACATCCTATTACACCCATACATTGACTTATAATTCAAATTGCAAACCTTTGTAATTTTAGAACATCACTTTCGAATTAGTCACACTAAGCAACTGTAAGATAATAAAAGTAATCTTATAAACAAAATAAAGTAATGACTAATTTCCAACAAACCAAAGTGAAAAATATATGTCTGGATTAAGTTTTTCTCTTTAACGAATAATAATTAGCATTCCAAAATCACCAAAAGTATCCTTATAAACCTCTAATTATAAGTTTAATAGATCATACGCCATCCCATGGGCATCGATTATTGTAATCGTTAATAACGTTCCCCTATTAACTTTAGCTTTCTTTGTAAAACTTGGTCTAAAATAGACACTAGAATTTAAAAATGACCCAGTTGCAAACAATAGAGAATAAAATTGCATTTCTCATTTCTCACTGATGACTGTAAGATAAGGTATGTATAAAGAATACCTATTTTTATATTGGCCTTAATTACTTCCTTCGCCCTCCCTATGGCATCATAAAACTAACTCATTGTTGCCTACTTATTACTATCAACCAAAAGAAGTATTCTTACTAAAGGCTTAAAATTAATGATCTTAAATTGATAAGAAATTAGTCGTAAATCTTGTAATAATAAGACGATACAAATTTCTACTATTGGTGAAATTCTTTCTCGTCAAGTTTAGGACCCATGTATGATTATAGATGAACTTGATCGTTATTTTTTGCTTTCTACACATTTTCATCAATGATAGGAAAGAATTATACCTACTTTGCAATCTTTTTCCAACTGTTTTATAGCATAATCATTATCAATAATGAAGTTAACAATAGTTTTTAGCCTAACTTCATTCATAATTTCTTTAAATATGTGAAACAGAGTATCAACATTTCTAACAAGGCTAGATGTATCAATAAACTTCAAAAATGTTGGCCCTTATTAGAGTAAACCAAAAAATTGCTAATAGACCCATGTCTTCTATTTGTCCAACCATCATACATAATTGAATACCCATAAGTTGCCCAAGTCATTCTTCTTTCAACCAAATAACTATTTCATAAATTGAGATGCTCAGAAGTTTGCCTTTGTAGTTATTAATTGAAGGAGCTTTATATCCTAGATAGTGAAAGGCAACAACATTCAATATAGGCTGGTAATAATAAAAATGGACAACATTGAATGACATACCTGAATCATACTATCATTTAGCCATTGCCACGTCCACATTTGGAGTAACTTCTTTAGATTCTAGGGCTATACAAATTGAAGAATTTGCTTCAGGAGTTGTTCATCATGTAAAAAAGTTAGATGTCTATCCTTTTCTTTTCATCACATCAGGAGCAACATTCCCTTCTTTTTAGGTAAGACAACCACCTTCAACATCCCCACTATTATTACGACCACCAGAAAAAAGAACTTCTACTACTAATTTCGCAATTCAGTCTTTGCCTTTTATCTTTCTCATACTATTACTCTTTAAGAAAAGTTTTTATTTTCCATTTCACGTCATGACTCACTTTTTTACGAGTTGAACGTCACCTTTGATCCTAGCTAAATGCTTATTTAATCTTGTGATTCTCCCACCTTTCAAATTCTTGTTACAATATAAACAAATGGTATAGCTCTTCATTCTAGGAACCAATCTAGTGTGAGTTCAAGCTAGATTATCAAATCTTCCTAAAGTGGCTGAATTATAAGAGTACTTGAACTTCCCTCTATTTATTTGTAAAAATAAATGAAGACATATATCAAAATTAACTTAATAACTTCATATCAAAATAAAATTGTGTAAAAGAATAAGAAGAAATAGAGCAATAATAGTTTCTTAACAATTATATGATATAGATATGCAAGTAAACTTCATAAACTTGTATAAATAATTCCTTAAGAAAATTCAATGCTTAAGGACATTCTATCTAAGAAATTCTCATGTTTCTTAACCCAAACTTCAAATATATACATTGATTGCTATACTTTCATAACTATAACACAAACTTCAAATATATACATTGATTGTTGTACTTTTATAACTATAACCCATTTTATGTAATTAAATAATTCAAATATAAAGTCACAACTATAACCCTTTGTGTGATTACATAATTCAACCCTAAAGTCACAACTGTAACTCATTTTGTATAATTACGTAATGCATACATAAACTCACAATTATAACCTATTTTGTATGACTACATGATTCAGCCATAAACTCGTAACTATAACTTATATTGTATGATTACATAATTCAACCATAACTCACCCGTGATTATATAATTCAACCATAAACTCATTTCTATAAATTCAATCTAGATAATCACATAATTCAATCATAAAGTCACAAATATAACTCATTTTGTGTGATTACATAATTCAAACATACACTCATAACTATAATATATATTTTTTTTATAATTATATGATTCAAGCATATACTCACAACTATAACTCATTTTGTATGATTACATAATTCAACCATAAACTCGTAACTGTAACTCATCTTGTGTAATTATATAATTCAACCATAAACACATCTATAACCTAATTTGTGGAATCACATAATTCAAACATAAATTAACTAACACCATTTTGTATGACTACAAAATTCAATTTATAATATATAACCCAATTTATAATAAAGACCACATTTTGTTCAATATTTCTTAAATTTAAGACAATAACACAAACTATAATTCAAGATTGAATCCACAAATTCTAGATCCAGACAATATAAAAGAACATCCAAAAAACACACACTATGAGTATGAATATATAACACAAGTCACACAACACAAAATCAGTCAACTCAAGCACATGGTTCGACATTTTGATTTTTGCAACCTTGAGGTTTGATTATCTACTTAACTGGGATGGTAGAGGAGTGATTACGGGGTGCAACTGCGAGAGAAAGTGAGGCAAAAAGGTTGCTGGTTGCGAGGTATGGTTATGAGAAAGAGTGAGGTGACTAGGAATGATGTAGCGACAATGCTGGAAAGTGCGACATTATAACTACGACGAAGGACGATGAAGAGGTGATGGGGGATATGACTAGCGACAAAACATGAATGAGGGTTGTGACTGATTGCGAAATACGATAGACAAACGAGGTAAAAGGGTTGCCAAAACATGAATAAGGTAGGGCAGGGTTTTTTTAAGATTAATTTTTTCTTTTTGCAATTTAGTCCTCATTTTTTAAAATCTTTTATTTAACCTAATATTCGGTTGATCTTTTGAATATCAGTCAATACTGGTCAGTACTAGCTGAAAAGACCAATATAGGCTAATATCGTAGGTAAGTACAATATTGGTACTTTCAATACAATTTTTCAGACAATATGACAGATACCATTTGATATGGTACGAAAACATAAACATTATATCAATGACATTATCACAAGGGGCTAAAGATATGTTGCTTTTTTAATAAACATTCAAACTTTATTTGATTCGTATTCAATTGTCTTTTAGATTTCTATGATATTTTGAATATCAAAATTCCTAAAAAGGCAAATGTTTCTCTTATGTCATCTATATTAATTAACTTAAAAAGATCTTAAAAGAGTAAATTGATAGTAAGGAAAATAAAAATAAGATCCCAATGAATATTTCATTAGCATTTAGAGAAATGTAGAAATTAAGAAGAAATAAAATTATGATCTTGAAATAAGAGAAGATGGAAGAACATCATCAATTAAACAATGATTTGGGAGATGCATAACAAAAAATTGTTGACCTTTGTGTCAAGGAGCAACTGTTGTTATCAATACAGAAAAGTATCAAAAAAAGTCCTAGAAAGATAGAATAAGAATAATTTTTGTTCTAGTAACAAAATTTTTATGTTTATGGAATCAATTACTACAATTATAGAAAAATAGATTTTGAAAATTGTAGATTTTTATAAGGACTGACCTTAATGCGGAAGCGGTAGGTAGATTCTCTGTTTGCTAGTCCACATTTTGCGGTTGGCTACTAGAATCATCTTTAATCCACGCCCCAAACTCTAAGCCTTAATGGTGTGATTCACGTGATGAAGAATGAAGGGAGATTTTCTTTTGGATTGCAATCAATGTAATAATCATTTTCACTCCCTTAATCCTCCTTTTATATGAGGACGAACATAACCAACGAAAATTACATTTGGTGTAACTTCCAACAACTCCCACTCGGCCACATAAGCCACAAGTTACATCTTCTCTCTAAAATTTGACGTGTCATATTGAGAATGGGCTGTGCAACCATTAAAGAACCAGTAGTGTTATATTACGTCACCATCAAACTAACATAACACTTTCATATAGTTATGATACCTCAAATCATCCAAAATATCACCAAATGCATACACTATCCCTTTATACTCATAGATATATCATATGATTATACACCAAGTATAATCGCCCAGGCTGATATAGTGATGAAGGAAAATATTCTTCCTTAGACACTCATAATAATCCATCTTAACTTAATTGCTTTTCTAATGTGCTCCGCTGGACTGTATACAACTTAGCCCTTGGAAAAACATACTAAAGTAGCAATACCAAACCTTGACTTCATATCATAGTTCTAAGTCGAAGGGTTTCATTCAATTAGACATTAAAGTTTATGGGATCATACAGTGACAGAGAAAGGGATTTAACTGTCTCTCCACAAGAAGGTCGTTATATAGCACACACAGTATGAAATGTGTGTCATAGTATAGCTCCCACTAAGTTGGGCATGTCACTCTGTTATACTATGCAAATCATGAATCTAGCTTTACTTAAAAACTAATATGAGCCACTAGATTAACGTACCTAATGCTAATCTTGACACTCGAGATTTAGCTTGAAGGCTTCAATGTGAAATCTGAATCTTTCACATCCGACTCATCAGAGTCTCATCTTAGACTTACTAAGGTGACTATTCAAATATAAAAACTTATCATGCATACTACACAAGTATGAAGATAACACAATATTACATACACTCAATATTAATATTGTGAAGTCTCATCCTACCCGCTACTCAAGCGTTAGGGCAATTACTTGTATGACAAGCTCAATTAGAAGCCTAGTGTGTGGTGACATTACAATGTGCCTTATCATGTAATTGTGTTCCAATGAACATTTGAGAAATAACCTTTTATTAAACAAAAAATTGTTACAATTAAAAACATATCCATTATATAACAAGATAGAACTTAATGAAAAAGAAAACTAAACCCTACTTAAACCTAAACTCATCACATGAGCTTTAAATGAATCTCGAGGAATAGGTTTAGTTAAGGGATCAGCTACCATCTTGTTAGTAGGTATATACTTTATGACAACCTCTTTATTTTTTTGTGGCATCTCTTACAAAATGATAATACCTTTTGATATGCTTAGACAATTTCTATGAAACTTAGGATCTTTAGCAAACTGTATGGTTGTAGTGTTGTCACATAACAATTCAACAGGATCATTAACTCTAGGAGTAAGATTAAGATTCTGAAGAAAACTTCTCAACCATATTGCCTCCTGAGCAGCAAGACAACATGTAACGCCCCATTTTAGGGGTTAGAATAGTAAAGAAATTCGGTACGTTTTATGATTTCTATTTGGATCTCGGCATGCATTCATGACATTTTCAGGGTAAAGTGGTTTAATGAAACTTCGAATCGATTCGGACTGTACTACTATAATTTTAGTAATTTTTGTATACTTCAAATATTTTTAGAAATTTATGGTGACTTA
>JAOTAX010000009.1:584655-594966 GCA_025629825.1 Erythroxylum guanchezii | reverse complement strand
CGGGCTTTTATTATATGAGATATAATGGGCCGAAACTTATTGGGCTTTAATGGGATTAAGGTTTCTCTATAAATAGAGAAACTTAGGTCTCATTAGTGGTAAGACATTATTGTGATACGAAACCCTAGCCACCATCCGAGAGGAGAACCGTGAGGTGTTCGAAAAGAGTTTCAGGACGTGTTAGCACACCATAGTCGCTGCCTGGATTGTGCATACTCGTGTGGATACCGGTAGAGGGCATTCGCGTATTGCAGTGTCTTGGAATTCGAAAAGAAAACAACTAATCCACGACAAAAAGGTATTTTCGTACATCCTGAGTATTTTCGATTATACTTCATGTTGATGTATAGTCTTTTCCGCAGTGTATTGTGAATACTCGGGCTATACGCGATTCAACATTTGTTTCTTCTACCTAAAACTTTATGTGCTAAATTGGAATGTATCATGACTCGATAAAGGTGTTAATCATGAGAAAGAAATTCCTTGGATGTCCTGGCAGAGATTGGCGGAGAATAAGATTTTCGGTGGCCTTAGTTTTAAAAAGATCCATGAGTTCAATCTTGCGCTTTTGGGAAAGTAGGGTTAGAAGTTGATGACTCAACCTGATTCGCTAGTATCTCGCGTTCTTTAAGTTCATTATTTTGCGAGTTCATCCTTTTTATCAGCAGATTTAGGAAGCAATCTGAGTTATTTATGGCGAAGTATTTGGAAAACCCATTCTTTGTTACAATGGGGTATGCACTGGAAGGTTGGAGATGGTTCTCAAATTCTAATATGGGACCAACCGTGGCTCAATGATATGGAGAGTTCTTTTATTGTTTCTTCAAGGCCTTATGATTCAAATGTTTTCTTGGTTGCGGATTTGTTGGAGAATGCTTCATAGAATCTTGATTTAATTTGCTCACTTTTCTCTAGCCATGATTGTGAACAGATTTTGGCAATACCATTGGGTAGATGACCGGTGAGAGATGATTGTTGGAAATTTGAGAATAAAGGTCGTTACACAGTGAAAAGCGCTTATAAACTCTTGTGTCCCCTTACGGATACAACTTTTCCAAGTTATCAACAGGTATGGAGGCAGATATGGAGCTGTGTGGTTCCGCCAAAGGTGTTCAGTTGTGTTTGGCGTGCTCTAAATGGTGTATTACCGTGCTTATCGGTGTTACGAAGTCGATGAGTTGATGTTAATGTGTGTTGCCTGATTTGTAATCAAGAAGAGGAGACAATACAGCATATGTTCCTCAACTATCCACTCATGAAGCAGGTTTGGTTGAGAGTTTTCCAGAACTGGTAGCATCCAGGAACAATGTCTTTGCTCGACTGGTTTGATTCCTTCTTTCTACTTGCAATGAAAGATCGACAGTATACCATTTTGATGATAATTTGGGCAATCTGGTAGAGTATAAATAGAGTTGTGTGGAATAATAAGTGGAGATCAACCAATGCCATTGTTTGTTTTGCGCAGAGAATCTTAGAGGACTGGCAGCTTGCTCATGCTTCTGGTACTGTTCTAGGAACACCAGCAACAAGAACGATGAGTTGGCAACCTCCAGATGTGGGTTGGCTGAAGGTTAATGTTGACGCTGCCACCGAAAGCAACTCCAATTTCATGGCTATTGCAGCTGTTGTACATGATTCTAATTCGAGTTTTATAGCTACAAAATCATGGAGGTTTCCAAGCAGATTGAGTGCTAAAAATGCAGAGGCAATAACTATCAGAGAAGTCCTTAGTTGGGTCAAGCTTCAAAATTGGGCTATAGTTATTATTGAATCGGATGCGAAGATTGTGGTTCAAGTAATTAATGATGGGTCTTATGAAGACTCTTCCTCTTTTGGTTTGTTAGTTTGTGATAGATTGTAAATCTCTATTGAATGAAATTAGAATAGCTAAATGTATTTTTGGCTTCAGGTCAGGCAATTTTGCTGCCCATGTCTTAGCTACGGGCGCATTATTCATTTTTGGCCTTGGACAGTGGTTCGAAATACCTCCTCTTTCTATTATTGAAGTTCTTGCTTTGAAGTAATGAAATTCTTACTATTTACCCTAAAAAAAAATGAATACCTTGATTCATATTCATTGGAGTTCTTACTCGGGCAATAGAAGACTTTCTCCTTTCTTCACATTGTCGCACACCATCAGCTTTATGACTTTCATTTCTATGGTTGAATAGAGTCCACAAATATAAGTTTGTATTTAGCTACATTGTTCATGCATTTAAATTTAAATTCGAATGACAATGGAAATACATAAGTTCTACATCCTTCCCGTAATATTGGCAATGTGATCAAGGAACACTTTCTAGTATCACCCTTTTCTTCATCTTACTCATCTACTTGGATGGTCACAACATGCTCGTCTAGGAATTAAAACTTCAAAGCTTCAGCAATCTTCTATAGGTTTTTTGTTAATGCCCTTCCTTAGGCTGATTTTTAATTTATGAAGATGATTCCAAATTCAGACATCATGACTCAATTTAATAAAATACAACATAAAGTATTAAAGTGGATGCAACCTTGACATTAGTCATATTATATGGTAAAGAGTATATTGTCTCAATATATGCATGATCTATACCAGAGAACAAGTTCTTTCCACAAATTAGAACTTTAATTCATATTCATTAAGGTTTTTATTTATGTAATTGATGACTTTCTCCTTTCTTCCTATTCCATCATGTTGCCTCTAATTGGTTTATTTGAGCTGCCATAGTTATACTTGTTCTTTATAAAAAGATTCCTCAAAGCAAAACACTTCTATTTACTCCTATTTTTAGGCGGATAGTTAGCCTTGTTTTTTTTTTGGTTGGAAAATTATGGATTCTATACTTAATTACAAATAAAATTTCTTAATTGCAAAACATTTTTATTATTAAATAAGAAATTTGTTTTAAATTTAATTAAAATATTTCATATTAGTTATTTAGAGATCAATTTCTTAATTAATTAAAAAATTATTTCTTAATAAATTACAAAAACATTTCCTAATATATTAGAAAATATCAAATTTCTCAATTAATAAATGAAAAATTTTCAAATTTAATAAAAAGTATTAATAATAAATTACCAAATAAACAAATCAACCAAGTTTCAATCAAATTGAGAATTTTTTGTCATGGATATGCCATGTATCGTATGATGTTGTAAGGTATTGCTAAGAAATTCATAGTGAATATCGAGAAAATCGAATGTAAAAATCAGTTACCAAACATTAATCCCCTGATTCCAGTCAAGGTTGAGTATCAATTTCAAACCCTAAATGGATCTTTGCGTTTCCTATCCTTCCCCAAAAGACTGTTGTTTCTTCCTCAACTCCAGCTTCCTCGCGTCGATTCCAGGTAAAGATCCAATCGCTTGCAAGAAACCCCGAAACAGCTGCGTTTCTATCACTTGTTCATCACCCAAAACAGTTCCTAGTCCTTCGCTCGATAGACATGTCGTTAAGCAAAACAGGACTCGATTTGTTCAAAAGCTCAAGACACTTCTCCTTTCTAAACCCAAGCACTATATTCCACTCCAAATTCTCTCCAAATGTCGCTCTTACCTTTCCCTTGCAGACAAACGCTCTGTTCGCTCCATGATCCACCGCTACCCTTCCATCTTCGACCTCTTCACCATTCCTGTTCCACATACACCCATCAATTCCATCGCCCCTTTCTCTCATCAACTATGTGTTCGTCTCACCCCAGCGGCCTCTGCCCTTGCAGCGCAAGAATTGGAGCTCTTTTCCGTTATGTCTTTGAACTTGGCCAACAAACTTCAGAAGCTTCTCATGCTTGCTTCCCATCACCGGCTTCTCTTATCCAAGCTGGTTCACCTTGCACCTGATCTTGGGCTGCCACCCAATTTTCGGTCTAGGCTCTGCAATGACCACCCCGACAAGTTCAAGACTGTAGACACTTCCTATGGCCGTGCGCTGGAGCTTGTATCGTGGGATCCAAAACTGGCTGTTCCAATGTCTCTTCCTGATGTATCAAGTGACTTGATTGTTGATAGGCCATTGAAATTTAAGCGGTTGAGACTTAGAAAGGGGCTGAACGTGAGACGACAACACAGGGAGTATTTAATCAAGTTTGGAGAGTTGCCAGATGTGTGCCCTTATAACAGCTCTTTGGATGATCTCGAAAAAGAATCCATAGAAGCTGAAAAAAGAGCATGTTCAGTGGTGAGGGAGGTGCTTGGAATGACAGTTGAAATGAGGACCCTGATAGACCATTTAACACATTTCAGGAAAGAGTTTGGATTTCCAAACAAGTTCAGAGGCATGATATTGAGACACCCAGAACTCTTCTATGTCAGCTTGAAAGGTGTCAGGAATTCTGTCTTCCTGGTCGAGGGCTATGATGACAAAGGCAGGCTTCTAAAACGGCCTGAGACTTCAGTCATAAAAGAGAGGATGATGGAGTTGATCTTGGAATCGAAAAGGATGAGACGAGATAGGAGACGAAGTCGCATGAATGGTAATAACGTCCTGGACTCAATTGACGATTGCATTGAAGAATCTGATCATACTGATGATGAGTATGATGATGGGTTTGATGATATCTTCGAGTCTGATGATCCAGGCCTTGATTATGCCCTCAATATCATCAATAGTGACTGCAATGAAATTGAGGGTCTAGACCATAACAGGGACTTGTGGGTTTCAGATACCTCCATGCATACTAGTGAGGATGAAGGATATAGAGAACCATGGTAATAATGAAGCTGTGTACTGATCTTTCTGGAGTTAGATGATCTCGTTGTCATCTTCAAGTTGTTGCTAAAAACAAGTATGCCGTGGAGAGACCCTTTAGCTTGTAGTGAACCATCATGTTACTAGAAAATTGAAGTGTGGTGGAAGATACATACATCATTGTATAATATTAGGGGTTAATCTATCTGGGATTTACATCATAGGAGTCTCAGTTATTGTGAAATATAAATGATGCACAAATCAGGAACTTTGTTGCTCGCATCTCATCTTTGCCATTTGGTTTCGTTTCTGAATGGAAAACTATGTAGCCTTTCTGTCCCTTGTATCGGCTGACTATAATTCAGCTCAAACTTGTACAAAGGAAGCAAAATAAGCTTGACCCAGCACTAATTACAGTACCTCAACGTACAGAGTTCAGATTTTTCTAGCTAGAGCAAAACACGACTTATCGATTTTTGGTTCTTTGACAAGACAAGAAGGTTTTGTCAACAATCAGGATCTCCTGCTTTCAAGGAAAATGAACAAATCAAAATGGTAAAATTGCATAAAGGAAGCAAAGTAAGCTCGACCCAACATTAATTACACTACCTCAACGTACACTTCAGAGTTTTCTAGCTATTAATCTGTTACTTGTAGATCAAGGAGCAAATGCAAATCAAATGGAAGATCAAAACACGAATTATCCATTTTTGGTTCTATGATAAGACAAGAAGGTTTTATCAGAACAATCAGAACAAGGAATATGAGCAAACCAAAATGGTTTAACTCGTATGAAGGATGCAAAGTAAGTTTGGCCCAGCACTAATTACAGTACCTCAATGTACACTGTTTAGATTTTTCTAGCTCTTAATCTATTACTCGTAGATCAAGGAGCAAATCAAATGGAAGAGCAAAGCACGACTTGTATATTTTTAGTTCTGTGATAAGATAAGAAAGTTTTGTCAAAACAGTCAGAAAAAAACTTGTATAAAGGATGCAAAGTAAGCTTGGCCCAACACTAATTACAGTACCTCAACGTACACTGTTCAGAGTTTTTCAACTTTTAATCTATTACTGTTAGATTAAGAAGCAAATCAAATGAAAGAGCAAAACACGACTTATCCATTTTTGGTTCTGTGACAAGACAAGAAGGTTTTCTCATAAATCAAAATCTTCTGCTTTCAAGGAATATGAGCAAACCAAAATGGCAAACTTGTATGAAGGATGCAAAGTAAGCTTGGCCTAACACTAAATACAGTACCTCAACGTACACTGTTTAGAGTTTTATAGCTGTTAATCTATCACTCGTAGATCAAAGAGCAAATCAAATGGAAGAGAAAAGCACGACTTGTCCATTTTTTTGGTTATGTGACGAGACAAGAAGGTTTTGTCAAAACACTCTGCATCTCATGCTTTCAAGGAATATGAACAAATGACAGTTTCCTCGGTTGGAAGCACAGTTCACAGTTGAAACTGGTAGAGGTAAAACTTTGATCAAATTTGATCAAGTGAGATTCTCCACGTAGCCTTTTGGAATTAAATACTCAAGGAAGGATGTATGCGTATACATAATGATCTCATTTTGTCTACCCCTAAATATAAGGTAATCCTTCTCTTTCTGTCGCATCCTATCTCAAGCTTGCTTCAAAGATTTTATTTATTCACTAAGAAAGGGGAGAATGATAAGAAATAAGCTTATGAGAAATGGTGGAGGTTGATTACAGGTAGGTCGAACTAAAAAAGTGAAAATGTAGTTGGAAAGGAATGTGATGGTGTTTTTACATAAGTTTGATGGGTGTTGGCTCCCTGCTATTGAGGTAGTGCCTCACAAAAAATCAATGTTATGCTACTAGTACTGAAAAGTACAGAATGAAAGGTAGAGCCTACTTTATAAAGTTGCACGTATGTGCATTAGAAATGATGATACTTGACTTATGATGTTATTATATAAAAAATGTCAGACAACTAATCCCCTTATGAAATAAAGCCAAGATAACTTGTTTTAGGGATAGAGAAATAAAAAATTCCACTTCATTAGTTTTTGGAATGAAGTCAAACATTATTCTTTCTATATTTGTTCAAATCTAATGGTAGTAGTTCTAGACATTTAGAATATACTGAGAAGGACAAAAATGTTTTGAGTGGATATAATGCCTATGGCCTTGGGCAATATACCTATAAATGTTTGTATTTATCCTTTTATGGTATGTAATTTGTAGGTTCCTTCAACATTTGTTGTGATTTTGAAATTTGAGCTTTTGGAATCCCTCACAATGATCAGTAAGTAGGTTGGGATGAACTTTTTATTTGGCAATTTTGTATATAAAGATGTTTACCTTTGAATTTGTTATTTGATATTTGCATACCAAAATTTGACATGGATACTAAATATGTCACTATGCAGACATGATTCATTAAATTACCTGGACTCTCCATCAATTACAATTCATGAATTTTGAATTCCTTCTAAAGCTATATTTAAATTGCATTCATACTTCCCTACCCTTTTTGATGCATTTCATTTTGTTCTAGTAGATGTAACTATACATACCATTCAATTAAGAGTCAGTACTCACACAAAGGTATCCAGGTTTGTCACATTGGTAGTTGAAACAAGTCATGTTACTATTTAGTTGGTAAAGGAACATAAAAGATTGAGAAAAAGTTGTCTTCTATGGTATATAATCTCCACATCATGAATTGTGATTAAAGTTATTATACCTAGAGGAGGGCTAGTTTGCGCATAAGTTTACTTGTTTCATTATCAAATGCCATTATAGCTACTGAGTGGTATATTACAGCATGTATTGAAGTCTAATGACTTTTTCCTTGTTGGGCATCCCACCCTCGTAACATACATGCCCGACGTCTTATGTGACATCTGAACACGCATCCTACAAGAGTAGCATGCGCATACCAGTCAGTCCCTAAAAAATCACAAATCAACTTCTTCAGAACAATTGTAGCTCTATGTCTCTAGTTTATTTTGAGAAAAGAATCATCTCATTCGGAGCTCTATAGATCAAGATATGATTAAAATACCGAAGTATGTTCATAACCAATTCATGCTCTTCCAACTGATTCTCTCACTTTCTTTCCATCATGCTTTTTCAAATCAACACCAAAGGTTATCAATGTTTATGGAGAGATAGAGGAATGTGTTAGGAATCTATTGGTACAAAAATCACTTCATTTGGAGGTCGGATGACGAAGTTATGGCCAAAAGAATCAAACATGTTCATACTTGGAAAACCTTTCGGGTGGCGAAACATTGGTGAAGTTGGTGAAAGAAGTGTCGCGATCGCACCCGAGGCTATTCCCAGGGTGTGGTTACTCGAGGCTACTCCCAGGGTGCGATCGCATCTTTCCTTGTGGCAAGTGCGACCGAAGCTGTCCCGTATAATACACCCTCTGCGACCTCACTAACTTATAATGGTCATATCTCTCAATTCAGATATCCAAAAATCTCATACTTTATACCGTTGGAAAGCTAAGAAGATAACCTACAATTTCCAAGAAGGCAACTTTGTCTAATTCAGCCTAGATTAATTCAATTTTTCCCTTGAAGTCAGAACACAAATTTTACCCCTATGAAAGACTTGAAAAAAATGCAACGTATAACCTGGAAGGTCATGAGCCAAAAACGCAATCATATTTCATTGACGTCAAAAGATAAGAGTTTACAAGCTTTAGATACATGTCGACATCTACATCAAGGCTTAACACAAAATACAAAAAACATTGGATACTCATATTCGATATGCTGTTAAAGCTACTCAAAAGTTATCAAACAAACTTAATCACTAAATGTAGCTATCTCGGAGTTTGACCAATTGCCTTGCAAGGATCAACGATCTTCTCGTTTTTCACCTGAGGAGAAAATAGTGGGTTGAGCTACAAAGCTCAGTGGCTAATATATTTATAGCCATTGGCAACGAGCCACATAATAAAACATATATGTGTATATACATATAGGCATATACATCTTATCTTAATCTAGCAATACAAATTAAGCAACAATTCTAACTCACAACTCATAGTCAAGCATATCATCCTATAAAGCAATCTTATACTTATTCAACATTCCAAGCATAACGATCAATTTCATATCATGCTCAACAATTCCAAACAAACGCGATGTACAACAAATGGCTCGAGAGTTCCGTGGAACGAAATGGAAAAACTGAAGTTTACACCATGAACGAAATGAGTCCACTTTTCGGATCTCATATGCCACAAGCGGGCAGCTAGGAGAAGGCTTTAGGTCAACGTGCACGTGACTAACGAAACGGTTTCTCTCTTGCTCAAATACAAACAAATTTTGATGATCAATTCATTTCCATACATTTTCATACTTTCATGCTTTTTCCTCTTTCCATTTAGACAAAATGCCATGACATTTTTCAAGGCATAACATGATCATAATCACCATGCATTTTCAATTATCACAATAATTCAAACAAGCCATTTTAGTACACAATACATATGCAAGGCATTTTGCTTATATTACACATTAACTATAATTAACTTGCCCACCTAATCGACTTGCAAAAATCCAAGTCAAGCTTGCCTTTCCTCTTGCTTTTGGATTGGGTTTCCTGGTTTCCTAAACAAACCAAGTTCTCATTCAAAACAATATTCTAACAAAATTCATAAACTTCAATAACCACATAAATGATAAAATTGAACTTAAACCTAACTTACCCATAGTCTATCTAGGTTAGAAAAAAACCAAAACCCTAGTTTAGAAACCCTCAAATCAAATGGGTCTCTTAAATCACCTTCTTCCTTCCTTCATTCCTAACACAAACCTATTTTTCTCTCTAATCCCTTCATTCTCAACACAAACTCATTTCTCTCTCTAATCCCTTCATTCTCAACACAAACTCATTTCTCTAATTCTTCCTCTAATAAAGCAAGAAGAAAAGATGAACTTACCTTAACAAGATGATTTCCTCTTTTTTTCTTCTTCTTCTTTCTTTCTCTCTCACGATTTTCACTTCTTCTTCCCTAGCTTCCATGATTCTTCTTCTTCTCCTCTCTTGTTTCATGTTTTCTCCTTCCCTAGCTTCTCACCACTCTCTCTTCTCTTCTTCTTAATTCAAGACCTTTTTTTTTTATCCTTGGTCTTCCAATTATGGCCTCATCATTTAATGAAATTTCCATTTGCCCCTTCTTTTGTTTGCCCTTCCAAAAATACCCTTCATTTTTAATGTAAAGTCTTTTTACTCCTTAGGCCATTTAAATCTAATACCTTAACCATACTCTAATTTAATTCTAACTTAATTCTAATCTTTCCATCTAATTTCTAATTTCTATTTATACCCATTAAATTAATGACTCAATTCTAAAAATAAACAAATAAATCAATAAAATATATCAAATAAATAAACCAAATAAATGAAAAATTTTGAGGTCTAACAACTCTCCTCCCCTAAAAAAATTTTGTCATCGAAATTCTTAACTGAGTCATTAAAGAGGTGTGGATACTTCTCTTTCATTGCTTCTAAAGGCTCCCATGTTGCTTCCTCTCTTGTATGGTTCTTCCATAAGACTTTAACTTGTAAACGATCTAGAAGGGGGGTTGAATAGATCTTTCAATCTTTTCGAATAATTCTACAGTAATAATCAGAAGTCAA
>JAOTAX010000009.1:552998-576030 GCA_025629825.1 Erythroxylum guanchezii | reverse complement strand
AAGTCACCGATTACTTCCTATATCATCTCCATGCATATTATTCACATAAGCTTAATAGTTTCACTTGTCATAGTGAACCCACTATCAGATGTGCACTCACAATGACAATTCAACGTAGACTCAACAACTTTTTCATATATCACTATCATGGCCTCATCTTCCACTTGTCATTTATTTTATCTCACACATATTTATTCTTAATCAATTTATAATGGTAGGGGCATAACCCATATGAAGCTTAAATCTCCATTCCGTAGATATATTCTCATACTGAATCATAAACTCTTATATCGATAATCACATAACCACTCTAAGTCCAAGTTCAACCTTTTAAGGTCATATCAACTTGACTTATACACTTTAATCTCATCATTTCCACTTATATCCTTGTGTTTCCTCAAACAATTCATGATAGTGTATTCACATTTATATCACCTCCGAGGACATATCACCAGAACACAATATCAATTTCATATTCGATAATACATCCACCAATATAGATACACTGAATCTTTATCTGTTATATCCATCTATATACTATTTCTCTTCCCATATATATATATATATATATATATATCTTCAACCAATCTAAAATTTTTGATGCATAATCATTAGGAATTTTCGGTCTCAATTTTCCCCTAATATCCCCTTATACTGAATTACAATCTCTTATCACAATACTCACATAACCATTTTAGTTTCAATTTCATCCTTTTATGATCATAACAATTTTATGATTTCATTTCATTATGCCTGTACACTTTAGTCTCCTTTTTACTCATATTCTCATTTTCCTCAATCAATCTACAACAATATACCTATTCAAACCTATATCACCTTCAAGGGTACATATCCCCATTGTGGTGAACCGTTATTTATCATACCAAAAACAGATACTATTTCTCATTTCCTAAACATCCATAAACCTTTATCTTCTCACATTTTGTCAGATCATCAATTTCCTCAATACTTTTAACTGTTCAGACTTTTAAGGAAATGCTCATGCATGTGACTCATACTGGGGATCAGTTGTCGCAGTCTGCCATGACATGACTAATATGCATATGCATATAACTTGACACATATTTCAGAATGCCCATATAAGATAGTACTTTTGGGCTTTGATACCATATAAATGTAGCACCCCACTCCTACAATGACCCGAACCCGACATTGATGGTGATATCTGAATGCGTGCCCGTGAGGGTGGCATGCTAAAGCACTCAATCATTCAGAAATCAGTATAATTTTTTTTTTGAAATCAATAACATATTTTGCGAAAATTGAAACTCAAATTGGCCCATATTCATTCATAAACATTATCAATCAACACAATTTTCAATAGCCATTGAGCCCCTTTCACAATTACAAAACACTTGAGTCATTTCGGAACACAAATGTATACAAAAAGATGCGGAATATACAATTCAATACAAAATAAGAAAAACACAAATGCAAAGCTGAACTAATCCCGACCTCTAACCTTCACTTGAATGCTGCATGCAAACTCCCGTTAGCCTAACGGGGTATTCTTCTGATCCTGAAAATATTTGCAAATTTTAGGTGAGTTTTGCGAACTCAGTGAGTGATCATCATCGATGGCGCACCCAGTCACATAACACATAATTCACACATCTCACTTTATTTCACATTTTACATTATTTCACATTCTATACACTTAATCATTCATATTATGCATATGCAATACACATGAGACTCACTTTTCAATTATTACTTTGTTGTGACCGAATGCCTGAACTGTCTCGTATCTAGTGGATACCGGGCTTATTGATAACTGTCCCATATAGGGCTCATTAAATGTTGAGCCTGAGGCTCTGAATCAATTTTGAGCTCGAGGCTCTTTTTCACACGTTGAGCTTGAAGCTCTTATCAGTGGCTACTCTGGTCACAACTGCCATTATATTTCATGCATTCATGTAATAGAAATGCATCAATCACATTTGTATGTTCCCATTCACTCACTTTCACATGCTGTCGGACCGTAGTCCAACATTCAACACTAGAGTTAAGTATCACTTTCCATTTATAAGCAAATGCACATTCAGAACATGTTTAACAATCCAATTATGTACACTTAGTTCATCCAATTCACATTCAATAAGCACTTCAATATTTCATTCATACATCACATTTATCGGACCTTCTGTTCCCAAACCAACACAATTAGTCACATTCACATAATAATTCAGTAGTCAATGAATACAAAATTCAAATAACAAACAATAAAGTGAGACCATCTCGGTCTACTTACAGTACGCTCCAAAATAGTAGTTGCTTCCAAATTTTGGATACGCCTATATGCAGATGTTTAACCTTAATTCTTTACCAAATGAAGAGATCTTTAGCTCAAATGGAAGCTCTTTTCTTCCTCTTACTTTTTCTCTTCTTGAACAACTTCAAAATCTCTCTTGAAGCCTAAGGAAATTAAAACCCTAGCTTATTTTCTCTTCTTTCTCTCTCTTTCATTATTTTTTCATGTTTTCTCTCTCCCTTATCTCTTTTCTCATCCACACATTTTTGCTTCTCTAGAATCTTCTCATTCATGTTTTTCTTCTCCATTTATAAGCAAGGCAACACTTCTTCTTCCAATTATGCCCTTAATGAGTGAGAATTGTCACATTTGCCCTTCTATTTATGCCTTATGTCTTTTATACTTAAGTGTCTTGCAAACAGTACCCTTAAACATTATAATATAATACTTTCTTCCGAAAAATATCCCCCATTGTCTTAAGTTTCTAATGCCTCCAAAATTATTCAATTTGGTTCAGTGATTCAAAAGATATACTTCAAACATTTTTGGATTGCTCTTGTCCAAAACAGTATACTATGCACAACATCCAACTGAAATTTAAACATCTTAGAAACTGAATTAGATTCCAATTTCTTCATACCATTTATAGCTTCATGTCTCTAGTTTACCAAAAAATAGAAAGCATCTCATTTGAAGCTCTATCAATCCAGAAATAATCAAAATACTGAAGTATGTTCAGTGGAATAACACCAGTTCATATTATTTAAGAACACACCTACTGTACCCGTCCCATGTTTTTCACTCAATCTTTCTCACTTCATTTCAAATAGCTATAATTTTTTGTAGAGATGTAGATAAATGCCTTACGAATCCAATGATTCAAGAATCAGATCATTCGGGGGTCTAGAGAAGAGGTTATGGCTAAAAGAATGAAACATGTTTTTGTCCTTACTCATATTGTACATATCTTGGCGCAATTGCCATAACTCTTGTTACAGATATTAGATTGATTTTTTGTGATTAGACGGTTTGAAAGAGGACTTCGAGGTCTACAACTTTCATGAAGATCTCGAAGACAAATTCTATCCTCTAAAGGATCAAAAATGAAACAGAAGACAGAAGATGAACAGTAATTAAGATGATAGGTATAAACAGTAACTAAAACGAAGTGAATGAACAGTAGTTTCATCTTACATGAACAGTAACTAAGACGAAGTGAATGAACAGTAGCTTCGTCTTAGATGAACAGTAACTAAGACGTAGTGGATGAACTGTAACTTCGTCTTAGATGAATAGTAACTAAGACGAAGTGGATGAACAGTAGCTTCGTCTTAGATGAACAGTAACTAAGAAGAAATAGATGAACAGTAGCTTCATCTTAGATGAACAATAACTAAGACGAAGTGGATGAACAGTAGCTTCATCTTAGATGAACAGTAACTAAAACGAAATAAATGAACAGTAGCTTCGTTTTATATGAACAGTAACTAAGACGAAGTGAATGAACAGTAGCTTCGCCTTAGATGAATAGTAACTAAGACGAAGTGGATGAATAGTAGCTTCGTTTTAGATGAACAGTAACTAAGACAAAGTGAATGAACAGTGCTTCGTCTTAGATGAACGGTAACTAAGACGAAGTTTTCTTCCTTCTTTCATTTGCATCGTCTTACTTCTACTCTCTAGAGTATCTCCACTTATAAAGATCATAACTTTTGACTCAGATGTCTAAAATTTTCATACTATATACCGTTGGAAAGATAAAAGAAATATTTACAACTATCAAGAAGGCAACTTTGCCAAAATCTATCTAGATTAATCCAAAATTTCTCCTGAAGTTAGAACACGAATTTACATTCATCTCCCAACGTACTGCACCCAGTTTCTTAACTTCATGGCAAATTTCGAGATTCTTAGAGACAGAATTGAAATTTGATGTCTTCATAAGAAATGTAGCCTTATGGTTCTAATTTAATTAAAATTAAGAATCATCTCATTTGGATAACTAGATAAAAAGTTATGGCTAACAGATCGAAGCACACTCAGTGAACATTTTTCCAGATCACTACCAATTTTGTTTCTAAATCTTTCCTTATCACAACTCACACCAAGATCACTCTTTCTACTCCCTATACTTCTCATTATTAAAAAAATCACATTTAACATCAATTATACCAGAAAGTTGTCAATGAATGCATGTACCACTTTTTTATGTGCAAACATTCAATATTTATGTGCATATATGCTAACATTATGCATGAGCAAGAAAATGTATTTCCTTTATCTCTCTTTGAGCTCCCATATACTGAAATTTTGGGTCCTTACCCTTAATATAGGGACGGGATGTTACATATAGAAAGATTTAGCAATTCATCAAAGTCATTGTCTTGTCGTTTAACCCGCCTTCATAATTGAGGGACCAACTAAGATTGGCACTATTTTTTCAAAGAGCATTGATGCTTAACTGGGCCTCCACAGATGTGCCATATTGGATTTTCAACCCTTCAATTAACATTGCTTCAATTTTATCCATTGTTAAAGGAGAAAGTTCTTTCAGGGTTGTATAGTCCGACCAAAGGTCAATACCATTCAGGGTGCAGTAGTTAAAGAACGTCTACATCCCAACTTCAGGCCATTTCAGAGATCTATTTTTATTCAATCATTGTTAAAAACTGATTAGAGAATTCATGCAGCCCTATTGAATTGAATCCGAGCCTGAAAAGGACACAACTCATGGTAGGTCAAAATTACTTGCATTTCACTTCAACTCAATAACAAACAGGACCTAGTGAGCCATGTGTTATTGAATAAATTCATCATCATACCTTCTTACTATTTTTTCCTTCCTCTACTTTTTAATACTTTTTTATTTTGCCAACAATTTCCACTTTCTTTATCGACGGAAATTTTATACTGTCATTAAAATCCGTCACAAATTTTTCCAAGATGATTTTCCTCCATATTTAGCGACGGATATTACTACTGTCGCAAATTTAATAGAGCTGTCGTAAGAGTAACATAAACACACCAAGATAAAAATGGGAAATATTAATTCAAAGGATGGGATATGAATTTCAGGTTGAAATATGCCACCATGGAGAAAACAAGATATAATGCGACTAAGGTTCAAACAACGATTCGGAGGTACTTACTGTTAAGGTGAACCATCATACTCTGCAGCTACAACTGAATCACCTCCTCCCCCTCCAGCTACTACAGTTGCAAATGAGGCATCACCTTCCGTACCTAATGCTACACCATCCACTCCTACATCATCCACTACCCTATAGCGATAGAGATATTAGAGGTAAACGATGTGGATGAAAGAGGCAGCCGCCAGCCTGGAGTTGAGGTACCTGATGAAAGAACTTATATCACAATTGGCAATAATCTGTAAGTGAAAATACATAAAACACTATATGTTTATAATTAAGTTATAGGTTTAAATTTTAAAAATGGTATAAAATTATTTGTTTTTATATTAGGTTGAATTTGTCTAGACTGTACTCTAGAAACATGACATCAAAATTTAAGGAGAAAATTGATCTTGAGGGTTATGTATGGGAAAATATCTCTCAGGCCACAAAGGAATTTTACTATTAGGAGTTTGAGGTACAATAAAAAATATTATTTTATTTTTTAGTTGATTTGTATACATTAATTAGATAAATATTATTACATTATAAGTATTTATCAAAATTTTCCTTTTATTTCAGAAAGATTTTTTTGTGATTCTAAATTTGACACGGTCATACATAAAGTATGTGAGAGACGAGCAAGTACAAGTTATCGGGACTTTGTTGGTGCGAGACACAAGGCTGGTGTACAACCGCTTTAGATTTATGAATAAATATGGAGTCGTTGACATCAATATTGGATATAACCTAAAGCAATGTCCATTTCAGAGCGTAATTCTACCAACAGACGTGGAGGACTGGGGGGATAGAATCTTCCCGTACATACGGGAGGATCTATTACCCACTACGAACATGCAGAGAGACTTGTAAGTATCTAAACTTTACACTTATATTCTAATTATTTTACTTTGCTGTATTTCAATTTAAATTGATGTGTGAATTTTGGAATAAAAATATGTGTATTATGGATAATGATAATAGTATAAATGTCTAGTGTCATATATGACTATGTTCAGTTATTTTCTTTATTCAACATGGGGTAAATATCATAAAAATAGAGGAATCTTTGCCGAAATTTTTATGAATTCTAGTTCATTTATAACATTTTATTCTTATGCAGAAAAAAGTCAATGGGCATGAGGCCTATATCCCGTTAGCTCTTTTTGCACACTCATACTAAGAAGCATGACGGTGTGACATTCGTTAACACCCGACGTAAAGAACTTAATGTATGCGAAATTTATGCTTTAATATTAGTTATTAATAATTATCACTTACTAATATAAACATTGTCTTTTAATAGGACCAAATACAAGAAAGCATTCAGCGACAGTCTCAGCACGAACAAGATGTTGATTAGAGTCATACATATCTTGATGTAGTGGGTGATAGGGACTATTGTGGAAGGATCTTCAGGTTAGGTTCGTTTGCTAACACTGTTATTCGCAATCCTTCACGTCCAATACAATAGCATCTAGTAGACGGTCGACAACCAATGAAGTCAATGACCTTCGGATTGTAGTCATTTCGTTTGAATTACAAATACTTATTATGTACAATTTAATGTTTTTATTATCAATTAAGATAATTTTAACTTTATATTATCAATCAAGTTTTTATTTAAACAAATTAAATATAGAAACAAATCAAAATATTATGCACAGATAATTCATAACTGTTGAAATTATGTATTAACCATAAGATCATGAGATAAAATTTAATGTCGGGATTTTTTTAATTTTTAAAAAATATTTACCGACGGAAAATACAAGTACGTCGATAAAATCTATTATATTTACTAACAGAACACAACAAATCGTTAGTAAATTCCATGATATTATCAACGGAACAAAGAATAACTATTGGTGATATTGACAGTTGTCACCAACTTTACCGTCAGGATTTGCTGAATCGTCGGTATACTCACCAACGGGAAATCATAACTGTCGGTACATTATCGACAGAATAACCGATTGCAAATTTACCGACGGAAAGAAAACAATCATAGACAAATTTACCCACGGTCACAGCGAACTGTCAACGGTTACATAAATATCCGTCGATAAATTTATATTCGGCCATTTTTATGACACATTTGTCCGTCGGTAGACTCCGTCACAAATTTATGTCACCGACGGAATTCAAAGGTTTTTTGTCGGTAATATTTATTGTTAAATGACATTTTTCTTGTAATGCTAGCCTAGCAATCTTGTTTTCCTTAGGAAGACCCAATTCCAGTAAATAATAAATTAAGTCATTCAGAAGAGAAGACAATGGTAGCCGGATAGTCATTAACAACGACACTTGATATTCTTCGAAGACAATTTGTCAAAGGCTCAGTTGCTCCACCCATATACTCAGAATATATAATGAAATGAATCTTCTAATCCACATTCCAAATAATAGTTATGGCAAAGCATGGTGATATTACCTTGAGATCATCATTTTCTTCTTTCAACTTGATGATTACATGTTGGACATTTCCCATGTGATGTGTCAACATTATCAATATGGGCACTATGGTACGCTGGCTGAGCCCATATAATATCTATAATCTAAAGCAAAAAAAGGATAACTGTGCTCTGAGTTAAGAACTGGAAAGAAAACGATGATCTCAATGTGTTGTTTGCGCTTGTGGATGTGTTTATGTTAATTACGTGTCAACACAACCCAAAAAGAAAAAAAAACAAAGACAATGGGACTTATTTTTCCTTCATAATGAAAGAAGGTGCAGTGCTAGAATTTGACAAGGACCACATGCATCTGTTCTGCAATCACTGTCACAACCAAAAGGTTGTTATGGCCTATGTAATTCGTCTTGGTTGGTTCAAGTTCAATTACTTACCGTGAACCTTTTTTCTTTTCTTCTTCTTCTTCTTTTATATAAATACATGTATACTATCTTTGAAGCATGCCAAACACAGCGCAGTATCCCCTAGTGGGAAGCAGAAGATAAGTTTCCACTTCAAAACTTTCAGACCTTTTTCTGCAATAAACTTGACCTTTTTCTTTGGTTCTAATTTCCACATTCTCTTCAATATTCTGTCACAGTGAACCCCACCATGGCTGAAATCGCAATCCATGCCCATTCCCTACACTCACTTTTCATACTTTCAATCGCCTAAAACCATCAACCTCCACGCAATCATATGACGCTAGTTTAACTATGGATTCCCACTCTGATTGTTTAATACAGAAAGATATCATGGAATGTAAGCGTTTGTTTTTTATCATTAATATCTTTTAGAATATAATTCCAGCCTCTAGAACAACATAGTCCGTGAATTTTACGTAGTAAATAGATAGATACAGAAAAGATATAGTGGTAACAAACATCTGGCAGCTCACGAGGTGGTAAAGGGAGATTGATAGGAGAAAGAGACAAAGCATCATTTCTGCTGAACTTGTCTTCTTATACAAATACTCCAAGCTCAGCCTCAACTATTGTAGCTCGTGACCATTCGTTCGTAGCAGAATCTGTGTGCTGCTTAATGAACCAAGCCTAGCACTCTCTTTCCACGATAAAAAGTGGGAACTCGCACATTGGTGCATATAGAAGTTCAGGCCTCTCTCTCTCTCTCTTTTTTTTTTTCCCCCGGGGAGCAATGCAAATGCTAGAGAAACTTATTTCCATCACAGTTCATGTGATAGCTTTTCTGCCATTTGTTTACTCATCTCAAGAGCATGGAAAATCCACAGGACGCACCTATGCAAGCAAGAAGAACAGCATGCACAGGGTATGAGATTTGTTCCTCTTTTTTTTTTTTACTGTTCAGAATTCGTAGATCCTATCTAACTCTCGAACTCCCGATTGAAGTTTATAGTGCCATATTTACTTTGCTGGGATCATATGGTTTAATTTTATCAGTAAGAACGTATATATTTTTTCTCAAAAGCTGACTGGTGATTCCGTGCTAAAAATATTAGTTGAGTTCCAAACTGTCGTTTGAGGTTACAGTCCATGGATTTCTACTCTGGGCTTCAATGGGGTTTCTGATGCCTGCTGGCATACTCGCCGTCAGAATGTCGCACAGAGTGGAATGTAGAAGGAAGCTCAAGATTCTTTTCTATGTTCATTATACTTCACAGGTATGGCAACCTTTTGTCTTTCTGTTGCATATGCTCATCTCTGCTGAAAGCAAACATTAGTCATTCACAAACCACATTTTGCACAAAGATGGCAAGACCTTGTTAAAGCTGTCAACTCTGCATATTACAGCCCCACTCCTTTAGTCCTTAACGATGGTTAAAGTAGAATAAAGTGAAAAAGTATCCTAATGTCCATGTGTTTTTTAGATACAATGTGCCTTCTGTCATTATTGCTTGTCAAGGAAGCAAAGACAACTATCTTAAAGTAAATGCTGATTGGAACTTCATTAGATGGCAATCTTATTCTAAATAATTAAGAGTTAGGTGTTGTGCTGCATATGATGATTAAAAGGTAATGCAAAGTTATAATAGCATGAACTGTGATTATTGGGTTGGCAGGTAGTTTCTCTACTTCTTGCCACCGCAGGAGCTGTGATGTCAATTAAGAACTTCGACAACTCCTTCAGTAACCATCATCAAAGAATAGGAGTGGCTCTATATGGTATGATATGGCTGCAGGCCATTTTAGGTTTCGTAAGGCCACATAGGTAATCCATGGAATTCATCTTAATTAGTTGCAGACTGACTGTGATGAATTACAGAAAATAATATATATTTTACGTGTTAATTAATGTATTCCTTATGCACAGGGGATCCAGAGGAAGAAGTGTATGGTTTTTTGTTCATTGGATACATGGAACTACGGTGTCTCTGCTGGGAGTCATCAATGTATTCACAGGATTAGTAGCATATCATCAGAGGACGTCAAGAAGAATAGAGGTTTGGGGAATAGTTTTCACTATTCAGCTCTCTCTTATGATCTTCTTTTACCTATTCCAAGAGAAATGGGTATATATACAAAAGCAAGGAGTCATCTTGGGGAACCCCACTGATCATGCAAGAGACGATCTCAAAATGGTCACTACTCAATCCTTTTGAACTTTTGATTTACGCTGACCTAATTACACACAATTTAACTCTAGACCCCCACTGGATATTGGACTGCTGTCTAATAAATACAACTGCCACAGAATCTGTAATAAATATACATATAGAAGAAATTTTGTGCTTGATAGAGGTGATTGAAAACTCCCAATGCCTTGGGGTCTACAGTTAAATTTTATGACCAAGTATGCTTTTTTCTTCAATCAATTTATGTTTACTGAGTTCGGACCACCAAACTGATTAGACAGAAGAATATACCATTTGGTCTTCTTTCTCATCTTCTGGCCTTTTCAATTCTTTGTTTGATGTCTATTTCAGTACAACTGTCTGTCATTCAAGGGTTGTATTGTAAATAGCGTAGCCATTTGACATACGTTCAATCTTGAGTTGAGACCCTTAACTCAAGATTTATGACCCAAACTTTGTCCTATCAGGAAATAAATGATTGTCTACAATATGCAAAACTGTAAGCTTAATTAAACTTTAATACAAATCTCGAAGTAGATATGATAGCATTACAATTCGTGAACTAATAATGTTGGATTAGAAGTGGACTTAGAAGGAGGGATTTGTTGGAGTAGTGGTGGATTTAGAAAGAAAAAATAATCGTAAAAGAAGGTAATTTATTAAATAATATTATATTCACTATGTTATGTTTGAACTAAGATTAAATGTGTATTTATAGGACTCCATCTGACAAAGATTCATCATCCTAAGGAAGTTTTAATACATGAATAACGTACTTCTAATTACATAAATAAATACTTCCTATACATGAATAACATATTTCTAAGTACACAAATTGGATAAGAGATGATAATAAGGTTCACGTAATGTTTATTTTCAAACATTAATTTTAAGTGTATTTTCAAACAATTCGTCCCCTTCTACCCTTAAACATGACTTTTAATTATTTTAAGTAAGTTTCTTAAAATATCAAAAGTATCAAGTTTAAGAGTCTTGGTATAAATATCTACAATCTAACCTTGAGACTTTGTATAATTGAGTTGTATCACGATGTCTACAACACATTCATGTATAACATGAAATCTAATATATACATATGATTGTCAGATTCATGAATTAGAGGGTCTTTACTAAAGCAATGGCTGATTTTTTTTAAAAAATAATGAATATATTAGTCCTATAAAAGGCTAAACAAGGGAGTTTTAAGAGTATACAATAGCATCCAAGGAAAGGATGATCATCAAAATGTTATAATGATACAAAAGACTAGTATGTAATAAAGGATTCTAGGAAGTTTGTGAAAGTGCAAGCTAGTGCTAATTAATTCTCCACTTGGTAAGTTGTTGATGGCTGAATGAATACTTATCCTTGTAGATAAAGATGTGTGCTCTAATTCTTATCTATATAGCTTGTAAAAATATTTCTTTACTGTTGGCATTATCAGTGAAGATCCTTTTGCTCCTTTCATCCCATTATCTATAAACTAAGTTGCCAAAAGCCAATATGAAGATCTATAGATCCCCTTCAAACTTCATCTTAATATTTTGATTCCATTTAATAATGCTAGACTAGAAGATAGGAGGATTGTTAGCACTATAGAGCTGCTTGCAATAAGTAATTGCTATGGTGGCATTCAAAGAATAAATGCTCAATATTTTCAAGAGAAGATTTAAAATTTGTGCACCAATTAGGTAAATGAGAGAATTTGGCTAATCTATTTGAGGTTGGAAGTTTATTTTCCATAGCTTGCTATGGTATGATTGATGATCTAGGTTAATTATGCTTTATCCAAAATATTTTTTGCCAAGGTACAACACAAGAGGGATTACTAAAGAGGGACCAACAAGATTTGTTTGTGTAGCTACCAAACGGAGTGAGACTCCGTGAAATAAAATCTTCAGCTTAATTGTTTAATGTGACGCTAAAGAGGAATTGGAAAAAGTTTGTTACAAGACTGAATCTATCAAAGTAGTTGATTGATAGACCTTCAATAATTGACGCCTTACATAGGATAATTGAGTTCAAGGAAGTGGCTTCAATAATAGAATCTAGGAGACCAAAAGGGGTTCAATGATGATACCAAAATGAGGTACTCTTACCATGCTTGACAGTGGATCTGCAGGAGTCCCTAATGTTCCATCTCATATTGAATAAATGTTTCATAAGGCAAGAAGCATTTCCTGGAAGCTTAGTAACCTTTTGATCTTTTATATAGTATATATGCACCTATGGAACCTATAAAGCTTGGTAATCTTAGATAAGTCTCCATATTCTTTTAACTAAGAGACCATAATTAGGGCTTCTGATAGGTAAAATTCCCAGGCAAACATGCTTTCTAGGCAAGCAAATATTAGATCAACTTATTTTGTTGCTTCTAGCTTTGTTGTTGCTAGTTGACCATAAGAAATTTCAAAACATTTTTCTCTTGTCTTAGAAATAGCTTGGGGAAATGCAATGTGACAGGTCCACTATGTACTGAAAAAAGATAGCACTAAGTTAATTAGTTAACATTTGCTAATAAAGGATAGTGATCTAGAAGTCCAACTGTTAATCTTGTTAAGAAGAGGCTTGAAGTTTGAAAAAATAGGTTTAACGAAGGAGATAGGAATCCCAAAATACTTGACAAGTTGATAATCTAGCTTGAATCTAGTGCTTAGTGTCAATCTAGCAACTAATTGTGTTACACTTACTGAGATAAATAAGTTGAACTTGTCCTTATTAATTGTAAAGGTTGAAATTTAGTTGAAAACTTTGAAAGCTTTATAATGAAGGTGATTGATAGAATGTCGGCTTTAGAGAAGAAAAAAATGTCTTCAATAAAGCAAAATAAAAATACCAAGCTTTTTACATTTAGAGTGGAATTTGGATACTCCTTCCTTGTAGCATTTCTTTTAAGTGCATAAAACTTAAGAGACTAGAGAGAATAATTATGGAGAGATGAGGTCCTCTTTTCTAATGCCTCTAACAACTTTGATGTGCTTGGTGGGCTCTCCATTCAATAGGATTCTGTAGGATAAAATATGGATGCGTTGATGGATCCATTTTGTGAAATTGTCAAGGAAACCAAAAGCTTTTAGGACATTGACAATGAAGTTCTAGTCAACCCTGTCATAAACTTTCTCAAAATCTATTTTGAGTGCACAATTTTTGCAACTACTCTTCCTAGTGTAGTGTTTGAAGAACTTTGAGTTAGTTCAATATTATCACCTCTCTATCTCTTTAGAGTGCAAGCTAACTGAGTTGGATCAATACGTTTAGGAAGAATAAACTTCAACCTTAGAGCAATCACTTTAGAAATGAATTTGTAGATAGAGTTGCAACAAGAGATAGGATTGTAGTCTTTTAAAGCTTGTGCTCTTTCTCTTTAGGGACTAATATAATGAAGGTGCTATTCATAGCCTTGAGAAGTTTGTCGTTGTTAAAGAATTCCATAATTGCTTCAAAGACTGTATTATATAAGATAGACCAATTTTTTGCGAAGAAATATATGATAAAACTATTTAGTCGTGGAGCTTTGCAATGTGCTAGAAACTTTAAAGCATTTTTAATCTTAGATTTACTAACAGTAGAGGCTAGAGCTTCTACTTCATGAGCAAACGACTTTTTTTGAACTATTTCCTCAATAAATTCTGCAAAGGAGCAAGTAGTTAAGGGAGAGCGTAATAAGGATTGAAAGTAATAGATAACTTCAGAGATTAATCAACTTTAAGTTTAAATTAAGGAACTATTTTAAGGGTAACAATTCTATTTGAGGTTTTCCTCGTTAGGACAAATCTATGAAAGAAAGTTGTATTTTTATCACTATATTGTAACCACTTAATACTAGATCTTTGTCTCAATAGAGAGTAGTCAAAGTTAACTACTTGTGAGTAGTTGTTCAATGTAGGCTTTTCTATTACTTGAAGCATCAGACACGTAGGATTGAGGTACATGTCATTATGAGCTTTACAAAGAGTATATTTAGTAGTGTTTAGTAAATGATGAACATTTCCCACATTTGCCTTATGAAAGGATTTAACCTCAGCTCGTATGCTATTAATTTTCATAAAGTATTAAAATTGCTTGGATCCATAAAAGTGATGACCAAGACCTCTTTTGACAACATCTTGAAATCCAGGTAAGGAAGTTAGGAAGTTATTGAATAGAAAAGGATACCTGGTAGGTGCTTTATCTAGTTTAAACTTAACGAAAATTGGAGAGTGATTAGAGATACTTAGGATAGGAAAAATAGCAATAGTGTTAGGAAAATATTACAAACAAAGCTAATTAGATATGCCTCTATCAAGCTTCTTTCTCAAGAAAGTTTCATTATTTTTCTTGTTGCTCTAAGTAAAGAAGTTGCCCCCAAGGTAGATCAAAATCTTATATGTCAGCTAAGTAGTTTTTTAGATCATCACAAATAGGTTTGGTAGAAAAATGACCCTCAACTTCTTCTTAATGTATGATGGATTTGAAGTCACCAATTAAAAGCTAAGGGAGAATGGATACCAAGATCTAGATCTTTAAGCTTACTTCATAAGGAAAGTCTTTCAAAGCCATAATTGAGTGAATATATGACTGAAATGTTTAATATTTTGTTAAGGTGTTTGGAGAAGTCCTATAAGTGAATCAATTGGTTAGTGATGGTGGAGCCAATTATGTCTATCTTATCACTGTTATAGATTACTAGAATCCTTCCATTAGGGTCAAAATCTTGGTTATAAATAGACCTATAGTTATTAGGTGAAAAAGACAAGAGATTACTGAAATTTATCTTCATTTTGGTTTCTAAAATACCTATCAAGCAAGGCTTATTTTCAATAACAAAATCTCTAATTACTTGTTTATTTATGGGGAATTCATTCCCATTATGTTCTAGAAGTAGATAGACATTTAAGCAGCAGAAGAAGAAACATTCTCTTTCTACTTAATCTTCTCCTTGAAATAATTTTGAAATCAATTTCAATGATAGGATTCAATGCAAGTGCTTGTGTTGTGATTGCCAATTCGATTCATAAGATGTGATTAAGGTTTCCTTTATAACAAGAGTATTAATAGTTATACTAATTCTAACAATATGCATTACTATAGATTGATCAATAAAGTAAGTTTTGGGCTTATCAATGACTATCAAAGTATCAGATGGGGGTTTTGGAGTGAATTCCTCAATGGTGTCTCAAACAAGTTCTTGAACTTGTTCTTCACCCATTAATCCCTTAAAACTACTTGCCAATTGGTTCCCATGTTTTCATTGGTTTAGCTGAGGAGGGCTTCCATACATCTTGACTGTGCCCTTAATGAGCTCAAAATTTTCATCAAACTTTATAATTGATATCTTTTCAGGTAGCTCTGTAAATACATTAACAACCACACACTTTCTATCAAAATTGACTTATCTAATTTTTGCAGTAGCTTGGTCAAAACAAAGGGGTCACTTAAGTAACTTGATCCTTTAGTTGTCCAATATTTAAGAGGTATATTATGAACATAAATCCACAGAGGGATGTTTGTTCGCCTTATCTCTTAAAATTTTACACTAGGTCTCCAATATTGGATGAGGAAAGGCTTATTATGAACATATTAAGGACCTAGCTTAATGACTTCATCCAAAACTTCTGGGGAGTTGAATTTGAAGAAAATTCTATCTTGATTATTCACTGTGATGTTAAGAAGGCCAAACTGCTTAAAGTTGCTAGCTGCACAAGTTTTTATGAAAAAGAAAGAATCTCTCTTATCTAAAAGGAATCCAGCAAGAGTAGACTTCCATTTTTGAATACCAGAATGGAGAATGGAGATGGGGGGTGACAATTTGTTTTTTAGAGATGATAATAGGTGGATAATAGAAGAGTTTGGCTTCAGGGTTTAGATTACCAGCAATTTAAATCTAAGAATGCTTAACAAGTAAAGAAGCATTAGGAATACTAGATAGATCAGTTGTGATGGCTTAGGATGGTGATTATAAGGAGGAAGAGGGGTAGGGGTAGGCAGTGAGGGAGAGTTTAGTACAATAAGTGATAGAGGGATTAGAGGAGATTGAATTTGTTTTAGAGGTAGGTAGTGTTTAGAAGATGACATATTGGTCCAACCATAAGGTCAAGAAAAGACATGCTAGATAAATGACTCCTTGAGTAGAACGTAGATGAAAGTCAACTAAAGCAGAAGATGTGAAGGAGGGAACAAGAATAGGAAAGGAGAAGGGAGGGGAAAATTGAAGAAATATAGGAGGCAACCACAACTGATTGTAATAAACTAGTATAACAGAAATTGGGGAAAGAGAATAAGAACTTGTACTTTAACATTAGAAGCTGAAGTGCACAACAATGACTAATTTATTATCAACATGAATTTCAATAGACTCTTTTTATTCAAAATGAAGTTTTTTCAATAAGTTCTATAGCCCTTCTTGAGTCACACAAGAACTAACAACTATATATTATGCTTTATAAGTTGATAGAGTAATAATTGTTTACCTTTTCAAAAACTAAGTAAAAGTTGCATTACCTAAATAAAACACCAGATTAGTAGCACTCTTATGGTCATCAATATCTCCAACCAATTACTATAACTGAAACCACTATGTATGGCATTATTAGAAGTAAAATAATAAAATCCAAAATTAAAAGTACCTTTGATGTATTATAAAATCCTTCTTTTAACTTTAAGATATTTTGATATTAGAGCTTTCATTATAGCAAATAATTAGTCCTACTTTAAATAATATATCAGACTTTATATAAGTTAAATATCTTAAACTTTCAACTAAGCTTCGATATATTATTGGATCCATTATTTGATCTTTATCATATTTGTATAATTTTGTATCAAATTTCACTAAAATTTTGAATGGATCATAACCACACATATGAAAACTTAATGCCATCCTCCATTTGCTTTGTGTCTATCTTAAAACGATAAGAAATGAGCCTTAAATTTGTTATCTTAAACTCATGGGTCTTTGCTCCCTTAAATTCTTTAAACATTTTTAGATTATTTCTTTTGAAAATTAGGCCATCTATGTACAAGCTAACACTATAAATTCCAGTGCCTCTCATCTTTATGAAGAGAGCATATTTGTAAGGGCGCTAGATAAAACTAGTTTCTTATAAATATTTGTCAATTATACAATTCTAAGTTCTTGGTACTTGCTTTAGCCCATAAACAACTTTCTATTTTAATTGTAGAATTTTGTCTTCATATCCTTTCATCATATAGCTAGGAGGTTGTTGCATATAAACCTCCTTTTTAAGATAACCATTGAGGAAGGATAATTTGATATTCATTTAGAAAATCTTCCACTTGTTTTGAGCTACTAAAGAACTAATTAGTTGTATGGTATTTATGCAAGTTATTAGAGCAAAAACTTCTTAATAACCAATCCCTTTACTTTTCTTGTACCCCTTCGTAACAAATTTTGCTCTCTATCTTTCTCTCTTTTTGACATTTTTTACACGGAAAGTAGTATGTCCATTAAAAATAGTTTTTATTGAAAATAACCATTAAAAATTGTTGTTAATTCTTAAGTGTTATTCTTTTTAATTACTTTTAATTCCCCATTCATAACTTCTCTCCATTTTTCATTGTCAACTACTTTATTAAATTCAATTAACTTATAATCTATAAAAAGATTTAAAAGAAAACATTATAAGATTAGTAGTTCTTTTGGTCTCTTTATGCAAATCATAAAGCCTCTTATAACGTTGAATCTTTTTACTTAAGCTTCCTTCAAATTCTATAATTTCACCATGTTATGGTACTGATGGGGAAGTGGTGACTTCTCGTCTTATTTCACTGTAATCTTCTTTTCCAAGAAAGGAAGAAAATAATAATTTTCTCTTTGAACTTGCTAACCCCATATGGCTTCCTCATCAAAGTTCACATCTCCTATATGAATAGAGTTTCATTACTTAGATTGTAAAGCCTGTACCCCTTAGTTCTAAAAATATAACTAATAAAAGCATATCTATTACTCTTTTCATTAAGCTTGGAGCGCTTCTTATTTAGAACTTAGGCTTACGTAATGCCTTCGAATATGTTTAAGTAAGATGATACTGGATTTTTCGTACTCCATCTTCAAGGGTAATCTTATTATTGGCAACTTTTATCACACATAGATTCAACTAGTATACAAAACTAGTCCACAACTTAAGGAAAAAAAATTCTTTTAGTACCCTCTTATCATACTCCTTGCTATACTAAAAATTATTTGTTTCTTTCTTTAGGATACATATTTATACTGTGGTGATCGGAAAGTAGTTAGAATTAAAGAATCCCATATGCATCATAAAACTCTTGAAAATTTTTGGAAGTGAATTCGGCTCCCTTATCTAATCTTAGGGCTTGACTTTTAAATCCAATTTATTTTTCTGCAAGAGCTTTAAAATTATGAAAACATTTAAAAGCCTTTCATTTTTCTTTAAAAATGTACACCCTTATCTTTCTACTCAAATCATTAAAATAGAATAAATACTTATTTTTATTGAAAAAAAATGGAGTGATAGGCCAACAAAAATAATTGTAAATTAAATTTAGTAGCTTTGAAACTTTTGGTTGAGATTCCTTTGGAAAGATCTTTCAAGTTAGCTTCCTAAAAAATACATCCTTTTGCACAAATGATTGGGTTGGTTAATTGGATGCAAACCATTCACCATCATACTGCTTGCCATCAATTTGAGTCCTCTAAAATCAAGTCAACGTATCTCAGTGCACAAGGCTCCCTACTTTATAAGAGTTGGGGGAGGGTCATTAATATAAGTAGCCTTCACTTTATAATTTTTACAAAGTGGTTATTTCTGTGATTCGAACATGTGACCTTATGGTCACAAAGGAGCAACTTTTACTAGTAAAATCCATATTGCTAAATCTCAATTGTGATAGCCATATAGGATCTTTACATCATGATGTTAAGCTTTTGGCAATGTTTATTTATATGAGCAATAAAAATAGGCACTTCTTTAGCATAAGTACTCTAATGATCATACTTTTTTATACCATTTTTCAAGAACAAGATGTAACTTTTATCTAACCTTTCTCTATTAGTTAAGAAATAATCAAAGAATTACTATTCATATACAGAGCATAAAAAACATTTGAAATAAATTGGTGATTTCTATTATTCAAACAGATCAAGATTTCATATTTCCCGGCCCCACATGAATTTTGGAAGAATCTCCTGATATAATATTACCATTAACTTTATCATTAGGCTATACAAAGAAGCCTTTATTGCCATATAAGTGATTACTAGCACTTGTATCAAGGTACCATGAAAGCTTCTCTTCTTACTACAATTAGTTCTTGAAACCTATCAAAAGATTGGACTCTATCTCATCATTATCTTTTATTTTTCTTTATGAGATTGAAAAAAAGATTAACCTTTACACTATCTTTAGCATACATTTTTAATATCTAAATTCATTATAAGTATAGTATTTAACTTAATACTTGTCATATGATATGGCCCTACTCCTCCTTTAGCATTTCCTCTAGTTAGGGTAGATTTATAATATCTATCTCTACTTTAAGATAAAAATTAAGCGCTCTTCCTCCTCTTCCATGACTTTGCCCACATTTATAACCTTGACCTTTGTAGTTTGTATTTTCTTTTTCCTCCTTGCCATTCAAAGTGAGGTTTAACTGTAAAATATACTTCATAGGTTTGTATAGTTGGTCGTGTCTTTTATAAATTTCTCAGAAATTAACAACGCCAGTAAAGGTATATACATAAGACTGTGTATACAATGTTCTTTATCCGAACGGGTAACTTGAGCCTTGTAGGGTGCACCGTAGAAACAGAAGTAACTACATTTACAGACGACCCTCAAAATGGGATGTGTATACTCTCATGTTATGTAGTTCTTCTCCAATCGTCCAAAATTGCTTCATTTTTCTCCAATTTATATCCAACTTTATTTTTTTCTTGTATGTTAGAAATATGATCTGAAATAACAAAAGTTCTTAATGTAAGTATCAGATCCTTTTAAATCATTCAAATCACAAGTGATATATAATGAAAATAGTGTTAAAAGTAATATATATCAATTCTTGCACTTGATCCTTCAAAGGTACGGGTTGATACATAGGCATGGGTAGACTGTTCCTCTAAGAATTATGAATTCCCTTTATTTTTTTCTTAGAATTGTATTCAATTCTTGAATAATATCATCCCAAGGGCAAATTTGCATTAAAATCAAATAAATAAAATAATTTAGCATTAAAATCAAATAAATTACTTAAAAACATATATGAATATTTCATACACATCAATTTAGATATTTTTATATAATTACTAGTATTTTATTGTTCCAATTTCTTTATTCTTTAATTAGAAATCTTAGTATGGTTTGTATTCACTATCCCATAAATATGTAGTATTTAAATTTTTAGAAGACAACCATGATATTATTACAAATTTGCTCTTAATTTATATTGAAGTTTCAACAATCAAATATTTGTTCATCAAATTCTAAAAGCATAATAGAGTATTAATCTTTTTATTAATATTTTATTTATCTAATTAATTAGAGAATAAGGATTGTGTTCTCATTCATATCTTTTTAATAGAGGTTATCAAACAAGACGTAAGTAATTGCATATAGTAAGGACATGCAAATATAGTACACAAAGCCATAGAACTAAGTAATTACATAGAACAAGGACATGCCTATAAACCTTAGAGAAGCCAAAACCGAAAAACTACTAACAAGTATATCCCCCCACACACACACGCGAGTCATGGGAAAAGTTGCACATAACCAGTTATGATGGCAATTCCTAAAATTATAAAAGGTGGTAGAATTACAAAAGCTCCAATAGTAGCAAAGAAAACAGAATCATTCCTCTGGGACACATCATCCAAGTAAGCTTGTCTTTTAATGTTCCTCTTCTGCGAAACAGTTAAGAACTTGGGACTAACCTTCTTCAAATTTTTGCCCAGTGGGATGCTAAAATCATCATCTCTACCAATACCCAACTGGACGAGTTGATCTCTTATTGTGAGGATGGAGGAAGTTCCTGAGCTCTCATAAACTGGCATCGAGTCACTGGAAGTATTAGTTAAAGTGGGTGTGTGTTAAAAAAGAAGACAAAGCATTCATCATCATATACGTACCATCACTCGTGGAGGTCAATTGTTCCAAGAGATCCAGCTGTGTACGCGTTGAAGACAATGACCCTTCAAATGGATCACCAATCAATAGCAAGAAGGAAAATGAAAAAACCAATTTCTTATGTGGGAAACATCAAACATGTTCATCATTCACAGACCACAACTACAAAACCTAACATTTCCTGGAATTATACAAAATTTTGAAAAAGCTCCAAACTTTTAAACAGGGAAATCTAATTGGATTACGAAAATAACAGAAATGAGAAGGTGATACTCATACCAGAAGGGGGAGGAGGAGGGCCTTGCTCCGTAACTCCACCCTCGCGACTTTCTGCTTGAGCAAATAATTTACAAGAAGAAGAAGGGTAAATCTTATTCTTCAGGATGAGAAATTGTGGGGTGGCAGAAGACGCGATATGGCATAAAGAAGCAGAGCTTAAATTTAGAGCCATTAAAAGTACCCAAGTGTTTCTGTTTCTGCAGATACTCTAGAGTTCGTAAGAGGTTCTCTTCCATTAGTTTTCAGGTCTTTTTTTATTTGTCAACCGATAAAACCGGTCCACAATAAACAAATTTATAACAATTCAATTTTTTCAACCAAAAAAAAAAAAGACTACAAATTGACTTTCTTAATCTAAATCTTATATATTTCACTTAATTCCCTAAATGAAAATTTTTGTTTAAATAATCATATTCAAATGTTTCATAAGAGAATTATAGAAAATAAGAATATACTGTAGCTATAATTAAAAATTTGTTAATACATCAATGTATAAAATTAAATACTTAAAAATGATTTGGCTTAGATTATAAAATGTGAAAAGTGAAATGTAACTACTAACCTCTCACGGCGATATCAGTATCAGATTTATTTCTATTATAGTATTATATCGGATTCTTTAAATTTATAAAATAGCCCCTTAATTTTTTAAAATTGTAAAATAGTCCTTTAATATATAACATTGAATAATTTATAACTTTACGTAAACCATGTGTTCCAAAAGTCATAATAATAGAAATTTAAAATGATAACAATTTATTTATTTTAATTAATATTATTTTTCACATATTTCATATATAAATAACAACTATAGTTAATATGCAAAAGGATCATTTTATCATCATACAAATATAAAATTAAGAACAATACAAAATATTTAAAATATTAGAATTTCATGATATAAGAAATAATAATTGCATCAAAAACATAAAATAAAAAGAATAATAAATACCTATGAATCCTTAACAATTACAATTTGTTACAAGCAATGTTATGAATACCGTACCGGGCTCGGTACCGGATTGGACTCTGGAATAGAACGTACCGGTATCGGTCGGTACCGGATACCGTTTCGGAATATTTTTTAAATTTATAAAATGGTCCCTAAACTTTATAAAAATTACAAAATAGTCTATATTGATATATTATACAGCTGTACTATATACTTTACTAGTTTACTGTTTGCATCAACCATGCTTTCAAAAATCTTAATAATAAATAATAATGACAATTAATTTGAAATAACAATAATTTTTAAATAT
>JAOTAX010000009.1:533297-545956 GCA_025629825.1 Erythroxylum guanchezii | reverse complement strand
TACCATGTTAAGTGACCATTTCACCATAATAGCTTAAGCTGTTGTGTGAGGCCAACTTAATTGGTTTTATATATTCACTAACAGAGTGACGTCGATTCATGTGCAACTAGTTTGCTTGTACACGTCTAGGAAGGAATTATGGCCTAAGGCAATAGAAGAGAAGGAATTATGTCCTTGGAATGGCATAATTAGCAAAATGAATGGCATATTTAGCAACAAGAATGGAAAAT
This sequence comes from Erythroxylum guanchezii, assembly GCA_025629825.1. NCBI lineage: Eukaryota > Viridiplantae > Streptophyta > Magnoliopsida > Malpighiales > Erythroxylaceae > Erythroxylum > Erythroxylum guanchezii. The sequence continues at coordinate 545,726 of JAOTAX010000009.1, read as the reverse complement.
AAGGATTACAAGGAGCACTTATGTTAAATACACAATAAGCTCATCTTATATATGCCATTGGTCTAACCATCTGAATGATGCGCATCTAGGGACAATGATGCAAAGCTCAAATTGGTCCTTGAAATTTGATATCTGGTGCATGTTGAATTTCACAATTTTGTTTTTCCAAATTAACCTTAAACTTGTTTAAAATTTTCTCACTGCCATACAGAGTGCAGTGAAATACAATAACGAGACTGACATTTCACAAGGTGAAACGCGAAAGGAGGGGCAATATCGTAATTAAGTACGGAATGGGAGAAATTAGACCGTTGGAAATTGAGAATAAAGTAACGATTCGACCACTTTGGTTGAAACAGAGAATCCGATACCTGTAGCAATCTAAACAAAGAAAGTCGATAACATTATCTTTACAGCTCCTTTACACACCAAATGCAAAGCAACGGAGCACCACCAATCCCGAAGAAGAGAAGCAGAGAAGACGAAACGCAAAGCGAAATGGCTAATCCAAGTGCCGCGGAGGAAAGCAAGGTGGTGCTGGTCCAAGCCAAAGAAGCACACCCTTACGCATTTCATGTCTCTGGGCCTCGTAATGTTGCTTTTCCTAACTGGAGAGACATCATCAACTCTAGCTGGTTAGCGTTTAGATTACATCCCTTCTTCTACTTTTTTGTGTGTGTTTGTTTTACTATTACTTGTCTTTACAGTAAAAGATTCCGTAGAGAAGTTGTGGGTATCTCCTTAGATCTTATTAGGTTGTACTTGTTGTCATTTTTTTCTGTGATAAATTTTTATGTCTCCATATAAGGGAATATGGAGTTTCCGCTGGTTGGATTTATTTTCTTCTTTAAATCCTTTTGGCATAAACAGATTCAATAGAATCCTTTTATTTTACATATCTAGTGGTGATTTCACTTAATGGCTTTACCCTGTTCTTCTTATGGAAGGTTGATTTTTGAGTATCTCACGTTTCCAAACTAGTAACTAAAGAGTTTAAGCCGGCATCGCTTAAACTCTTCAGTTTAGTAAGATTATGGAAACCAGCGATGTTTATGGTTATGAAAAGTCGACTTTAAGATGATCTTTGTGATTCATTTTCGATTTGTTTCGGAGATAGCTTCATTAGCATATATCTTTGATTGCTCGGATCTAAAAGGGAAATTTTATTTTCGAATCTAAGACTTCTGTTGTAGTTGGAAACTTGGAATCTTCTAATTGACCAATTAAAAGATATTAACTTGCAGGTTAAAATAGTAAAATTTCAGTATAGATTTCAGAATATTATGTAACATAACAAGGAAAAGTGCCAGGGCAGAGAGAATGTTAGATATGTTTCTAATTTCTAAGTGTGAAAAGAATAAGCTATTATGAGCAAGAAAGTAGAACAAGGATAATCAGTAAATGCATGCACATATTCGGGCTGCTTCTTATTAATGATTTATGTTTACAGGAAAGATGAGAATTACAAGAGAACAGTAATTGCCTGCTTCATTCAAGCGGTTTACTTGCTTGAACTTGACAGACAGGACAACAGAAGTGAAGAAAATGCCCTTGCTCCAAAATGGTGGATACCATACAAGTATAAGTTGGTCCAAACCTTGATTGATGAACGAGATGGATCAATATTTGGTGCCGTATTAGAATGGGATCAATCTGCAGCATTTGCTGATCTGATACTAATCAGACCAAGTGGAGCACCAAAGGCAATTTTGGCACTTAGGGGGACATTACTCAAAAGCCCAACAATATATAGGGATGTTCTGGACGACCTCCGTTTTCTGGCTTGGGAGAGTTTGAAAGGTTCTGTGAGATTCAAAACAGCATCAGAAGCCTTGAAATCAATTGCTGGAAAGTACGGAAGTGCCAATGTTTGTGTTGCAGGTCATTCTTTAGGAGCTGGTTTTGCCCTCCAAGTGGGGAAAGCATTGGCGAAGGAGGGAATTTACGTCGAGGCTCATTTATTTAACCCTCCTTCAGTTTCTCTTGCTGCAGGCATAAGAAATGTTGGAGAAAAAGCTGGGGTTGCTTGGAATAAAATTAGAGCAATGCTTCCTTCAAATGTTGAAATCCAGGCCATTAGTGCTAATACTGTTGCTATGACTTCTGCTTCCGGATTCAGGACCTGGATACCCTTTTTTGGGAGCAATGGTACTATGGAGCTAAAGAAATGGGTACCTCATCTATATGTGAATAATAGTGATTATATCTGTTGTTCCTATGCTGGACCCGATGGACTGGAAGATAAGAATGGCAACAAGGAGAATTTGGGGGGACGTACAAATGGACAAGTTGCAGCAAAGTTGTTTGTAGTGTCAAAGGGAAAGCAAAAGTTTCTGGAGGCCCATGCATTAGAGCAATGGTGGTCAGATGATGTTCAACTACAGCTGGCTCTCTGTGATAGCAAGTTGATCAGTAGGCAGCTGAAATCCTTGTACACTGTCCCATCTCCAACCCAAACCCAGGGAAGACCATCCTAACACAGAAGTGTTTCTCATATTTTGCGGACGACAAAACCTTTCAACCATGAAAATAAGTAAATAACTTCATATCAGAGTTTGATTTAAGCTCTCACAGAAAACAAGAAAGGTTTTGGTTTTCTGTTTGGACTTGCTTTTTGTCTACTTGTATAGAACATGATAAAGGAAGGATTGTGATTGGTGAAGATGCATCTGAATTTTCACTAGCAGTTGAGTTTTTGTTTTGAGATAACTACAGAAGCATATGAATTCAACTCAAAGCCAAAACATAAATCAGTATTATATTTATGCACAAATTCATATACAAATCTCCTTTTGGCGACCTATTTCTATATTTTCAGTTTTTTGTTTTCATTTTTCTACAATATAGCTGATAATTACAAGAAATATTTTATGACTTAATTACGAAATTAGCTATTATGATTACTTCACTTCTAAAATTATGGAAAACAAATTATATAAAAGTGATGGAAAGACATAAGACCGCAGGACTTTCTTCTACACTAATGAGTAAAAAAAGTGAGCAAAGGAGAAGATGGTTGAATATGTGCCTCTTCGAAGGGTAAATGTGTTGAAAGCACAGTTTTTATCTGCAAAGCAAAAGCACTTTAAACATGTTTAGAACAAGTTTGAGCCTTAGTTCATGTTATTTTTCTTTTATGATAAGAGCTGAAGAAAGAAGTAGAATGTAGAGGCCTTGGTATCCCTAACCTTGTTCTCAGCAGGAAAACATAGTTGCAGCTCATTGACCTGTCTGTAATGTGTTTAAGAGTCAACATTCTTTAATGTGGGTTCTTATATCGTTAATCTGGGCAGGGCCTGTACATCTGAAGTTGATGCACAATAATGAGACAAGAAAGCAAATCCAGTCAAGTGGATCTTATAATAATATAGACTCAATACTGAACATGATGCTAGTTAATGCTAGGAACAAATCAAAGCACAAATACAGGGTCAATTAATAATTAGGAAGGATTAAGGTTTGGTCACTGCTGGTTGTATAGTTATATCAAACAGCATCCTAAAACTGGAATCTTGACTTTGAGGTCCTCTTCATTTCAGGAATCATATTTCTTCTGCATTTCAAGGTCCAAAGGCTTGTTTACTTTACATAGAGGGGTTGTTTTAAGTTAACTTATGTTCTTGTACTTGACAGGATACACCTGAAAAAACACTGAAGATATATAAAATAGATATAGGATAGCATGGTGCCACTCAATCGAAATAATTCTGATCAGAAAGAATTAGTAAAAACGTCTCACAGTCTCGGGCAGCCTATGTAAATTGAAAGTGTAATTAAAGAACAGTCGAATCACAGTAATATCAGAAGCTGATCAGTTACCAACAAAAGAACCTTTTTACGATAAGAAGATAGAACAACAAAGGGTTGAGAAATGTCTGAAAGAGTGAGAATGGAAGTACTAGCCATTGCGGCCTGAAATTTGTCAAATGAGGCCAAAGAAGCTTTAGTCCAAATAAAGAATTTTTCTGATGCATGTTGGTTAATAGGGATTCGGTAGAACCATATTCCCACATAAACATGCAATAATACCTATTGAGGTCAAAAAAACCCTGCAATTCGTGATTGGTGTTAGCTTTTGTCCAATAAAGCATTGCTTCCATCTTACTGAAATTTGTTAGAAGTCAAACCCTTGTTTAACTCTTCTGGGTTCTTCTAGTCAAAAACAAATGAATTATATTTACTTAGGCATACCACTTTCTTAACTGTGTATGCTAGATGTCAAATGATTATGTTACTTGTCTAATAATGGTGGCGAATGAGATGAAAAGAAATGGAGAAGCTCTTGATGATGTCAGGGTAATGGAAAAACTCTTACGTTCACTGACAAGGAAATTTTATGTTGTCCCTCCCATTGAAGAATCAAAGGATTTGTCACAAATCTCTATTGATGAGCTTATGGGCTCTCTTCAAGTTTATGAGCAAAGAATGATCCAAAATGAAATATTGGTAATTTGGAATAAGCTTTGCAAAGCAAGTTATCTATTGGTAGCAATCTAACTAGCGGTAGTTATGAATAAGGCAGAGGAAATTAAAGTAGCTATAGAGGTGCCTATAGAAGTGGATGTGGTAGGAAACCTTTAAGGCAGAGGAAATTAAAGTAGCTACAGAGGTGCCTATAAAAGTGGACGTGGTAGGAAACCTTTTGAAAAAGGCCAAACAAATGAAGGCTATCAAATATAAGGTCGTGATCGAGGATTCCAAAACCGAGGAAGAGACGATTTTCAATAGCAAGATGATAAATCACAAAAGCAATGTTATAACCGTAACAAATATGGCCATTTTAGTTACGAGTACAGATTAACCCTTAAGAGGGAGGAAACAAATCATTTTGTAACAACAAAAGATAAAGAAGTTGAATTGCTTATTTTCTTAACATACAAAGGAAATGAAGAGTGCAAGAAAAATGTTTAGTATATTGACACCAGTGCTAGCAACTATATGTGTGGGCGAAAAGAGTTGTTTACAAATTTGGATGGGACTATTCAAGGAGAATTTACTTTGGTGACTCATCAAAAATTCTAGTTAAAGGTAAACTTATGATTACCTTAAAAAATGGAGAGAAGAGGTATATATATGATGTTTATTATGTGATTGCGTTAAGAAGTAATATTATTAGCCTTGGCCAGCTCCTAAAAAAAGGGCACAACATACATTTGAAAGATTGCTCTCTTGTCATCAACAAAGGTGGAGAATTAATTGCTAAAGTTGATATGACAAAGAATCGTTTTTTTACGCTTGATATTCAGTCAGAAGTACAAAAGTGCATGAAGTCTATCATTCAAGATGAATCATGGCAATGACATTTAAGGTTTGGTCATCTTGGATTTATTGACCTAAAATTATTATCAAAAGCAAAGACGGTAAATGGATTTCCAGAAATTAACCAACAAGATGAATTATGTGAAGCATGCATTAAAGGAAAACAACATAGACAAAGTTTTGAAGATGGATAATCATGGAGAGCCAGAACACTATTGGAGATTGTTCACTTAGATATAACTAGACCATTTGATATACCGTCACTTGGTAGAAATAGGTATTACATTACCTTTATTGATGATTTCATCATAAAAAGTTGGATGTATATTCTTAAAGAAAAATCAAAAGCCCTTTATTAATTTAAGAAGTTCAAAGTAATAGCAAAAAAATAAATTGGGCAATATTTAAAGATACTTAGATCTGATAGAGGAGGTGACTACATGTCAAAGTTGTTTGAAAAGTTTTGTAAGGAGTATGGAATCGTTCATCAGTTGACAACTTCATATACGCCACAACAAAATGTCATCGTAGAAAGAAAAAATCGCACGATTCTTGATATGTTGAGAAGCATTGTGAAAGAAAGGTAGTTACTAAGAACTTTCTAGGCTAAAGTCATTTTAGGTGCTGTTTATTTACTAAATTAGTGTCCAAGAAAAAGTGTAAAATTTAAAACACTAAATTAAACATGGAGTGGTAGCAACCTAGCAGTTGGACATCTCAAGATTTTTAAGTGCATTGCATATGCACATTTTCCTGACCAAAAAAGAAACAACTTAGATTATAAAGGTGAAAAGTGCGTATTTATTAGCTATGAATAGAGGAGTTAGCATATAGATTATACAACCCTTTAACCAAGAAGGTGATCATCTCACGAGTTGAATTCGATGAAGTAGATTTTTGAAAATGGAACAAAGAAGATAAGAAAGTTCAAGGACAATTTTTCGATGATGATAATGATGATGAATTTAACACATAAGATGAACAGACTCCTCCATTGAGCCTTACTTTAACAACTTCTGAATCAACACCGTCAACTTCATCATATAGCAGCAGTTGCAGTAGTGATTCAAAGAGAATACCTATAAAAATGTGGAGTCTAAATGATATCTATGATGGCACAAAATAGGTGCAGACAACATTTGATTACTCATTGTTTTGTTTAATGGTGGAGTGTGATCCATTAAAATATAAAGAGGCCAATAAAGATGAGAAGTGGAAAAAGGCCATGAATGAAGAAATTGCTGCGATCAAAAGAAACTACATATGAGAACTAACTAATCTTCTAAAAGTACATAAGGCAATAGGATTTAAGTGAGAGTATAAGATAAAAACTAATCAAGAAGGAAAGGTTGAAAAATACAAGGCAAGATTAGTCACTAAAGGCTATAAACAGAGAAAAGGAATTGACTATGAAGAAGTATTTGCTCCAATTGTAAGAACTGATAATATTAGACTTCTTACAACATTGACAGTGCAAAATAAATGGAAGATTTATCAAATAGACATGAAATCAGTGTTTTGAAATGGATACCTAGAAGAAGAAGTCTATAATGAGCAACGACCAGGATATATTAAAAAAGGATAGGAAGACAAAGTCTATCGTCTGAAGAAAGCATTGTATTAAAGCAATCTCCATAGGCTTGGAACATGAGAATAGATGAGTATTTCCTAAAGAATGGTTTTGTAAAAAGGCCGAAATGAGTATGCCTTATATACAAAGAAAAATCAAAATGGTGATATCATGATTGTGTGTTTATATGTGGATGATATGATCTTCATGGGAAATGATCCGAGTATATTCAGTGATTTTAAGAAAGCTATGACTTAAGAATTCGAAATGACAGATATTGGTGAAATGTCATACTTTCTTGGAATCAAGATAAAACAAATGGGAGACAAAATATTAATGTCCCAGAAGAAGTATGTGGAACAAATTTTGAACAAGTTTAGAATGAAGGATTGCAAGCCAATGGCTACGCCATCAGAAACAGGTGTAAAATTGAGAATAGATTCAAATAGAGAGTCAAAAAACCCGATACTATTTAAGAGTCTAGTCAAAAGTTTGAGATACTTGACTTTCATTCGCCTAGATATTATATATGCTATTGGATTGGTTAGTAGATATATGGAGAAGCCAAAGCAAGGTCAATTCATTGCAATAAAAGGAATTTTAAGATATGTTAAAGATAGTGATTATAGTCGAGACTTAGATGATTAGAAGAGCACTTCTAGATACGCATTTTATATTGGATCAACAATATTTTCGTGGTCATAAAAAAAGTAACAAATAGTTGCTCTCTCAACGTGTGAAGCCGAGTATATCGCTATAGCAACATGTACATGTCAAGCAATATGGTTGAAGAATAATTTGAATATAACACAAGAAGGTCCGATTATAATATACACTGACAATAAATTTGCTATGTCATTTGTGAAAAATCCATTGTCACATAGTCAAAGGAAACATATAGACACTAAATATCATTTTATTCAAGAGCAAGTGAAAGACAAAACTATAGAGCTCGTTCATTGCAGATTTGAAGATCAAATTGCAATTATTTTTACAAAACCTTTGAAATTTGATTTTTTTACAAACTCAAAGAAAAAATTTGATGCAAAGTTGGCTTTAAGGGGGAGTGTTAGAAGCCAAACCCGTGTGGAACTCTTCTGGGTTCTTCTAGTCAAAAACAAATAAATTGTATTTACTTAGGCATATTACTTTTTTAGCTATGTGCTAGTTGTCAAAGTTTCTTAATAGAGTTATCTTGTTAACTTGCGGCTGACAAGTACTCAACTTCTGCAGTGGATAGAGCAATTAAGCTTTGCCTCTTACTTGACCAGGAAACTAGGTTATGGTCAAGGAAGTGATATCCTCCACTCGTACTCTTTCTATCAATCATGTCTCCAACATAATCAGCATCATAGTAGCCAATTAACCTAAAATCTTTACCTTTCTCACACATTAAGTAAAGATCAGTAGAACCTGATAGATATCTCAAAATTATTTTAAAAGAAATATAATGAGACTCTCTAGGATCTGCTTGAAATCTTGCACACAAACAAACACTAAATAAAATATCAGGTCTGCTTGTTGTAAGGTAAAGTAAAGAACCAATAATTCCTCTATACATAGTTTGATCAAGCTTCTTACCAGCTTCATCCTTAGCCAAAAGGTTTGAAGGATGCATCGGAGTTGACATTGGTTTCACTTTTTCTATCCCATACTTAATCAACAGTTCTTCGATATATTTCTGTTAATGAATAAAAATCTTTTCTTCGGTTTGCTTGACTTGCAACCCAAGAAAGAATTTTAATTCACCCATCATGCTCATCTCAAATTCATTCTTCATCAAATTCTCAAAACTAGTACATAGCTTTTTAGACATTGCACCAAAGATAATATCATCAACATAAATTTGAACTATGATGAAATCATTCTTAATGCATTTCCTAAATGACGTCTTATCTACATGTCCTCTACTAAAATCATTCTCAAACTCACCACCATAATCACTTCTAATACTAGCAATAAAAGTTTCTTTTTCATTCTGTAACTTTTTGGAAAGCACTTTAAAACACTTAAAAGACTCATCCTTATGTGATAAGAAAAATATCCAACAAAATATAGTGAAGTCATCAACAACTACGAAACAACACTTCTTTCCGCCAAGACTCAATGTCCTAGTTGGACCAAATAAATTCATATGTAACAACTCTAGAGGTGTAGATGAAGTTACAATATTTTTAGAAGAAAAAGTTGTTTTAACTTGTTTTCTTTTATGACATCTTTTACAAAAGAAATTCTTGTTAAAACTTATTTTTGGTAATCCTCTTACCAAATCATGTTTAATCAACTTAGAAATATATTTAAAACTAACATGACCTAGCTTTTTATTCCAAATCAGTTTTTTTTCATCTGTTGATATAAAATAAAAAATATTTTGACTTTGCAAATCTTCTAAATTGATTTTGTAAAGATTGTTTCGTCTTTTGGCAGAAAAGAATACGGAACCGTCTTTGTTTTTTACTACACAAGAATTTTGATTAAAGGATACTTCAAAACCAGAATCACATAATTGACTGACACTAATCAAATTGTGTTTTAAACCATCAACTAGCAGAACATTATCAATAGATGTAAAAGAATCTTTACCAATTTTACCGATTTCAATTATTTTGCCCTGCTGGTTGTCTCCAAAAGTTACCGATCCTTCCTTCTTATACTGAAGATCTAGGAACATAGACCTTCTTCCCATCATATGTCATGAGCATCCACTGTCCAAATACCATTGGTGCTGGCTGTTTCTTCCAAGAAAGGATATCTGCAGGAGATATTATGTTTCTTTTAGGTACCCAGATTTTCTTGGGTCCTTTGGGGTTAGTCTTAAGATGATTTATGGAATGATGATAATGAGACTGATGAAATTTCTTCCTATTAGGGACGAAATTCTTTTTCTCCTGAGTATTGTTTTTAGCAAACCGTAATCCACTCTTATCATTAGGGTGTCTGTATCTTCCTAACATGTCATTCATCTTTCTCGTACTCTCAGTGAATGTTGATAGATCAGCTGAAAGAATATTGATCCTTTGTTTCAGCTGATTGATCTCTTCAAATCTATCTACAGCTACCTTTTTCTTCATCTCGTCTATTTGTTTCTTCATGCAGACATTTTTTCTCTCTAACACTTGTGTGTTCTTCCGTTTTTCTACAAACTTTTTCTTTAACAACTTATAATGCTTAAGTATTGAATGAGAATCTTCTAATAATTTTGAATATGCATCTTGTAATTCACTAAAATTTGAGGTTACCTCCTTGTCACTTTCTCTTTCGGCTACTAAGCAAATGTTTGCTTGAACTGATGCCTCTGAATCAGTATCAGATTCGGACGAATCCAAATCTTCCCATGTTGCCATCATGCTCTTCCTATTTTCTCTATTCTTCTTTGGTTTTCTTTTCAGCAATGGACATTCAGACTTGTAGTGTCCAAGTTTATTGCATTCATAGCAGATGACCGATGTTTTCTCGTTCTTGCCTTCATCTTTGCTATTCTTCTTGAAAGAAAACTCTTTGTTTCCTCTTGCTTTCTTCTTCCACATGCGTCTGATCTTCCTCGAGATAAAGGATAATTCATCATCTTCTTCACTTGAATCTTGTTCAGATTCACTGGAGTCGTCATTCTTGACTTCGTCGATCTTCAACGCTTTTGACGATGAACTTCTCTTCCTCTGAATCTTGTGATTCTTTTGTCCAGCCTTCAATGTTATAGATTTATCCCATCTAGGTTTATCTTCTGCATTGAGCTCCACTTCATGTATCTTCAAGGATCCAAGCAATTCATCAAGTTTTAATACGCTCAAGTCCTTAGCTTCTTGTACTGCAGTGACTTTAGGTCTCCATCTTTTCGGTAAGCCTCTAAGAATCTTTTGAACATGATCTTGATTATCATACGTTCTCCCGAGAGCTTTAAGTCCATTCTCTATAATCTCCCAAAGATCAATATGAGTAGATTCAATTAAGAGCCGCATCCTGTCTTTCCAGTAATGGTAATCTTCACCATTAAATGTAGGAGGTCTAGTGACGGAGGCGCCTTCATCTATATAAACGTGTGATTCTGCTATAAATCTTTATCCACACTTTGTAACGGTAGTTCTTGGACACCGAGCTCTGATATCAACTGAAGTAAATCACGTGTTAGTATAGACAATATACAAGCTGCACAAGAAGGGGGGTTGAATTGTGTATCCTTTTTTTCTTAAATACAATCCCCTTTTTATTTTTTCAAAAACTTGCTTTTTCAAAGCTATTAAGTAAAAAACACAATGTATTGCAGTTAACTTCTGAGTATTTGTATAAAACAATAGAAATTAAAAGTCGAGAGTTAGAGAGTAGACACAACAATTTTATCCTGGTTCACCCCAAACCATGGGCTATGTCCAGTCCTCAAAATCTTTTCTGAGATTTCACTATTCTTTTCAACTGTACAAGTATTCTTTTCACAAAGCCTCTTCAAGTCTTTTACACCAAGTATTATTTTTCTCACTTAGCCTCTTCAGGCTTTCAGCTTTTCCTCTCTCTTTATAGAAAGATATTGTGAGCTTTGTTATAGAAAATGATAGCCCTAGTGTTTTGCATAACAAATATTTAAGATCACTATCTCAAATTGCTAACCTTTTTCGCTAACTTTAAAATCACTAACTTTTTCAGTCTTCGACTCCGACTCGTATTTATAACCTTCGTCTTCAACTGCTTCTTTTTTTCTTGTTTCTTGATCTTTGAAGAAACAATTATTCAGTTGAGTTCTGTAACTAATTCAAACTGATTAACCATCTGACGTAGTATCGGGTCTTCGTCTTCGCATCGCTTTCGTCTTAGTTTCTTTTGTCTCACTTTTGCTTCTGCTTCGTCTTAGTTTTTTTCGTCTTAGTTTTGCTTCTTCTTTTGTCTTAGTTTCTTTCGTCTCATTTTTGCTTCCGCTTTGTCTTAGTTTCTTTCGTCTCACTTTTGCTTTTACTTCGTCTTAGTTTCTTTCGTCTCACTTTTGCTTCCACTTCATCTTAGTTTCTTTAGCTTCGTCTTACTTTCTTTCATATCGCTTTCGCTTAATGCTTCGTCTTAGTTTCACTTCCATTTCGTTCTTAGTTTCTTTTGTCTCCACTTCGTCTTAGTTTCTTTCGTCTCACTTTCTTTCGTTTTGTCTTAGTTTCTGCTTCAGCTTCCATCTCAGTTTCTGCTTTAGCTTCCATCTCAGTTTCTACTTCAGCTTCCGTCTTAGTTTCCGCTTCAGCTTCGTCTCACTTTCTAATATTATTATTATTATTTGATTTTCACCAAAATTATTAGAAGTGAAGTCATTTTGACTTAACAAAATCTACTATATTAAGAAATAATATTAGAAAAGAGAAAAAAAAATACAATTCGAAATTACATGCAATATTAGTGACTATATCGATGAACTATATTGTTATTGCTTAACTTCTTTTAAAGCACTTCCCTTTCTTTAGAACAAAAGTAATATTAATAGTAATTAAGTATTATTAAGTAAATTACCTCCTGGAAGTTATTGTTATACATTAATTATTATTGTAAAAAAAATATTCAATATCCTATAAATGTGATTGACTTATGACATATTGAGTGTATAATTGACTTATAACTTATTTTTATTTTTG
>JAOTAX010000009.1:503636-525796 GCA_025629825.1 Erythroxylum guanchezii | reverse complement strand
AATCCATTTAAAACAACAAAGACATGACCCAACAAATTGAAAGTAGACCAAATACTAACTGGTTCGAATAGCAAACAGCGTGATGGGATTATCAATAACAAACTATCAACGTAGCATCCTATTCTCTAAGATTATCTACCATAATCCTGCCCAAATCTTAATAAATTGATAAAATTATAAACTAACAAATGACTAATGAGTGTGATTTATAAGAAAACTATTGCTTTTCTTTCTTTCCAGCATCAGGCGTATCTTTTCTTCCTGCATCACCTCCATCTTTCTTTCCAGCAAGAATCATAGAAATTTGAAGCCCTCTACTAAATGCTTGATTGAAGAGCAGGCGAGTTTGGAACTCTGACATGAACGGAAACCATGACAAAATGGCTATTGGTGAGAACAGTAATAGCCCCATAATGTACTCGTATGCTCTTGCTAGCTCCTTAATCGAATCCCATAATCCTACACCTTTAAACATTGGCCTGCATGCTTGCCCAATCTTTGAAGGACAAGAAAGAGATATTTCCGTTAGTGAAAGCAGCTCACTTGCTACAATGTTTTCAGTTTATATTCCAACAAAACGCTCTATATCTGGCTTTGTAATTCAGTTAGGGAACTGACGGTATGGTGGCATTTTGCAGGTAAGCAGAGGAAATAAAAAGAAAACAATCACATCAAAGAAAGAATAGAATAACTTTCTCATGGAGATCATTTATGGATTGAAGATGAGATCAAGAAGCTTGAAGCTAGACGGGACATCAATGATCTGAAAACATACAAAGAGTCGTTCCATATTGTATACTTCAAACTTCTCAAGCTCATAGATCCATTCATGGACACAAACACAGGCCATGAGGTTGTGTACCTGATGATTCACCTACCAATGAAGGCCAGAAAATTTTCATTTTGTGAATTCAAGGTTCGACTAGGTAGCTATGTTTGTTGACATCGTTAGGATCATATTTTATCATTTAGATAGCTCATGTGGTAGTTCTAAGAACAAATCACTATATAACACTAACATTTCTTTTAGCCTGTTGTTAGAAACATTTCCATGTCTCATACGGTAAGTTGAGTTCATGCTGTTGACGTAGTAATTAAAAGGTTATTTCGAAACAGAGAGGAAGAAAACGATATCCCTGTTGAAGTATTAGCTAACTAAATGTTGCCACTAACAGAAAAAAAGAGAAGGAACTTACAAGAAGAAGGGCCCACCCAGTAGGCATGAAGGCAAGGGCGGCAGCAAATACATCCGTAATCGTGAGGTTGCATACAACAAACAAAACAGTCATGACTGACATGAAGCCAAGGAATAAAAGTGCCTTCAGTATTCTGAACATCAGCTGGAAATCTGTGCCAAATCTTCGTCTCCCCATTGATACCATCTGATAGAAACATAGGAGCCCCAAACAAGTAATAGAAAAGGGTTAACAGTGACCCCAAGAAAAGAAAACAGGAGTGGTAAAGCAGAAATGAAAAAGGAAAACAATCCAATTTCTTTGAATACAACTGATGTAAGACAAAAAAGGTCAATGATACTCCATCAGAAATACAAATTACTTCTGAACTTGAGGTAATTTGTTGTACCTTTAGGACTAGAAGAACAGTTATCATAACCACCCAGGATAGTCCATACACCTGGACAAGAGTTCAAATGAATAGCAGAAAGTTCATCAACTGAGTTGGAAGTCTAACAAGGTTATGGTAGGACAAGTGAAAAGATACTGTTCAACTATAAAGTATATGTACCAGTACACTTTTGCTGTGATGAGCTATGTCAAGGTGGTAGACAATCCCATATTGGTAGATAAAGAAACGACATGCAAGGACAATCTCGAGGATCCTTCCCCTAATATTTGTGTGTTTCAAATGTTCTTGTTCTCCATCCCACCAGGATTCCCAGCTTTTATCAGGTGGGATTCCAATGCCACCACGATTTCCCATCCACCTCTTCCAATCAGTCCAATCGTCCACTGTTTTTTGCCAGTCAAAACCAGATGGATTGAACACAAAAGGTGCAAACAACCAGGACCCAACAAGGAACCACATGGAGAATGTGATAAACAAGTAAAGATTCGAACTGCGATATGATTGCCCATATACTTCATACAGGACTAAGAGTATAACCAGTTCTAATCCCTTCACAAAATGACTTCGTGAGTAGAACCTGTAGTTTTCAGCAAACTTTGCATGAAAAACAACAAAACCACGCCCAGTAGCTCGATATTTGGAACCACCATGCAAAATTGTTCTTCCATAGTAATGTGCTTTGGTTCCAAGCTGGAACGTAAAGAATACGGAGGCCAGTTGCAGCTGCATGATAACAAAATCACCCAGAGCTGAGCGGAAACCTTTTTCCAAGCCAATTTCCATAACCATAGGCAGCACTAGCAACAAGCCCAGCTGAAAAACTGACTGAGTAGCTAAGGCCTCTTCGAGTGCCTTGCTTTGACGTATGGTTGGGCTTGCTATAATCTCACTCTCCAATCCACTCATTACCATGTACAAGCGTCCATACAAGAAGACATACACTATAAGTACGGTAACCTGTGATGGTAGGAAGATCTAAATGAGTCCACAGTCATGTTTCCATCACTTGTAACAAATTGCAGCAACACCAAGGGAGAATGCATGATATATTACAAGAACATCTAAAACAACAAACTCAACATATTACTTGTTTTGGTGCTTAGCAGCCAATAATCGACAGTCGATGCTTTTCAAAGAAAATTGACATCAATTTGAGGCCGAGTTAAAAAAAAATACAATCATATCTCTTTAAGAAATTCACTAATAGTAGGAGAGACATAGCTCAATAACGAAGATGCAGTCGTTAGCACAGGGTAGTAGATAAACACTATCCCTGATAATGACCACAATGTAGGCTGTTCTCTGATGTAGATTTATCTTGTATCAATCTCAACAATATATATTACTAACTTGTGAAGCATAGTAATATGAGTCAAGTACTGACACAATAACATTCATCCTCTCAAAGAGCAGCTACTAAGCTTGATAAATGTGTTATCCATAAGAACAAGGTCTGCCCTTTCCCTCCACCCTTTTAAATTGTAAGGTTATTGTATAAGATGGGTACTTCAAAGGAAAGAGAAAAGAAGCTTATGACTAATGTTAAGATGTTTTGGGACCACATAACTGCAAAATTAAATAATTCAAAGTAGAATTGTCCTACATTTGAACCTTCTTTCTTTCATAATAAGAATGCCAGTTCTGATTTTGATCAATACTAACCTCATCTCGTTTTTCAAATTGACCAGAGATTATATTATCATCCTTAAATAGGAAAATGATTTTACATCCAACCTATCACAAAGCATGAATAATCATACTTTCTAGCTTAACAAAGATATCACCACTGCTTCCATGTGCAAGGACATTTTACTGCTAAAAAAGGATCCAAGTAAAGAGATGTTTGACTTACCATACTGCTGAAGTAGAAACCAACTGTTGTAAAATAGAAGGATAGCATTCTATAGAAGTCAAATCGACGCCCAAGTCTGTAAACATCACGACTAAGCGTCTGTTCTCCATTACCATTTGCAACCTTAGCCTCAAAAGAAGATATCTGATTCATGCCCACATCACGCCCCTTGCCTACTTGAATATATTCATGATGTGTTACAAATCCCCCTCGCAGAGTTGAATTGAATCCTGAAAAAATTGGCATGTTCAGCATCATAAATACCAATAGTTAAGTACTCATCAGACTAACTGAAATTTACCTGAGAATATGTCCTCGCTGAGGTTTATTATTTTTGAGGCTTTGCTTATGCCGCCCCGTGTTATATGGAAAATTCTATCAAAAATATCAGGATGACCATAGTGGAACCTTACCCTGTAAACACAAGTACAGCATGTTACATAGATTACATAATAGTAGTAACAGTAATAGTAGCAGCAGTAGTAGTCGTAGTGGCATGCATGATGCTATAGACAAGCAACTCCAGATTACTAATAGTTTTATTGTGGGTTCAATGAACAGTAAATGACTATTAAGGTATAAGAATTGGGGACTTTGTTCATCCATGGTGAGTGAAAATATAGGGTAACCTAGTTAAAGGTCACATAAACATAAAAATCCCAGAGGATTTTGCTCATATATGCTACCTTAGCATCTTGTATTTTCTTTCAGACAGAATGGATGTAAGCATTCCATTGATCTGGATAAAAATTTACTCACCTCAAAGGATTGGCCAAAACTCGTTGCCCAATAGTTACAAAGCTGGTCTCCTGGTTGGACATGAACCAAGCAAGTGATGAAACACTGCAAGGATGGAAGAAGTGAGCATGCTTACACTTGGAATTGCCAACAATTCACATCTACTCACACGATTGTTTGAGCATAAATACAAGATTCAAGTTGTGTTGAATAGAGTAAAATCTGACCTTCCAGTAAATATATGCTCCCTCAGGCCCAGAATTGTAGGTCTCCGCTGTCCACGTCGTGATTTGATGAATTCCTCTAACACGTTTCTCATTTTGAAAGCTTCTTCAAAGTAATTATCCTAAAGCAAGACAATGAACAGTTAACATTGGTGCTTTTGAACTCTAAATAAAGAGGCAGGAAAGAAAGGCACCTGATTCATGTCTATAGTCTGCAAGGCCTCCCCACGAGTAAAAATGATGGCATGGTTTTGGTTTTCAGGTTTCCCTTCTCCAATGTCACTCGGAGAACCTGGAAGCTTGATCCGATAGATTTCCTAACAACGAAAGAGGGCCAACATATAAGAGATTGCATTAAGATTTCATGATAGAAAGTCCAATAAAATTGGCACCAACAGTCTATGATTTCACTATTTTCATTGGACAATTTAGAAGGTCCATCTTATGTTTCGGGCATGAGCAGTGTCTAAACTAGGCAATTGAAAGAAACGTGATGAAAATGGAATTTTGAATGGGCAGGAACTTCTCATAATTAGACAAAGAAACCAATGGCAATGCTAATAACGTTAAATTTATATTTGATATCAAAAAACAGGTTGCAATCTGACATTCAGAAGGAAAAAGTAACTCAGACAGATATATGAGCCAAAAGTAACCAAGTAAAGCAAATTAAATTTTGAAAAGAATCCATAAGAACAAAATCCACATCAAACTAGGAGCTACATTCCTATACCTCATCCAGCTTATCCCCTCCTTTGACAAGAACAGAGTAATAAAACTTTTTAGATTGTCCATTCACAGTCTCCTCTCTTTCATCTATGTATGCAACACGTAGAGATGGATATCTGTACACAATATACATAAGCAAAGATTCAACAACAATGAAATCATCTAACCTTCAAGATGAGATGTAAAAAAATTGCAAACCTATTCAACTTACGTCAACATGAGATTTAAAATGTTTATATAACAACCCCTATCTCGAGGGTCGCTGGATTTTTTCTGATTTCCATACACCTGACAAGAAACAACGTAAGTGAACTTAAGATCTGCCAGGGCTTGTGCACGTTTTGCATAAGAATCCTTCTGGCGGCCCTCATTCAATTCCATGTCGTGGAAGCCACCAAAAATATCTGCAAAGGAAACATCCAGCAGTGAACAAGAATAAATACAATCATATTATGAATCTATTAAGTTTATAGTAGTATTGCAACGTCTAACTTAAATCACAGACCATTTTCTCCTGCAAATTCAAGGGCGCACTGAAGTTCAACAGCCTGCCTGTAGTACATCATCCCTCTCACTGTAAACAACATCATTGTTAGATGAGATTGCTTAAAAGCTGTAGTGTCACCTGCAACAGAACAGAATTCAAACCTGTTCTAGCTAGTGTCTGCCCTCTGTATGATACCCATTGACGGGTAAATTCCATCTTTTCTTTTGGGTTGTCTTTCAGTTTAGGAACATTTATGCGCTCTTCAAAGTTTTTCCACTCATCTAATATGCCATCACTAAAGTTAGCTGAATTTAAAATTGTTGGAAGAACAAGAATATGTGGGTGGAATCAGAACTCACCGCGATAAATTGTCTTTAAATAGAACAATATTGATATACCATCTTCATTTTCTTTATTAAGCTCCTCATCAGAATAAAGAACATCTTCTTTGTAGTAAGGAGTCAAGACACTGACAATAATATTAAAACACTCATTAATGTAAGAATCGAAGAAGTTGAAACTAAGGTTCTTTCTAACGTCTGTTAAATGAAAAACCTAGGTGGAAGTACACAGGCCCAAGATACATAAAATATGCATGTTAATACAAGATACACGTTCGAGTTTAGAGACCGCAATCAGTAGTCCACACTTGTGAAACAGTTTATTTACAAGTTATTAAAACCTTTATGACCAAAGGCATCAAGCTCAAATTGTGCTACCCCCTTTCTAGTAAAAGATGAAGTTTTGGCATGAGGTATGCTAGATCCTTTTTTTATCTGCACCTTCAGCCAGTTGGTAGGAGTTAGCATGCAATATTGTGTGTTCAAACATAATATAACATGCAATAGCTAGAATGGTTTTTTAACAATGCAAATGCAAGTTAATCAACATGCATATGCAATCATAGAAGTGAATTTCCAACTCTAAAGGTGATGAAAAAAGAATAGGGTTCCTCATGCATAAAAGTTTTAGACAACAAAATGCAATTTTTTTACTTTTGACTAAATTAAGAAAAATGTTAGAACTTGAGAATAATGAGTTTGCACATTGCCATGATTAAAATTATGGAAAGTTTTCCTCTTTCCACTTAGCAAACTTAATCTTCCTTATTAAAAGATTGATAAAATCACGGACCTAAAAGAGAGCATATCCTGAACTCTCGGAGCAGGTGGCATGTTCATGAACAAAGAATTTGCAAAAAAAGTGATACGGCGACGAGCATCCAAGTTGGAGGGTACATTAATAGCAGATTCCTTGGTGGTCAAAAGCAATTGCAGTCTCACAACCTATACCGAATAACATTAGATAAATGTTCAGAAAAATGAATCCTGGGTATCAGCAATTATATGCTATCAATGATACCTTCTCTCTCCAGGATTTGATTTGAGTGAGGCGAATATTTATTTGTCCAAACCTTTGTTCTTTCTTGCTATCTACACTGCTAGAGTGAGTTCTCTCAAGGATTCTGTGGAAGCAAGAAACCAAAGCAATCATAAACTTACTGCAGCTCATGCTATTGCAGAAACCGTCAAATATATCACATCCTGCAGTTCAAAATTTTACTTACTCATGGCCATGAACCATAAAATCCTGTACAATAATTTCTATAATATCCTGGAGAACATTGATTATCTGAGACTTGTACATGTCAATGTCTTCATTATCACCTTGCTGCCAACAGAGTAGTGTAAGCCCTCAAATGAGATATGTTGAGACAGGTAATTAGTCAGTCATAAGAAGCTTGAAAACATGCATATAATAGGGAAGAACAAAAGTATACTACCAATATTTTTAGAAACTTCTCCAACTTCTCACTGAGTGAAGGCAAGCCACTCATCCGAAATTCATTTAAAAATCTATGTTGATGAATGCTAACGTCTATTTCATAACAGATCATCCTGACGATTCTGTCCAGAAGAGAAGGAACAGGAAGACAGCATGAGTAAAAGGTCTTTCATGATGATTCACAAAACTTTGAAAGCTCTTCTATTCATCTAGAATTGATAAAATCTTATAGCTTGTAAGACGAATGCTCCTTACGTCTTATCAAGATCATTCTCCAGAAGGGCATATATGATATCTCTCAATGTTTGATAACACTCGATTACTGCTGAATGCATGTACTCATCCATCTTTTTAAACAAATCAGCATCTTCCTTCCCCCTAAAATCTTTTGCCATGTCCAATGCTATAGGAATCTAAAGAGGTCAATCAAAGCCAGCAAATAAGCTCAACAAGATTTTATCTCAAGCAAAGGCAAAAAATAAGTTGGAAAAGATTCTGTGTCAAGCATTATAGTTTACAAAAACAATAAAGAAAAGCTTATACCTTGCTAGCAAGCAAAAAAGGAGGCCACTGGATGACACTGACACCATCCGAAGAAGATGGTACAAGAAGCAGGTCTCTTTCGCTGAAAAACAATTAACTTTATAAGTTAATGATCTGGACAAATTCATTAGACAGGACTGATGAAATTTTGGCAAAAAAGATGCTTAACTGATTGCTGATGAGATCCTCCATTCTCATAGAATGTATGAACTCATTCCACACATTTGAAAAACTTGTAATGTTTTTTCTTTCAATTGCCTCTTCATCCTGTCATTCAGAAGCATTGTGTTTCAAAGGATAAAAGTAAGTTCTAATTAATTTCCATATGACGCCAATCACTAAATCAGAAAAGAACCACATATATCATGAATGCATCACATTTTTCCATATTAGTCTAAATTTTGAATGCACTAAAATTTCCAGGAAATAAAAAAACTATGCAAATTGTTAACTCTGTTAGAATTGATAATACCAAGTTCATCCTTTTGGAAACTTCATCTGATGATGGTACAAGGAAGCGACAAAAAGCTGAAGGGACATTTTCAAACCTTGACCGTAACATTCCAAGTGTTCGTATCTACAGAAATGACAAATATTAGATCACAAAAACCACATTTTACTTTCACAACAAAGCTTCAGTAATGACTAACGCCTCAATACAATCAAATATTTTCAGGTTTTCCAGGCTTAATGCACATCATATAAGTGTTGACATATCTTTCAAACACAAAATTGACATTACTAACCTCACCCAAATGGCTGAAGGCTCCAATAATTCCACCAAAAAGTGTGGAGTATATGGAGTACCATATTTGTCCATCCATGAAATAAACCTAATATACAATCAGATGTAGGTTGTAAAGATTCATTATGTCTTGCATGATATAAGTTTATATAATTAAATCTTTTAGAGGAATTCACGTACTAGGACAATTGGAGCCCATATTGCAATAACGACACCAATATTATGGGTCACTGGAGCAGTTTAGAACATAATTAGTACAAGCAATCATTTTAGCTGCATGACTAAAGAAAGTACAAATAGCCACGGAAGAGAGGAGAAGGTTACCATTTGGAAAGAACTCATGCCATTGATAGTTACCAATGTGCATATCCATGATCAATTTTGTTGGTTCAACTAGAGGCAGTATCTATTAAAGGAATGTGTGAAACATTACTTAGCAACAGATAAATTGGCAGGTCATTTAAAAAAATTACTAGTAAGCATAATTAAGATATCAATTTTTCAAATGAAAAAAAAAACATATTGCCTTTTCTTCAAGATTCACAGATACAATTGTAAATGAACTTATGGAAAAGATCTACCAAGATAGGGAGTCAAAAGTTTGAGAAGTCTGCTACCGATACTATTATTTCTTCTTTTGCTACTTGCATTAATTATCTTGGTAAGAGCAAATTATCAAAAAACATTATCACTGTGCTAAGTTGAATGCAGGTGTAGAAATACTTCAGTACATGTTGAAAAAGATTCTGAGAAGTTTTTCAGTCTCTACAGAGTAAGATTATCAGCTTCTGATACAGTTGTAGATCCAGAAAACTTGAATTATATTTAATGTTACACAGGTTTCAGCATCCTCTTATAAAACAGGCAGATAGTTTCTGTAGGCCATAAAGGTGAGTACTACTAGATTGTGTACACTATGACGAACATAATTATAAATTTTAGAAATGCTCGTATAGATCTTTCAGTAACAACCAAAAGGCAAGGAGTATTGTATAATGCTTCCTACTAATAAAACTCGTATATGCTATCAACTTGCTATCCAAAGGAAAACATTCTACCAACTAGTATAACTTCATAAACTTCCAGCATAAAAAAATTCCACTACAGCAAAGCTCCTACCTAGTTAACCTATTCAAAAAGCCTTTTTCATGACCTGTTCAAAAAGCCTTTCTCATGTTCCTGAAAATTCAAAATTCTACTCAGATGACAACGCCTATGAATGTTTGAATGTCCAAACTATGAACTGCTGACAAATTTAACAGTAACAAAATAATATGCCACTGGAAAAGCTATTTCAATTATACAATTCCCTTGTCAGTGCATAGGGACTTCATGAATTTGACTAAACAATGTCAGTAGTATGCAAATTTGATGAGAAAAATTAGTATAAATTTGTAAGAAAATTAAACAGACATTTTCCATGTCCGCATTAGTAAAGCTATTGTTTGAAGATATTTGAAGAGAAAAATACCTCCACATAGTAGCTAAAAGCTAGCTTGCTAATCAGCAGCATGAGCCAGAAAAGTGTATACCTGATAGGAAAATCCAATTCCATTAGTTGTCGACAGCCCTGCAGTGATTATTGCCATAAAACAAGAAAAATAGAAATAAATAAAAGTTGTTTTCCTTACTTCAAAAGAGAGAATATGTCTTCATGCATCCCTCTTCCAACATAGAGTTTTGGCTGCAAGAGAAACACGACCAAGTTTGTAATGTTTGGGTAGGTAAAAATGCCAACAACATTCACAAAAACAAGGGCACATAGATGTACAATTAAATACAAGTATCCCTCACCCTTGCCCTCCACCTCCCCCAATAAAAAGGAAAAACCCAAAAAAAGAGAAAGAAAAAAGGAGAACTGCACACAAACATAAACACATTAATCCATTTCATAAAGACATGCTTGCCTGGGCCCACCACATAATAAGGGTAATGATCCGCCAGTTTGAACGTTCCATGCTTCTTCGTAAAGGCGGAACCACAAACATAATTGCAGCCAATACGTTAGGTATCAAATATATTGCAACAGCATAATTATAGAATGATTGACTCCGCCAATCTCTCGCCCAACTACTGAAGAACTTGACCAGCCCAGTTGGGTTCTCCACTGAAGTGGAGTAACCAATTGGCAACACCACAGCCCACATAACTGCCACTGCAAACTTCAGAAGATAACGTATTATTTGTGTAGCTTTTAAGCTCCCCCAGGCATTAAAACTGAGAATTATGTCCAGAGCAGCTGCATGAGAGATAGGAACCATGAGAAACAACCAAAAGAGGTCACCCATAATGTATCATTTATAGAGAATAAGTAGTATCGTTATCATATAACCCACATATAGTTATTAATAATTTCTGTTGCAACATCCCTCTTACAACTAGATTGGATGAAAATCCAAATATGCAAATTAAACTCATTCAACTCATTCTCTTTGGTTTACAGAAAATGTGTGGCTGCAAGAATAAAAAATTCACAGTGATAATGCAAGAGATTACTTCAATCAAAATCTGTCATCTTTCCTTCAAAAAGAAGGAATTTTTCATTATTCATCTTGTGTTAACACACTACAACAGAATGGGGTAGTCGAGAGGAAAAATAGACACCTCGTAGTTACACGAACATTGTTATTTCAAAATAATGTTCCCAAATCTTATTGGGGGGAATCTATCCTTACTGCGGCCCGCTTGATAAGTAGGATGCCCTCTAAAGTTCTTGGTTTCAAGAGTCCTATTATTCTATACATGATTATTACCCAAATTCACAAATAGATTCCAAATTACCCCTAAAAGTCATTGGTTGTGCGGTTTTTGTTCATATTCATGACATTAACTGAAGAAAACTCGATCCAAGAGCATTAAAATGCATCTTTGTTGGTTACTCCTCCACAAAAAAGGGCTACAAGTGCTATCATTCTACTTTTCATAAATTTTTCATTTCAATGGATGTTACTTTTGTTGAGAAACAACCTTTCTATTCAGATTCTCATCTTCAGGGGGAGAGTGTGAGTGAAGATAAAGAATATGAGCTATATTTCCCTGATTTACAGGTTATTGGTCAACCTGAAACTATTCAACCTAAAAATTCAAACTCACCACCTACACTGCCACTTGATCAGCCACATGAATAGCCTCTTAACACATCAGAATCAACCCAAATTATACAACCAGCAGCGAAAAAACCTATCTTAGTCTACTCAAGGAGAAAAGAACCCGATTCCACTCAATTGCAAGTTCAAGACTTGACTCCAAAATCAAGAATACAGTCAGAATTACCCTCTCCATTGATTGATGATTTACATGTTCCTATAGTTGTTAGGAAAGGAATTAAAAATTTCACTTAATATCGTATTACTCACTTTGTTTCTTTGAATAAAATTTCACATAAACACCATTGTTTTCTCACTAATTTAGATACAATTCCTAATCCCCAAAACTTCAATGAAGCACTTAGAGATGAGAATTGGAAACTCGCATGAATGAAGAAATGAATGCACTCAATAAAAATAATACACATGGGAAATTGGTGACCATCTAAAAGCCAAGAAATTAGTAGGATGTAAGTGGGTGTATGCAATTAAGTTTAAAGCAGATGGATCCTTAGAGAGGTACAAGGCTAGGTTAGTAGACTATCAGGAGACTTTTGCTCCAGTAGTTAAGAGGAACACAATCCGTGTTCTTTTATCTTTAGCTGCTAATTTCAATTGGTCTTTGTAGCAATTAGATGTCAAAAATGCTTTTTTACACGATGATCTTGAAGAAAAGGCATATATGGAGCCTCCACCAGGTATTGAGAAATTTTAAAGATGTTTGCGGGTTGACAAAATCATTTTAAGGGCTTAAGCAATCACCATGGGCTTGGTTTGGAAAGTTTGCAAAGTAATGCTTGGCATTGGCTACAAACAAAGCCAAGGGCATCATACTCACTTCTTCAGACACTCGGCAGTAGGAAAACTTATAGTCTTGATAGTATATGTTGATGATATCATGGTGACGGGTGATGATAACAAGGAAATTCTAAAGTTTAAGGCTAAACTTGTGAAAGAATTTGAAATTAAAGAGCTTAGGAAACTCAAATATTTTCTAGGAATTGAAGTGGCTCAGTCTAAAGACATTTATTTCCCAACAAAAATATTTTTTATATCTTCTACAAGAGACAGGAATGATGGGAGGTAAGTCCATTGCTACACCAATCGAAAAGAATCATCGATTGAGCGAAGCAAGAGATGATGAAGTGGTTGATAAAGGAAGGTATCAAAAGCTATTGGAAAACTAATATACTTGTCTCATACACGTCCCGATATTGCATATGCTGTGAGTGTAATAAGTCGATTCATGCATAATCCTAAGAAAGTTCATTTACAAGCTGCCTATAAAGTAATTCAATACTTGAAAGCTGATTTCGGAAAAGAAATCATGTGTAGAAAAGAAGCAAAATTAACTATAGAGGCCTAAACTAATGCAGACTATGCTGGTTCGCTATTAGATTGACACTCAACAACTGGCTGTTGTATGTTGATTGGAGGACTTGGAGAAGCAAAAAACAAGCAGTAGTATCTAGATCAAGTGCAGAATCTGAATTTCGTGCAATGGCTCAAGGAATTTGTGAACTCTTATGGACAAAGAAAATTTTAGAAGACTTGCAAGTTAAATGGCAATGGACCTATGAAAAATTTTAGAAGACTTGCAAGTTAAATGGCAATGGACCTATGAAGTTGTATTGCGACAACAAATCAGTTATAAGCATTGCACATAATCCAGTTCAACATGACGGAACACACATGTTGAGATAGACAGACACTTCGTCAAGGAAAAGATTGAAAGTGCTGATCTGTACACCTTATGTTCCTACAAATGGCAAACTTGCTCACAAAAGGACTGGACAATTTAACTTTCCAGAACATTACTAGCAACCTGGGAATGGAAAACATTTATATCTAGGATGCTGATTTACTAATTTAGGCTGATTGTAATCTTTCATTTATTTAGGTTGATTGTAATTTTCTTAATCAATGACTGATGTGCAGGAATTAGTTTGTTTTCTAAAATAGGACAAATGACTTTGTATATATTAGTGTATTCAACATATGGAGAATAAAGAGAAGAATTTTTGTTTCTGTTCAGTATTGTTTTCATATAACCCACATATAGTTATTAATAATATCTGCTACAACATCCGTTAATAATATCTGCTACAACATCCCTCTTATAACTAGATCGGATGAAATCCAAAAATGCAAATTAAACTCATTCTCCTCATTCTCTTTGTTTTACAGTAAATGTATGGCTGACAAGCTTCTAAATTAATAACCCATTATGCAAATTTCCTATACCATCATACAATTTTTTTTCTCCAATTTTACCATCTTAAGGAGCTTCTAACTATTCAAAGAAAGGAAAAAGAAAAAAGTTTTCCATTTCCGCACTCCTTTATCTAATGGCATACGAGAAAATAATAAAGATTATGTGGTACCTTGCAGAAGATTGAGAAAAGCTGAAGTGATAAAGATGCTCAAAACACTTCTGAAGACATCAGCATCAAAAATAGCTGCTATGGAACCAGAAGGACTCCAGGCAACAATTACCATGGCCTGAGAAAGAGCAAAATCAGTAGGTTTCTTGTGGGGACTCTATTCTGTAGCCAAAATCCAAAAATATTAAGGCCACCTGCAAAGCCAATATAAACAATATCCACATGCGATCAAAACTTCTATAGAGGTGTGCAAAGGTGCGAACTTCAACAAAATTAGTCTTGGGCTTTCTCTTTCCAATAGCTCCTTGATTTGATCTCTGAGAAAAAAAGAGAAATTTGCAAACTTCAACTTACACGTTTTCAACTATTGCAGTCTAGGTATAGCACACACTTTCAGTTTCTCATGCCAAAGAAGTTTCAGAATGTGCATGTTATGATGCAAACACATGGATTCCAATAACTCAAAACATCAGAATTATCAAAGTTTTTGACCTCAAAAGTAACTTTTACTAGTATTTCTTTTTCCCGTTCAAATAAAATTCCTAGAAACCAACCAATTTTCCAGAGTTACAACAAAGAAGAACCAAGGAATGGCTTAGACTCCTACTCCTATTGGTTTTAGACTATTAACCTAGAAATGGACTTCAAAGATAGGTATATCATAAAAATACTCATAAACGGATAAAATATTGAACATAAGCATTATTTTTAGAGCTGTATTGTAATTGTAATCAACATATGCATATAATTTATTCTCATTGCAATATCTTTAGGGCCATGAAATCATACTTTACATCTTTGAAAACAAACTAGTTTCTATCTGTAATTTATGGGAAGGCATGACTGTTGAAACTGATGCTTAATATGATTGTAGATGATCCAAAACCATAAAAGTGGACCAATACAATATTTTGAAGAAGGGAAGTACAGGGAAGATGGGTGAGGAAAGAGAGAGAAAGAGATGAAAACCTCATTTGTTACCATCCCTTCATCTAATGGAACAAAAAAATCAGCCTTAAGATCCATCGGCCACCCTAACCGGAAACATCTATTAGACCTAAAAAGAAGAAAGAGTTTTGTTATGTTTCTTTCATAAACCGGCAATTTTAAGCTATTACTCAAAATATCTAACCAGAAGTACTCATTCAGATCGTCATAATTTCTCCATCTTGAATGACTTGTTGTGCCTCCCTTGTTCCTCCTTGCTTCCTTTTTCACAGGGAAAAAAAATTAAAGTGTGCATTTATAACTAAATTAAAAGTCAACCAAAAGTAGATCATATAAGTCTTACCTTCCGCACAACCTGGTAAATTGGAGTAATAACATTCCTCAAAAATGCTTCATCATCCAGTGCTGTTGTTTCATATGTCGCTCCAGTTACAGGATGCACATTTTCATACAATATTTGATAAACCTCATTTGCCATCTAATAAGTAGGGAAATAAGAAGAAAATTATTTCAACAGGTTAAGAATTTGGTGCAGAAAATTCAAAACCACTAAACTAAGAATGCATCACCTATGATCAAATCACTAAATGCTCAAAGACATAGGAATTGTATATGAAATGGCAAACATTTTCAGAAAAAGAAAAGCACGTTTTCCACCATTATCAGCATAGCTTGTTAGATTTGAATATCGAATAAACAATTGGAACAAGGATATAACAGATCATGTCAGTGTATAAAAAAATGCAAAGATAAACATAGAGTTTCATGAATTAACTTGTGCTGATGTGGACTATAAGTTCCCTGATTAGCACTAGTAAGCTTTCAGTATAAGTTTCCAGCGCTTATGTTTTGTTAAGAAACAATTTTCATGGATATTATTTAGTCGTATGATTTCAGCAATTTGTCATAGCAATGGAAGAACTGTGCTTCTCACCACTGGACTTTGCAACAACAGTTATGGAAATCCTTATTCAGTTAAATAATTATCACCAAAGGTATTCAAACTATAGAATGGTGATTACAATTTCTCAAAATGGATGTATCTAATCCAATAGCTACTCGTTCAAGCCTTTTTTCAAATTTAAATTATCAATTTCTTTGGTTATCTTTTCCTCTTCTCCCCTTGAACAGTACAAGGAAGTTTGAAGTCTACGATTTTCTTTCCATCAAGAGATATTGTACAACAAGATTCACAGAAACAATAAAGCATATTCCTGAGACACTATCTTCAGAATGAATATAGGATTCAAAAAGTTTGCATGTCAATAAGGATGGACCATAAAACATACATTATGGAAGATATAGCATATGCATTCTGGCATGAAACGGATATTTGAAGCTTCTCCCCATACAAGAAGATAGAGTGCTATGTAGATGAGCTGTAATTGTTGTTTGTTACAATTTGCAGGAATCCTGCAAATGTCAGAAACAAGGAACCTCAAATCAGAGATAGGACCTAGTAATTCTAGCCAACACTGCATATGAATAAAATGTTCTACCTTGTATGTCTTTCACAACGCAAATAGTCACACCATGATCTATAATTCTTGAAAATCTTATTCATCAACTCCTCTATGGTATGATTTCTGAGCTGCAAGAAGTTTCAAATTAATCTTCAGCACATACAGGAACCTATTGATCAAATTTACAGAGATAAAGATTGATTAGAAGAGATTTTTCTAATCATTTACCGAATTATAAACTTCGTCGTTCCTTCTTCGTCCATCAATATTAGCTAATAACAATATCAGGTGCTCCCTCTGATTTGCCACATTTCCTTTCTTCACTCCAGCAGATGTAACAAAACATCATCTAGTTAGGTGGCGTAAATTATGTTTCATCAAAAGGATATAATATACAGATAAAGAATCAGAAAACTTCTAATTAGATCTTAGTCATCATCCTCATAAAGTAGTATCTACAATTGTGCCTAAGTTGTAAAGCTGTCTGGTGCAACAAATAATGCAAAGGAGTATCTTGCACATCTCACATGTTTGAGGTTGACCATGGATGGGCATACTTACCTTGATGTCCAGAAAGAATGATTCATTTAATTACTTCTAGCAGTATATTTGAAATAGTCATATGATATCTAAGATTTCCACAGAAATTGTATTTACAGTTCAAATACTGATGCACTGACATATACCAAAGCTTGATTGAGTTTTGTTTGGTTGATATACTTCACCTGGCTTCATGAAGTTTGACAGTTTTATGTAGTTTTCCAAGAAATTAGTACAAAAAATATATATAACAAATTATTTTTAGGGCCAAAGTCCTTAAGATGCTTAAAACTTGAAATTTGAAGGTCTGCAAAAAATCAATCGTGTATTTGGCATGTTAAATGGATATGAAGGTGCGTTTCACCTGAAACCCAAATACAGAAGAAAGCCAATCAAGCACATCATTAACGGGTTTAACCCTTTCCTTGGCCAATTCATCATGCACATCACGTCTCAAAATAATTGTGGGCATTGGGAGATTATCCACATCACGTAAAGCAAGAAGAGCTGCTTTGATCTACATTGTCAAAAAAGGAAAAAGGAAATGACTGAAGCTGTGGCGAAGTCCCTTTATTAAGGTCTTCACAATCTATAGAAAGACCACGTATGCTGAGCATATTAAACCTCGGGAAGTTCCATGATTGGTGGTTTTGCCCCAGCCGCATACAACGGAAGAATGTTGAAGTGTTCATATTGCTCTCGTTTCTTCTCAACGTCATGGGCATATCTTTGAGTCTGCAATCGTGAAGTCAAAAAAAGTCTCGAGTTAAATAAACTAATATGGAACATGCATTTGAATTACTTGCCTGGACAGTGAATACACAGCACAAACCTCATCTTCTACTTTTGAAGGCTGTACTACAGTTCTCAACACGTCGTACAACACTGATGCAATCTGAAGAATTTTGACCAGCTCCTCCCTTAAAATTTCACACAGGTGAGAGTAGTTTAACTCAGGCATGTCAACAGCTATTTTACAAGAATAAGAAGGAAGGGAAAGCAAGAAAAAAGAAAGAAAAGCTCACGGTTTTTTGGTGTATTGTCCATCTTTGATGTTATCCTCATAGAATTTCTGATAATACAACTGAATTTCTTTGGGGTCGTTTCTTGCAAGCATGGGTTTTGTTTCTTCTTCTTCCTACAACAGAACAAGATTAGAATAAATTATAATCAAAAACTGATTGGGCAGAAGCAGGGGAAGGGTAAACCTTCTCAAGCCTATGCAAGAGATAAGTCTTGAATTGGCGCACACCACGTCCAATTGATGTAGGATCCATTCTATGAGCCTTCTCAAAGGCATGGAATCGGCCTAGTGAAGTGAAGAAAATGAGTATTGCAATAATAATAGAAATAATTCGATGAAGAAGAAGAGAATGATTACAAAGATAGGCGACTCTAGGATTATCCTCCTCAATCTCATTGGCAACACGGAGAATAGGAGCAATGGCAGCTAAAGAAGAAGGAACAAGTTCGCTATCAATGGCGGCGCTGTCTTCGTCAGGCAAATCGACCAACTTGGTGAAACCTCTGGTAATTTTCCGGGACATAGACCGCTGCAGAGGAGGCTGTCCTCCGTCAGTGGCCTTGGTGCCACTGGAGCTGGCCATGCGGCGGGTAGCGGGAAAAAAGCAGTGACAATGGAAGTACAGAGGAGAAGATTAGGTATAGAAGGAGAAATGAAAGGCATTATCAGTAATAACAATAATATTAGTATCATGAAAAAGGAAAAGAAGAAGGAGGAGCAGGAGCAGGAGAGGGGAAACAAAAAAGATGAAGACAACATGGCGAGGTGCTTGGATTGTGAAGTGGGATAACTAAAGTGATTGCTCTGGTACTAAGTAAAGAACTGTTTTTGTAGCTTTAGTGATGCGGCGGGAACTTTATAGTTTAGTTTCCAGGGAATCTTGTATTACGTGTCGTGTTTATATCATCAATCAGTCATTCTTTTGGGTCAAAAGCAGTGCTACTGCTTTTCCTTTCCTTTCTTTAGTCCTTAATGTCAATTACTGGGTTTGTTTTTTTGTTGGTGTGGACTGTGGAGTCCCACTCCCGCCGCCTTCTACTGTTAAGCAAGGATGAGTATTATTCGGGTCGGTTCGATTATTTAATCTGGTTTGAATTAATTTGAGTAAGCAAATGCTAAATTTTGGATAATTCGGGCAGGCTCGAATATTACTCGAATTATTTTCAGGCCGGGACGGGTAATTTCGAAAAAATTCGGGCTGGCCTGATTATCTGAATTAGGTTTAAAAGAATTATGAAATATGATAATTAAGATAATTCGGATAAATCAGGTCGGGATAATTCGGGTAAATCGGGCTGGAAAAATATGTAATTCGGGTAAATCGGACCAGGTAAGTTCGAGTAACTGAAAGTTTGGATTCGAGCTAGATAAGGGAAAAAAAATTTTGGGTAATTCGAGCCCCGGTCCGAATTATCCGAATGCTCACCCCTACTGTTAAGTAACAGTTTAGTTTAGTTTTATATATATATATATATATATATTAGGGTATTGCAGTTTTTATCAGACTAATCCTAAGCTCCTAAAACCCTATTCTAAGAGTCCTAAAGAAGATAAATTTGAAATTCTAAGATCCTTTAAATTTTTACATAGTTTATATATCTCTGTGCGTAAGAAATCATCACATACTAATTAATTAGTCGCTGATTGATCAATGTCCCTATTTTCAACACCCTCGAATTCCTTTAGATTTGATTTTACTAGGATGTTCAAGTAGATGATCACAACCCAAAAGTTGGAGTCCGTAAATCTACATCCGATCCTGTCATGTCTTGTTCCTTTCTATGTTATCGAATTTAAAGGTGTTTTAGCATTATCCTTGGACGAAATGACTTGAGAAATTATTTTGTATGTGATTATTTTGAGTGCTCACAAGGGATGCTTTGTTGTTGTACTAATTAACAGACAGAAAAATAAAAGTCCAACACAGGTTTAAGCCTACCAATTCCAATACCAGGTGGTAAGTGCAAAAGCATCCTAATTAATCTTGTCGCTAGCAATTTTAATGTATAATCATATATATATATTATATACACGTGTATATATATATCTATTGTTTGTTGTTTATAGTTTTCTACTGACAATTGTGTTTCTTAATCTTGTTCTAAGTCGTGACAGATGATACAATTATTCATAAGTTGAATAATTAGCACCATGTTTCTAATATTGATCATTAAACCATTAGAGAAAAAGATCTTAAAAGTTTAGACACTGTATATATAGATAATGTTATAATATAGGAGTAAATTCAATCTGATATATTGCTTGTAAGAATTCTCTGATAGTAACAGAATCTAAAACAAAATAACAAATTTCAATAAATTTAAATAAAACTTGAGCATATAAGAAAACAATAAATATGCATGTAATGATAGAGAGAATGAATGAAATCATTTAAGCAATTAATTGAGAAATTTTTTTAACAACATTTTTTCGATTTCGTCTATTATAATACTGAACATGTTTAAGAATGAAGAGGTGTTGATTTAACCTATCTATTTGTTGTTGATTGCTTTCTTATATAGCCTTTTCTAATTTTATTTTATATTTATTAATATAGAAACGATAATTTTCAACCATTTCTTCGCTATTTTTAATTTGATTTTTAAGTTCGGCTTTAGCCTCAAAATAGTGCATAAGAAAAGATCTTTATTTAGATGATAAAAGTACAAAGGTACAAAGACAACTTAATCGATAAGCTTCTTAATTTGGATTTCGTAAGACTTTATAGTCTTAAAGACTAGTTCTTTAAGATCTATAGCCATTTTGATCATTATATTTATCTCATACATTTCTAGATATCAAAGAGCATTTGAACTATTATGTGCTTGTTTAATGCGTGCATAATATCGCTAAAGCATTGCATCGAGTTGAGCTTCACGATCATATGTCTCTTTTATAGTATTTTTCAAATATCTTTTGCGTTTAAAATAGCTAGAATTCATATCTGAGAAACAAATAAACAAATTAGTCTATTAGATAATTAATCTGTCTTTTATATTCCTTGCGTTTTTGTTTATTCCATTGTTTTAATTCATGAAAATAATGAATCACATAAACTCTATGTCCAATATCATCTTGATTATATGGAGTTACCGGTGTTTGTTTAATATAAAATGTTGGGACCCGATCTCAGAACTGGACCCCAACCGGAAAAACGGAAAACGCTATTCGAAAACAAAGTGGCGAAACGAATCAAACAAATCTTATGACCAAAGTGAAACGAAAGTGGGACAAACAAAGGCGAAACACAAATCGGATTCAAAAGCGAAGCAAAGCGGACGAAAGCGAAAGAAGCGAAACCGAATCGAATGCGAAACGAAAACATAAAGCGAAGGTCAAAGAAGCGGAATCGAATTCAAATGGAATCGGAAAAATCGGAAACGAAGCAAACAAACGATTTTACATAAAACAAATCGCTTACGAACCAAAACTTAATTCCGACATCCGGGTAACAAAAATTTTAGAAAAACGTCGCGTTGGAAACCCTAAGAGTAAACCAATCCGAAATCCGGTATTAATTTTTTTTTCTTTCTCATTTCTTTCATCTGTATTCAATCTTATACAAATCAAAACCAAATAATTTCCCCACTGGAAAAAAAATTCATCCTAAAAAAAACTCAATTCATATAATTCGTCTTAAACATGTAATATCTCAATATCATCTTTAATAAATCTTATCCTTTTTGTTATTCTTTCTTCAATCATTATCTAACAAAAATTGGGCAGCATAACGGCTGTATTTTATAAAACCTAAAAACCTGTAAAAGGTTTTAAACACACTTCTTTATACCAAAACACAATCCACACACTTCATCGGACCTCCTGTCCGGAATCCCAGCATAAACACACACAAGTCTAGACCTAAAACACTTCAATAAGTCTCATTCCATCATCCATAATCAGAATCAATCCCATTCATATACAATCTCATTCATATTCATCTCAATTCAAGTCAATCATATCTCAATTCAATATACAAATTCATAATTCAATCCGAA
Source organism: Erythroxylum guanchezii (assembly GCA_025629825.1). Taxonomy (NCBI): domain Eukaryota; kingdom Viridiplantae; phylum Streptophyta; class Magnoliopsida; order Malpighiales; family Erythroxylaceae; genus Erythroxylum; species Erythroxylum guanchezii. The sequence continues at coordinate 503,663 of JAOTAX010000009.1, read as the reverse complement.
CACAACCCAATCATATTCATATACAAT
>JAOTAX010000009.1:491653-503536 GCA_025629825.1 Erythroxylum guanchezii | reverse complement strand
GCATGTACAATCATATTAATGTGCAAAAATGTGCATGTCATATTTAGCATAAGCATAAATTGTACTTTCTAATTTCTTAATAATTGCTCATAATACACAATTATAGCCTTAACATGGGTAACGGGATGTTACAGAATCCATAATAATAACCATTTCGATTTCTTTATCTAGCTCACCCCTAATTTCTTTTGTCAAATTCCTGAAATCTAATTCTTCCATGTTCACCATATATGTGATGTTCTTCTTTTTTAAGGCTATGGTATAACATTGTTTCTTGATTCATTAGTCTTATGTATCTTGCTTGCTTTATTTAGGGTTGAGATTTTCGTTATCAACTAGTAAGGTAATAGGATTATACGCGTTAGGAAGAGAAATGACTTGCTGATTATGACATTATATGCATATGGTTTTCTTTCTACATATAATTATACAATATTTCTATTTTTCTTGACATGTGCTAAATGTCATGAGAAAATACATATTCCATTCCATGTAAATTTGATCTCCCTCAAAACCAAGTAGAGGTAGGGTCATATGTTTCCATATATCTAGGATTAATATTTCTTTAAAAATATATTAAAATGAAATGTGCATAGTACTTATTGTATCTACAAATATTCTTTTAACCAAATAGTTATAACATAGATTCACAACCAAAATGTCTCCACAAGAGTGGATTAAAGACTTATTGCTTATTCTTTAAAAGGTGATTTTAGAGAATTTCATTCTTTCATTAGGTATGTTATTGGGAGGTTGTTCATTACGATCCTTCCTTTATGTCATTTTCTTTGATTATGTTTTTGACTCTTTATAATCTTCTCCTCTAATCATATAAATCACTCTTCATATGGAGTGTGGTTCCCTATCATATTTTATGATTCCCGAACTTAGGTATGAACTCCTTCTCTCTTTTATGACTTAGTTAGCTATGTTATTTTTATCAAGTCATTAGATACTCCTATAAGATTTTGGTAGTCCTTGTTTGCAAGTTTAATATCCTGATAAAAGTAACATTATAAGTTTTTAGCATTATTTAGATGGTTGGTGGCTTTTTTTTTAATTTTGTAACTAATTCATTATCTAAGATATAGTCAACCACAATGTTAAATGATGTATTGAACATGGGGAGATCTTCCTCGATACTTCCTTTTTTTTTTCAACTTTTGATCATTATATATGTGGCTTCTTCTTCTTGACTTTGTTGACCAATGATACACTTATATTTGTATTCTTTTTTTTGTTGTTTATATGGCTTCTCGCATTTCCTTCAGCATCCTTCATGTATATATATTTTTGTGCCTTAATCTATACCTTTTTAGAACTTTCTTTTTCTTTATAAAATTCCATAAAGGTTAACAAGTCTTGAGTCCATCGATGAAGGGGTTGTTATCGCCCCTGTGTTGAGACTAGGTTGCCTCAAAACTAAATCTTTGTAAGTAATCCCTTAATTATAGATATTAAGTAAGAGAAGTTTCTATCGAAAACAACCTCTCCACCAACTGAAGATAAGGTTGCATACTATTAGACCTCCCCAGACTCATTACTTTAGCAGGACTTTTCATTGTTGTTGTTTTTGTAATAAGTAAGCAAAATTTCTAAGTTTGTACTTGTTGCTTACAAAGTGTGAGATAAACCTAGTAGTTAATTACTAAAAAGTGACTACTAAATCTAAGGAAAAGGTTTGAACCATAAACATGTCACATCAATTAAGACAGAGGAGAAGCCCTTATATTTTATAGTGTCAAATGTGTCATGTAGATATATGAATTAGTTCATATAATCAATATGCTTATACATATCATTTTAAGTGTCCAAATTTAGCATATTAAACATAATCAATAATGGCTTCATCCCCCCAATGTGTCATGTTCTTAGTGGAATTAAATGTAGGGGTATGGATGAAAATCCTCTCGATGATGTTCATGGAGCGTGAATCTATTGTCTTTCATATATCAGTTGCCTTTCTTACATCAATAGGTTAACTTGTCTTCTCAACATCTGAATTACAACAGTTTGATCCTCAGGCTACTTGTTGACTTAAGGAGCTTTAGGGATGTTAGTTATTTTAGTAAGATTGAAAATTGGATTGTTTTGAAGAGTATTTATTATTCTTTCTCAAGGTGAGGATGACTTAGTTGATTTGAGATTTATTTTAAATAGGAATATTAAAAGATTTTAAAATGGTTCCTACAAACGGCTTCAAATGACGTTGACTAAATTTAGTGTAGGCTTATCAAGCTGATCTTAGGTCTGTAGGCCTATAAAAATAAATATTAGAGTGTTAGGAGTGTTCTCGAAAGAGACACTTTGATGCTCAAGTCAGTAAGAGTTAAGGGTGAAGTATATAGAAAAATCTCTAATTTGCGTATAATGATAATGGTTATGAGAACTTACTTTAGGACATCCGCCATTTATAGATAATTCTTCAAGAAATAGATTTAGATTCCAAAAATCATGGTAGAGTTAGACCTAACTCAACTAAAAACCATAATTGGTCCTTGATTAAAAGTTTGCTTCTATATGCAAATGAATCTTACATTAATTGTTCTTTATCTATCCTTGAAATGCATAATATTATTTCATTTTATTATTAATCAATAGTATATTAATTTATTTATATTTTCTATTACTAATAATAATTATATTTACTAATTTAATATGATAATAAATTAAATATTTCATTATTTAATAATACCAATAAATAAGACAATTAATTTATAATTATAGTTACAAACTATCTTATTAGTTTTATAATAACAATAATAAAAATAAAAATTAATCATCTTATTTATTGATATTATTAAATAATAAAATAAAAATTTAATAGAAAATAAATTTATTATCATATTAAACTAATAATATGTTATTAATTATTATATGATAAATTAATTTATTAATTATAATTAATAAAATATTATTGATTAATATATTTTTAATATAATTAATGATATATAAATTAATTTATTTGACAAATATTAATTTTGAAGCTTGTTAATTTTCTCTTACCTTTTGCATAAAAAAATTTGTTACACATGCCATCCGTAGTATTTTTAAGATGTCTCCATACTTTGGAAGTTACTTGTTATTACTATGGTGATTGAGTGAATTTAATCAAATCCTATGAGATTATCCTCTAAAATAATTACTTAATGATTAAAAAATTGAATCGATTTAGTCTGTTCAACTGTAAAAATCTTGAACTGCTCAATTTTTTGGTTCAGTTTACTTTGATAACCTTTATTATTAAAAATCAGTCAGTTTATTAATTAACTGACTGATTTTAATAAACTAACCGATTTTTATAAATGAGAATAAACCAATTAGTTTTCATTTAACAGTTTCTTTTTTTTTTAAACTTTATCTTTAACTTATTTGAAAGGCAAGGATACCCTCGTTCACACCCAATCCTAACCTTAGATCTGAACTCTTACCATCCTCCATCCGAATACCATAGCCCTCTATTTCCTTTACAACTTGCTTCTTTCTTTGATGACCTGCAAAACAAAACATCAACATATTAAATTGGTTTCCAAAGCTTAAAATGGAGATTAATTGTTAGATCCCGAACTCTTCTTAGAAGTTAGAACTATTGAATGAGAAATTTTTGGCGATTAGTTATGAATAAAGAAAAAAGAGAATTCTTGAATTAAAAATGAAGTAGGAAATGGTTTAGGTATAAGATGGGTTATATGTGAAATGTTGGAAGTTAAAAGCTGGAAGATGTAGTTGAAACATGTTCATTATGTATGCTTCGGTGTTTTAGCCATAACTTTTTCTCTAGTTATCCAAATGAATGATTCTTGATTTAGATTAAATTAGAGACTTAGGGCTACAAATTGTTTGAAGAAATCCAGTTTCAATTCAGTCTCTAAGAATTTCAATTTTGGATGGAAGTTGAGCACATAATATTGTTTCAGTATAAGAACAATTCGGAAATGTTTGGGGTATAACTTTCAGATTACTAAACTAAATTGAATGATTTTGGTGTCATTACAAAATTATGACAATGAGGAACATTTTTCTAAAAGGAAGTATTATCAAATTCCTTCAATTTTTCCATGATCATTAGTTAAGGAGTTAGAAGTATAAGATGTTAGTTTTAATAGACATAAGGGGTAAAATTGGAAAGGCCAAGTAAGTGAAGGGCAAAATAGGAAAGACAACTAAAATGTTGTCTTGAAATAAGAAGAAGAAGAAAGAATCGTGGAAGAGAGAAAGAGAGGAGAAAAAAACGTAGAGAAAGAAGAGAAGAAGAAGAAAATCATGGGAGAAGCTAAGAAAGAGAGAAAATCATGGAGAAAGAAGAAGAAATCATCTTGTTAAGGTAAGTTAATCATTTTTTTCTTGCTTTATTAAAGAAATGGGTTGTGTTGAGAATGAAGGGATTATAGAGAGAATGGGTGTTGTGTTGGAAGAAGATGGTTTCAAGGAACCCATTTGATTTTAGGGTTTCTAAAACTAGGTTTTGGGTTTTCTAACCTAGATGGACTATGGGTAGGTTAGGTTTGAGCTTGATTTGTGTTGATTTCAATTGTTGTGATTATGGAAGTTTTAGGAGATTTTCATTTGAATTTGTATTTAATAGAAATTGGTTTATTTGAAGGAAATCAAGAAGAACCTTATCCAAGAGCAAGGGGAGAGACATCTTTGAGCAAGTCTATAAGCAAGGAAATCAAGGTGGGTTTCATGTTTATAATTGAATAATAAGCCGTTAAAGTTTTTCCAAAGCAAGAGAATAAAATGATTTCAATCACTTCATAAATGTGCATATATTGCTTTTAAATGATTTAAAGAATTTTCTTATATGTGTGTATATGCTTAATTGATTGGATTTGAATTGGTGTGAATATGGGAAAATGCATTGTGATGTATGATCATGTTATGCCATTGAAATATGTCATGGCATTTTGTATAAAGAAAAAGAGGAAAAAGCATGAGAATATGAAAATGTATGGAAATGAATTGAGCATAAATTTGCTTGTGATTGGGTAAGAGAGGAAACCGTTTCGTTAGTCACGTGCACGTTGACATATAGCCTTCTCCAGGCTGCCCATTTGAGGCCACGAGATCCTGAGAATTTGGACTCGTTTTGTTCACGAAGTAAACTTCGGTTTCTCTATTTCGTTCCACGAAACTCTCCAGCCATTTGTTGTGTATTGCATCTGTGAATTGTCAAGTTGATGCATACATGATTTGTATTATTGTGAATTGGTTGAGAAGTATGCTTTTCTTGAATTCAATAAGAATTTTCTTTGAAAAATGAATGATTTCAATGGTTTTGCTTGTTATCAATTATAAACTGTTACCCACGAGCTTTTAAGCTCACCTTCACTCTCCTTCTCCTATCTAGATGATGAGCAAGAGATCAAGTGAAAGAGAATCAAGGCATCGCTCCGAGTAGGCATACTTTTGTATTTTAAGTTAGACTTTGTAAACATGAGGCTTTAGTCACACTTCAAGTATTAATTGTTCAAGTATCTTTTATATTTTGGGATTTTGAGACATTGATGTATTATGGCTTGGAAAGCCCATTGAAGCTTTGTAAAACACTTATTTCTTTTGATGGAAATGAAATATGATTGTGTATTGCTCATGATTCTCAAAATGTGTATACCACATTTTCAAGTTTTCATAGGGATAAGATTTGTGTTCTGACTTCTAGGGAAGAACGGGATTAATCTAGGCTGAATTAATCAAAGTTGTTTTCTTGAAAGTTGTAGCTTATCCTTTTAGCTTTCCAACGGTTTAAAGTGTGTAATTTTTGGATATCAGAGTTGAGGGATATGATCATTGTAAGTGGTGATGCTGCATGGGATGTATACACAGGACAACTATGGTAAATGATGAGAATTAGTGGTTTTGATGTATCAAATGAGTAGAGATTAGAGGATTTAATGAAACAAGGTTGGTAGTTGAACTAATATGAAGTGATATTGCACTAAGAGAGGTGAATTTGAGAAGATTATGAGTGTAAGTAATGTTAGAATAGATGTAGGACATTGGAGAGGCTTTGGAGGGGCTTGGGTATCCCCTATGTTCGTTAAACGGACCTTCTTAGGACTAAAAAGCCCCTAGACTAGTCCATGTCTGTTAAACGAACCTTCTTGGGTCTAGAATGGCCCCTAAACATGTGTATGTCCGTTAGGCGGACATATATGTCCTTTTAATAGACATACACTGTATACTTTAGAAAATTTGTGTTTTTGACCCTCTAAATGGAAAATTCTCGTTTCAAGATCTTCACAAAAGTTGTAGATCTAGAAGTTCTCTTTCAAACCGTCTCAAACAACCTCAATCTGATATCTTTACTGAAAGTTATGTCAATTGCACCAAGACAGGTACAATATGATTGAGGATATAAACATGTTTGATTCTTTTGGCCATAACTTCATCATCTGACCTCCAAATGAGGTGATTTTTAAAGTAATAGATTCCTAAGACATTTTTCTATCTCGTAATAAAAATTGGTAGTCTTTGGTATTGATTTGAAGAAGATTGATGGAAAGAAAGTGAGAGATCGGTTGAAAGAGCATAAATGGGTTATGAACATACTTTGGGTTTTTAAGCATATCTTGAGTTATAAAGCTCCGAATGAGGTGGTTCTTATTTCAAAATAAACTAGAGACATAGAGCTACAATTGTTTTTAAGAAGTCAAATTGTGATGTTGGTGATTGGCTGGTGTGGGTATGCCAACCTTGTGAAAAGGTATCTGAAAATCGGAAGCTCAAAAGGTAATTGAAGAAGGCCCTTGGCACATCTCTCAACTCCCTTTATTTCTTCAAAAATTGGCAACTAGGCATGGAATTAGAAAAAATAGAATGAAGAACATTTCTCTATAGGTGAACATTCACAACATTCCTTTAGAACATTGGACTACCAAGGGTTTGAGTACGCTAGCTAGTTACTTAACGAAACCAATATATATGGATGAAAACGTTGCGTTGAGGAAAAGGGTAGGATTTGCTCGGTTATGTGTGAGTATGGATATTTATAAGGAAATAAAAGACAACATCCCTATCCTAAGGTTGGAAAATGAACTCTCTCTTAGATAGGATAAAGTTATGGTAACATACCAATGGAAACTGTCTCTTAAAGCTCAAGGCAAAGAATGGAAACCTACGGGAAGAGTCGTCACTAGAGGTGACCATAGGGAGGTGATGGCTATGGAAAAGTATATTTCGAAAGACAACAAAGAATGTGAGGAGACAAAACAAGTATCTGAAAATCATGAACCAATTTAGGTTGATAATGATTCTCCTATAAATGGGGAGAGCATTCATGAAGAGAATAGCCCAGATTCAGACCAGCAGGATGGAGCTCTTCAGAATCCATCGAGTAAACTAAATAAGTCACTAATGAATAAGGGCAAGAATATACTAGAAAATAGTGGAATTAATCCAATTGGAGGAGTTCTTGATCCTAAACATAATGAACAAAGCCTACAGAAGGTTGATGGAGTTTCTCAAAAGGAGCAGTTTGATCAAGTTATCTCTCAAAAAAGTAACAAGAGCAGTAAGAAAGACTCCAAAGGGAAAAGTAATCTCTTATGACTCTGATTGTATGGAATGTCCGTGAAATAAATAACCATTCCAAGCTTAATGCGATAAGGGATTTTTCTTCTAAAGGAAAAGCCTCTGGTTTTTTGTCTTTTGGAAACTAAAATTAGAGAAGTTAATCTGAATAAACTATGTTGTTTGGGTAGCAAATGGTAGTTTCTTACAAACCACCAAATTCATGCCTATGGAAGGATTATTATTGCTTATGATGGTGAATTCTTGGCTGGAATCCAATTAGCAGTTTATTCACTCTAAGCTCTACTTCAAAATGGAAAATTCTTGTGTTTTAGCTACATTTGTCTATGGTTTTAACACTGTGTTAAAAAAATGAACTTTGGAATCCTCTATGAAGAATTAAAGCTTCGGTTAATGCTCCATGGTTAGTTAGTGGTGACTTTACACCACTCTATTCTGATCAGAAGTGGAAGAAAATTGTGACTTACTCAGTTATTCTTTTGATATGTTTGATTGTATGCAGGAGGTGGAACTTACAGATTTAAAATTTGAAGGTCATGGTTCAGTTGATCAAACAAACAAAGCTCTATTTGGCACATCAAGAAAAAGTTGGATAAGGCAATGGTTAATATGGAATGGCTAAATACTTTTTTAGGAAGCTCAACAAAATTCCTAGACCCTGGAATTTCCAACCATACTCCTATAAAAATTGATAACTTGTTTACTACTACCAAAATCCATCATCCTTTCAAGTTTAAGAATTTATTGGTAAATATAGAAGGGTTTTAAGAAGCAATAATGAAGGGTTTAGAGTGTGAGTTTTATGGGACTAAACAATACATTTTCCTCTAGAAGCTCAAGTCCGTTAAACAGGAATTGAAGACCCTTAACTTAAAGAGAGGTCAGAATTTCTCTATGGAGATAGAAACAGCTAGAGATAAACTTTCAGTAATTCAAAAATCGTTGGCAGATAATCCCACATATGGTACTCTAGCTACAACTGAAAAGGAAGCCTTTAAAAACTACTTGCAATTGGTGGATAATCAATGTTCTTTATTGAGGCAAAGAGCCTGAGTTAATTGGATAAAGGATGGGGACAGATGTACTAACTTCTTTTTAATTCAATGTTAGCTCGAAGGAATGTAAACAGAATCACTTCCATTAAAACTGAAGCTGGTGAGGTTGTGTTTGGACAAGATGGAATTGTTAAGGAAGCAATGAATTTTTACAAAAAACCTCCTGGGTTCAGACGTTTCCCCACCAGGATTTGGAGTTGATCTTAGGCAATTTGTTTCAACAAGAATTCTTGAACATAAGGCTTCTTTGTTAATTAGACCAGTTACAAATCAGGAAATAGAAAGGGTTATTTTTAATATGAATAGCATTAAGGCATCGGGACTTGATGGTTTTAATGGGGTCTTCTACCAAAAAACTTGAAGTAGTGTGGGGGGTTAGTTAAGGAAGTTGTGCATGAGTTTTTCCTAAAAGGTGTATTGCTTAAGGAGATTAACAAGAAATTCCTCTGTTTGGTCCCTAAAAACTCCAACCCGACCACCTGGAGTGAATTCATACCTATTTCTTATACTAATTTTCTCTATAAGATCATCACCAATATTTTGGCAAATAGGCTGAAGGAGATTTTACACTTACTCATCAGCAAGAATCAAGGAGCTTTTATGAGCAGCATCGATATTGGGGATAATTTCTTCTAGTGCATGAGTTTTTAAAAGGGTATAATTGCAGCAAAAGTCCTCAAAATTGTACTATTAAAGGGAATTATAGAAAGCTTTTGATAGTGTGAACTGGAGTTTTCTGCTGCAAATTATGGAGGTCATGAAATTCCCCTATAGTTTCATAAGGTGGATTTAAGAATGCATTACTACTACTTCCTACGGAATATTGATAAATGAGAGCCCCACGGATATATTTAAAGGCAAAAAAGGGATCCTCTGTCCCCATACCTATTCCTAATTTGAATGGAGGCTCTTACTTAAATGTTGAAGCATAACACTTCAAAGGACTCCAGATTTAGATACCATTCCAAATGTAAGAAGCTTTCTCTAACAAGGTTATGTTTTGCAGATGATCTTATTCTTCTAAGTAAGGCTAATGGTCACTCAGTCACTCTTCTAGTGAGTACTCTCAATTCTTTTAAGGAGATGTCAAGTCTGACTATCAATCTCCATAAAAGTTATTTCATGCTCTCAAAAAGTGCTTCTCACCTTTTTAATGCCTTATCTCTAGCTATAGGTTTGGAACTCAAAGAACCTCCTCTTCTATATTTGGGCATTCCTATCTCATTCAAGAGGCTAAGGTTTTGTGAATGTATCCCATTAACAGAAAAAAAAACCAAAAAATATTGGGATCATGGACTAATAGAGCTCTATTCTATGGAGGAAAACTTCAGCTTTTGAAGTCGGTAATAATGTCAATGCAAACTTATTGGTGTTCCTACCTATTTCTCTTTGAAGGGCTTATTAAAACAATTGAAAAACTAATGAAGCAGTTTCTATAGGGAGAAAGGAAATGGTAAGAAAGGAATAAAAACAAGTTAGTTGGAAGAATATCTGTCAACTGAGAGAGGAAGGAGGATTAGGATTGGAGTCAATTAGCAAGAAAAACAGGTTACTTATGACCAAGAGGATTTGGAGAATCCTAAGTCAAAAATAATCAATGTGGATCAAATGGATTCACACACACACACACACACACACACACACACACATATATTAAAAGGTGAGAGTCTTTGGGCTCTAAGAATCAAAGACAGTTACTCTTGGTTCTTTAACTAAATTCTTAGAATGAGGGAGGAAGTTCAGTACATAACTTATCAAATAGGGGCAGGGGAAAGAATTTCCTTATGGTATGACAACTGGACAGGGCAAGGAGCTTTAATTCATAATCAGTTGGTAAGAACTCGATTGGAGGGTTTCCCTAAGAAAACTAATCTCTATGAAATAATTAGAAACGAGATTTGGATGTTATCATTAGATGATATTAGACTCTTGCCCATTCCATAATTTAGAAGCCTCGGAGAGAGAGGTATTTATTTATGGAATGGGATTCCAGTTTTAGAAATAACTATAAGGAAGCTAAAAAGTTGAGGGATGGGACAACTAATAGAGTAGGATGGTATCCCCTAATTTGGAATAAGGTTCTTAAACCTAATGCTAGTTTTCTTCTCTCGCTAGCTATGTTGAACAAACTCAGCACTTTAGATAGGCTAAAGTTCCTATCCTTTTCTAAGATATGTATTCTTTGCAACCTAAAGGATGAAACTAGAGACCATCTCTTCTTCGAGTGTGTTTTCTCTAAAGAGATTTGGGCTAAAATTCATAGACTATGTGCTCCTGGGTTTAACTATTGCAGACTCTCTGACATCCTACTAGAGTTATCTCATCTACATATTTCTAAATATGATAAGGCTATTATAATGGTCTCGGTTGCTATATGTACTCAAGCAGTTTGGAATGAGAGGAATAGCAGAAGGTATAGAGAGAACTCTAATACTCTATTCTCTCTTATAGAACTCACTATTGCTAGCATAAGGGAACAACTGATTACAAATCAGTTGAACTTGCACTATAGTAGAGGAATGACTCTCACATGGAGAATATAATCCTCGCTGTCTATTTCTAATCCATGTTACTCAAAAAAGTTTCATACATCCTGGGTTCATTTCAAAACAATTCAAAAAAGTAGTGATCTCTCATGCATAGAAATTCCTGGATTCTAGCAGATTATTCATTCACCTACTCACAAAAAACTGCTAAAGTATAGGTGGATCTGGACTCGCCTGTTGGAAAGGAAGGGGCTTTCTCATATATGCTTCTTCCTTAATTGCGTCATGCTTAAAGGAACATCGTTGTCCCTCCAGATCCCTGTTATCAACATATAGTTTGCTATTTTGTGGAGATTCATATATATAAAGGATGGAATCAAACTGAGTTGAGAAAGCTTACCTGAGTTGAGAAAGCTTACCTGAGTTGAGATTGTTGGATCGCGTACGGTCCGAGTATTCATAATACACTGCGGAAAAGACCATACAACAACATTAAGTATAATCGAAAATATCAAGGATATACGAAAATATCTCTTTACCGTGGATAGGTTTCTTTTTTTTCGGATTCCGAGACACTGCAAACTCGAATGCCCTTTATCGGTATCCACACGAGTATGCACGATTCGGGCTGCGGCTGTGGTGTGCTAGCACGTCCTGAAACTTTTTCCGAACGCCGCACGATTATCCTCTCAAATGGTGGCTAGGGTTTCGTACGACAATGGTGTCTCCATTCTAATGAGACCTAAGCTTCTCTATTTATAGAGAAAACCTAATCCCATTGAAGCCCAATAAGTTTCGGCCCATTATAT
>JAOTAX010000009.1:471926-485112 GCA_025629825.1 Erythroxylum guanchezii | reverse complement strand
CGAAGCTGTCCGTTAAACGGACTCCCATGTCCGTTTGACGGACACACAATTCTCACACCCTCTTCAAAGCCTCTTTGAACTCGTGCACCCAAATTGTTAGGGTTCTAACCCTTAGTAGGGGGCGGGATGCTACATTGCTTCCCTCATCCTATTGCAGAAATGGGTTCCCCGGTTGTTAATGATTCCTCTTGGTACCCTGAACCTACAAAGAATGTTAGCTTTAACAAATTCTGCAACAACTTTCGCATCTTTAGTTCTGGTGGCTTTGGCTTCCACCTATTTAGAAATGTAATCAACTGCAAGTAATATATAAGTAAGGCCAAAAGACGAGAGAAAAGTTCCCATAAAGTCAAAACCCTAAACGTCAAAAATTTCACAGAAAAGCAAAGGAGTTTGTGGCAAGTGATCCTTATGGGACATGTTACTTGACTGCGGGCATCTTTTACATAATTTGCAGAAGGTATATACATCTTTGAACAATATTTGCCAGTAGAAGCTGCTCTCCAAAACTTTATTAGCTGTCCTTTTCACTCCAAAATGACCTTCCGAATGACAGAAAGCTAATATTAAAGGTGTTTCACTTTCAGGTACACACCTTGGGATGACTTTGTAGCACCCCACTCTTGCGAGACACATACCCAACATCCTGAGTGATATCCGAATACGCACCACACAAAGGTGGCATGTTAAAGCAATCGTATTCTCTTATAAGACATCATAAAGAAAGACGCAATAATTAAAAATCAAATTCCTCATTTCATTTCATTAAAACCAAATATACATTGTAGTTTTACAACATCATCCAAATATATACATTATTAAGACTACTTATAGAACACTCTATATACATAAGGAATTATACAAAAATTTCTAACTAGATCCTTTAGTCTCAGCTGATCGACCTTTGAGTCATTTCTTCTATCCAAAAGTATAATAACTACGCTTCTTGTAGAGTCTCTCTGTCACTAGTGTCCTCTCTCAGTCCTGAAATGTCAACGTTGCAATTTTGGTGAGTTTTGAGAACTTAGTGAGGTAACCATCCTCAATGGTTCACTCAATGCATACAACGCATCAACTTATATAACCACATAATTCACATCATTTTATTTATCATGTAACATCACATATCATATTTAGGGCAGTCAAACCGATCACTTCAATCATTTAAAATACACACATCAATTAAGTATGCAATTCATATGAGACTCACTTTCATTTATTACTTTGTTATGACTGAGTGCCTTTTTACTGACCCATATCCCTTGTGGATACCGGGCTTGTTTCAGATAATGTCCCATATCCCTTAGTAAATACCAGGTACATTCACAAATGAGCTCGAGGCTCTTATCACATTCTGAACTTTAAGCTCTTTTTCGGTGGCTACTCCGGTCACAACAGCCTTTATATTGTCATGCATTCATGTGATAAAATGCATCACATTCGCATATATTCACTCAGTCATTTGATTTCACTTACACGATCACATTTACATTCATGGTTCACATTTGGCATCGGACCTTGATCCAACATTTAACAAAAATGTTGAGAAATCACATATTTCATCAAATTCATATACAAGGAACACTTCCAATATGTCATTCATGCATCAAACGCCTCAGACATTCAATGTCCGGAATCAACACAATCAATGTTACAAAATAATTCAATACATAATTTAAAATAACAATTAATTAAGTGAGACCGTCTAGGTTACTCAGAGTTTGTTCCAGAAAGCTATTACCTCGAAGTCCTGGCAACGTCTGGATGTTATCGCTCAATATGCTCTTCTTAATCATGCAATACATAAACATTTATACGCATCACAACTTCGTAAAATTATAAGTATTCATTTATGCACATATATGTATATAGATTATGTACAATGCATGTTCAATGACAATCCCGAGTACATTTCCTTAATATGCACCTCATAACCAATTAACATGATCTTTAAATCATTCCTTAATACCTAATACACTTTCCTTACTATAATAGCTCCATTCAACATCAACTAGGCTCATTTAAGATCACATTTAAGCCTAAATATCTCATAGGAAAACATTAACAAGTCAATCATTTATAAATATAAACGATCTTGGGACAAAAGGCATAACTTTTCTTGTGGATGTTGGATTAATGTCATTCTAGAACGCTTTCGAAGAAGACTTCGAGTTCTACAACTTCTGTGAAGATCCTGAAGAGAGATTTTGCCGTCTAAAAGTTCAAAATCGTAATTTTATGTAAGTGTCCCAAGAAGGTCCCCTAGTGAAAATACGTCCCTCCAAACGGACATGAACGGGGCTGAGAAGTTTGGAAGGCCCGAAAAGGTCCGTCCAGTGGACCTAAAGTCCGTCTATCAGACATATGAAAAGCATATCTCATTCAATAGCATTTCCGACAAGTTCTACATATATTCTAACATCAATTTCACTCCAAATTTTTGAGAATTCACCTCCTCTAATGCAATATCATTTCATACTAATTCAACTACTAAATTAATTGCATTAAACTCTCAAACCTCAACTCATTTGATTCATCACTTTCAACTAAATCTCATCATTCATGATATCCTATCCTTTTTCCATAACATATCTCATTCATAAGTATCAAACAATTCATTTTCAAATTCATCATTTCAAGTTCATAACTTCTTCTTTTATACCTTAATTTTAGTTCAATATCATCCATACATAAATCAAAATCCATGCTTGATCATAAACACCAAAATAGAACATATTCTTATACACTTTCATCATAAATTTTCTGCATATGTTCTACTTCATTTTTCACCTTCATTTCATTCCTAACTATCACCTTAGTTCATCTCAATTCAAGCATCATAATACTACGTACTGTTCTCAAATTGCAACTGCACCTAGTACTAAACTTCAAGTCAAATTTTGAAACTCTTAAAGATAGAATTTAAATTCGATGTCTTCATGAAAAGTGTAGCCATATGTCTTTAATTTAATCCAAATTAAAAATCATTCCCATTTGGTTATCTATAGATCAAGTTATGGCTAAAATACAAATGCATATCCAGTGGAAATGTTACAGCTAACATATTTCAATACACTTTAAACATCATTATCACTTTATCTCTAAACTTCCATCCTAGCTCTTCTTTTTTTAAGACACTACACTTGCCTTTTCTTTAACATCAATACTCAATCCAATCCATTTCTAAAACAACCAATGATCCACATTTTTATACATCAAAAACAGAACATGAAAATATCCATTCACAAATCAATTTTTCTGCACTTAGTTCTATATCATTTTAGGATTCATTCCAACTCTAAATCATCTCCGCATCAATTTATGAATCATTAATCATCACATATACAAAAGCAAGACACACACACGCACGCACACACACGCACACACCCACCCACACACACACACACACACACACACACACACATATATATATATATTTCATCCCTCATGACTCAAACATATAAATTTCATGATCAAGTCATCAATCTCAAATTACTCAGATGATTAAAGCATAACTTACTTGATTTAGCTTCAATGTCTTCAAATTACATTTAACCCTAGTTCCCAAGCATCATACGATCTTCATCATTCCAAAGGTAGTAGGGATGGGTCTTTAGTGACAAATATGAAGAAGATAGCAAAATTTATAGTAGCAAATGGAGTTGAGAGTAAGTTTTAACGTTGATGAGGTGAGAAGTGAATATCGTCGATGAAAACAAATGAAAAAGATGAAGAAGTTAGAGCATTTCGAGAGAGTAAGGATGAAAGGCAAGAGAGACGGGCATTCAAAAGAAGAGAGTATCATGAGCGGTGAGTGGAAAGTGTTGTGATACTTGTCACTTGCCATTTATCATTTGCCACTTGTCATTTTATTGTGGTCTCCATTTGACCACCTTTCAAAAACTAGTCTATTTGTCTCCAAATTCTAATCCAATTGTCTCCCAAATTTTAATGACACTTGTCAATAAATCCCAAAGTTATTTATCAAAATTTTCACTGCCATTTGACAGTTAATTCTACTACCATTTATCAATTTCCTTGCCACTTGACATTTTTTTAGTCCAAAAATACCCAAAATTTTACCAAAAATTCTGAGTCAATAAATATACTCTTCAAATTATTTTTTTGTAACACATATAATTCACAATTCTAAATATAATCACATTTATAAATCAATTATATCCAAAAAATGTCAATGAATGCATGTACAATCATTTTAATGTGTAAAAATCAATATTCACACGTGTGTGTATGCTATATTATGCAAAAACATGAAATATACTTTCTAACTTCTCAATGAACTCTCATATACACTATTCTAGGGTCCAGCCCCTAACATGGGATAACGGGATGTTACAGACTTGATCTGTGCAGTGCCTTTAAAGATACGAGTTATCCCAAACATAATACTTTGCTTCATTCTACAGTTTGTCCCTCTGAGTCGTTGACAAACTAATAGGTAATTCATTAGTAACTAAAAAATTGACAATGTCTATATACTATGGTGGTGTCACATTGGCAAAAAATAATTGCTCATCCAGAAATGCTTCTTGCGGAGAGATATCATCTTCTTCCTTTATCAAACGGTTGAGATGGTCAGTCACCACATTTTCTGCTCCCTTTTTATCTCTGATCTCCAAGTCAAATTCTTAAAGGAGGAGAATCACTTGATTAGCCTCGGTTTTGCTTCCTTCTTCGTAAGCAAATATCGTAAAGCTTCATGGTTAAAATAAAAAATTACTTTAGCACTAAGCAAATACGATCAAAATTTTTCTAAAGCAAAAATCACAGATAATAGTTCTTTTTTAGAAGTTGAATAATTCAATTAAGCTGGGTTTATAGTCTTAGAAGCATAGTAGATGGCATGCAAACCTTTTCCTACTCTTTGTCCTAGAAGTTCCCCCATTACATAATTGCTGGCATCATATATGATTTCAAAAGGGAGGTTCCAATCTAATAGCTAAATCACCGATAGGGATGTTAGAAGCTCCTTAAATTTGTTGAATGCTTCCTTACACTTCTCATCAAACTTAAAGGAGACATTTGTTGTAAGAGCTTGCATAGTGGTGCGACTATCTTCAAAAAGTCCTTAATGAACCTTCGATAAAAACCTACATGCCCAAGAAAAGAACACACTTCTCGCACAATAGAGGGGTAAGGTAAAGAAGAAATAAGATTACCTTAGATTTGTCTACCTCGATACCTCTAGCAGATATAACATGACCTAAAACTATACTTTGATCCCCAATAAAATGGCATTTTTCTCAGTTCAGCACAAGGTTAGTTTTAATGCATCTTTTCAAGATAATAGCAAGATTCTCAAGACATTCATCAAAAGAAGAACCATATACACTAAAATCATTCATGAGTATCTCAATAATCTTCTCAACATACTTAGAAAAAAAATGCTTACCATACATCTTTGGAACATAACGAGTCTTTGGAACATAACGAGTGCGTTACATAATCCAAATGGTATCCTTTGGTAAGCAAACGTACCAAATGGGCATATGAATATGGTCTTCTCTTGATCTTCCAATGCAACCAGGATCTAAAGATAACCTGAAAAGCCATCTAGAAAGTAATAATAATCATAGTCAGCCAATCTCTCAATCACTTGATCAATAAAGGGAAGGGGAAAGTGGTCTTTACGAGTTTCAAAATTCAACTTCCTATATTCAATACACACTCGCCACACGGTTTGCACTCAGGTGGGAACCAACTCACCGTTTTGATTAGTCACAACGATGATTCCAGACTTCTTTGGAACTACCTGGATAGGAGTTACCTACTTACTATCGAAGATCGGGTAAGTTACCCTAGTAGCGAGAAGTTTCAGTACTTCCTCCTTTACAACTTCCATCATCAGAGGATTCAACCTATGCTAAGCTTGCCTTGCTAACGTTGCATCTTCCTTCAACAAAATGCGGTGCATGCATATAGATGGGCTTATCCCTTGGATATCTGCGATAGTCTACTCAATGTCCTTTTTATATTCTCACAACATTCGAACCAACCTTTCCTCTTGATTCAAAATCAATTCCACCGAAATAATGACTAGGAGAGTTTGCTTATCTCCCAAATAAGAATACTTGAGGTGTGTCGGGAGTGACTTTAGTTCCAATTCTGGTGCCTGCACACCAGAAGGTAACAACTTCTGGTGAGATTCAAATAGTTTTATAGAAGCCAAATCATACCTTTTTGGAGAAGTCTCTAATGATTCCAAAGTGACTGCCATTTCCATCAGCTCCTCTCCCATTTTAACATCAATGTTGGCTTCTGCTTCCAATTCCTCAGTCAAGGCTATTTTTAAATGATCCTTGCAACCTAATTTAAGCATTTCTTGTACCAAAGGCTCAATCACATCAATAGTGATCATCAGGGGGATGTTTCATAGCATCAAATATGTTAAAATAGATCACTTCCACCATCAAATTCTATTGTGAGGGTGCCCTCACGAACATCTATCTTAATTTGAGCCGTATTGAGAAATGGTCTCCCTAATAAGATAGGTATCGGATTGTATGAAGCATCATCATTCATATCCACCACATAAAAATCTACAGGAAACACTAGCTTATGCACCAGCACCAAAACATCCTCAACCAAATCATCATGATAAGCATTAGTACGGTCAACCAATTGTATAATCACACTCGTTTCTTTCAAAGGACCTAGGATTAAATAAGCATAAATTGAATGAGGCATCACATTAATTGAAGCTCCCAAATCCAACATAGCTTTATTGATCACAGTATTACCAGTTTTGCAAGGAATGGTAAACATACCTAAATCTCAGCATTTTGGAGGCGTCTTCTTTCTAAATACCGTAGACACATTCTCACCCATCATTACTTTTTCATTCCCTCAGTTTCCTCTTATGTGTACACAGTTCTTTAAAGATTTGGGTGCACTTTGGTACTTGCTTAATTACCTCTAACAAAGGTATGTTGACTTCTACTTTCCGGAAAGTCTCCAATATCTCTTTATCCTTCTCCTCCTTGTTCGGTCTTGTCAATTTACAGGGAAAAGGTGGAGGATTAGTCTTAATAATATTAGGACTTTCAAAATTTACCTTTGTAATCGATGATGAATTTTCTTCCTTTCCCAATTCTTTCTCGATCTCTTCCTCGATAGCAATTCTCGGTGGAGTTCTTTTAGGATCTCAATCTCCTTTCTACTCCTCAGGGCTATGACACTGACAGGTTGAGATGACAGCTTTCCTCCACTTTGTGATTCTAATTGGTTGAGCCTCACTACCATCTGACCCATTTGGTTTTTCAAATTCTGAATGATTACTTTTATCTTTTGATGGGATTGTTGTACATTCTGATTAAGCTGCATCATACTCTGTTGAAGCTGCTGCACAGTTTGACTAATCTACTGTACAGTCCAATTGAGCTGAAGATTGTTAGTATTAGAGTTATTGATAAATTCGTCAAGAGATATACTTGAACCAAAAGAGGAAGCTCTTTGTACTACTTATAGCTTTAGTTGAAATTATTGTGCTCCTTGTGACTGATTCTGGAATTAATTCTACTATCTGTTCCCCCCGTAACTCAAGTTAGGGTTATCCCTCCAGCCTAGTTATATGTCTGCGAATACGGGTTGTATTGATTAGGGAAGTTCCCTCCTGCAGTATTTACATACTCTATACTCCCCTTTTGTAGTGTTGGACACTCATCAGTTGGATGACTTATGTTTGATATATTCTGCATACTTTCACTTGTGCCTGTCCAACTGTAATCTGTCTCACAAAAGATATTAGTTCATCTAGACAGTGTTCAATAGATGAAGTACTTCCCTTGTTTACTACTCGAACATCATTGTGAGTGCTGAATTGTTGTGTATTAGTAGCCATCAATTCAAGCAGAATCCTAGCTTCAATAGGAGTCTTCTTGTAAAGTTCCCCACCACTCGCCACATCAACCCAACTCCTCTCCATCGATAGAATCCTTCATAGAAATATTAGATGAGAAGTTTCTTTGGTATGTTGTGCTGTGGAAAAATGGCATGTAACATCTTAAAATTCTCCCAGTTCTCATAAAGAGACTCGCCATTGTGCTGTTTGATGCCACAAATCTCCTTCCGAATAATTGTTGCCTTTGATGATAGAAAATATTTCTATGAGAACAATCTCTTCATCTCTAGCCACATATTCACATTTTCAGCAGGTAAATCGAACAACCAATCATTCGTTGCATTTTTTAGTAAGAACGAGAAAGCCCTCATCATGATCTACTCATCTGTCACCCCAAGAGGCTTTATGTTCAGACAAACCACCTCAAGCTCCTTGAGATGTTTGTGTGCTTCCTCACCTGCAAGACCATAAAAATTGCGTAATAAATGTATTATCCAGACTTTAAATCAAAAATAACATGTTCAGCAAAATTTAGAAATGTAATGCATAATGGTCTCAGAGTTAGGTTTGGTGCAGCCAACTCCCTCAGCATTCTCGAGTTTGCCATCGTGTATTCATATTCAAATTTTGATTCTACTACCAAAGTTGTTCTTGCATCCCTACGCAATCATGACAGTGTTCTCTCGATATCTGGATCAAGTTGCTCAAGTTCTCTACGAGGAGATCTCGTAACTACCATACACCAATACTCACAAACGTTTAAAATTAAAAAATAACAAAAAGAAACAATTATAAATAAATGTATTCACAAAACACCATCTAAAATCAAAAAAGAAAATTAAACTACCACATTCCCCAACAATAGTGCAAAAAATTGATAACGTGTGTCGAGTACACTGCAAAATTTACCTAACTCTGTATACTAAAATTTGTAGTTATGGTAAGTTGTGGTCGAATCCACTGGGAATGTTTGGTTAATTTTCGTAACAAAATTAATTGATGCAAGGAAAATATAAAAGAGTTTTGGGCTTTAAGCAATTTAGAAAATAAAGTAAAAATAAACTATTGAAAACAAATTATAGCAAATGATTAAAGAGTCAAATATAAGTAAGGAAGATGAGATTGAGAAGATTGTTTTTAGTATGAACTCCAATATCAAATCTAACCTTACTTTGTGACGAATAAAGTCAAAATCATCTTTAAGTTAGGTAATATTACAAATCTCAATAAAAAACCTAAAGATGTTTATCATCCTTTTATTAAGTATAATTTTGTTTCTATAGGTAGTCATTTTACTTTTCTAAGCCATGAAGACCTTTAGTTCATCTCCACCCTTATATAGGAGAGCACACTCATCTTGGCACCTTTATCATGCTCAATATTGTGCATTTTAATCAAAATAAGAAATTGAAACAAAAATATTCGTTATGCCTTAATATTTAGCCTTATCTCACATTCCTCCCATTGGAGATGACATTGATCTATATTTCTTTTTTGATTTTGCAACCCTTAATTTTATAAGTTACTAATTAGTTAATAGTCAAAAGAGTTAGACACATCGAAGGAAGTAGCTCTATCCACAGTAATCATCATCATCATATGAGGCTTTTCTATATGGCATAAGTCTTAATGAACCTCTACTTAGTCACACTATTAAGCTTCGTACAGATGATAAGGTTAATATCTCCCAACTACGTCATATGTCTCTAGTTGATGCTTATGTGGTAACTATTGAGTATCAGCTCACAATACTACAAGACGAACTTAACTCTTTCTGAGATATTACAATTCATTATCTTAACGGCCTATATCATTTGATAAAGTCTTGTTTTCCTCTTTTGGCTAATTGAACTTTTATGTTTCTAAAAAAAGGGAGAGAAATTTAGTGATATTTGATGCAGGGGGAGTGATGACATCTAAGGGAATTGACTTGTGTATATGTGGTGACTTTTATATACATGATTTTTTAATGCTTAAGTTAGTTTATTTTATCTATAAGCGTGGATATTTCTTTTACTTAATATTGAATATATCTTTTGTTCTTGATGTTGAATTATTTTTATGCATGAATTAAGGGAGATCTAATGATTGGTCTTGATATAGAAATTTTTTTATTTGCTTAATTTTGTTATTGCTTTCTATTGTCATAAATGTTTTGTCAACATTAAAAAGGGAGAGATTGCTAAACCAGGGGAGGTTTCAATCAATGTTTTGATAATCGAAAAATATAAATACTACTATTGAATTTTTTATCTTATTGAAAAATTATATAAGAATAAGATGTAGTCATACATAACTTAAAAAGATACTTTATAAAGATGATAAAGAAAAATTGAAGTTTGCAACCTTCAAATTAAAGATCAAGTCAAGAACAAAAGAAGATCAAGGCATATTAAGGTAATTCTATATTTTGCAATGGTAATTGTATTTTTATTTAGTCATTTTAGACTTTGAAAGGCTTACCATATATAAACATTTCATCTTCCTTCATTTTATAAGTCTTTTTATGCATTAAGAGGTATTAAAGCTTTTATTTTTGAAAGAAAAGTATCTTAATCTTTCAAACACTCTTTAAGAGATATTTTAAAAGTTATTTTTAGTTACAATCGTATTAAACAAATCGATTTTGAGTATTTGAAGTTGTTAAAATCATGTTTTTAGAGGGATTGGTCAACCGATATAAATTAGTGGTTAAGCATTGAAGGTTAAACTTGTAACTGTAGCTTTTTTGACACATTAACCAATCAATGTGGTGATGTGGTCAACCAATATCCTTCTAGAAGACATATTAGCTAACCATTATGCAGTGGCTAGTTGATTTTATCTATTAAGTGTACATGGTTTATTAATATGACTTAATGATCAATCAATATGTTGGAACTAGCCATTGTAATGATTAGTTTTTTATTCCAACGGCTACTAGGAATACCATAATCCTATAAATATATGTTTTATAATTGGTTCTAACGTTGAAAAGCATTTAGGTGCCTTATATACATATTTCTAAGTATTTGTCAAGCCTTTGACCATCCATTACCTCATATTTAAGTGAATCCCTTTAGTATTATCAAAGTGATAAAGTGAGATACTTTGAGTTATAGGCCTTTGTTGGAGTTTTGTGTATTGTACTTGAGAGTATTCTAAGTAGGTTAAAGTTTCTCTTCACCTTAATGGAAGATTGTAAAAGAGTTCCTTTTGTTAATAAAAGATTGTACAAAAGTTATTATTCGCCTTTAAAAGAATATTTGTGGTGAAATTATAAGAAGAGTCTTAGGAATTGATGTAGTTAAAGGTTACTTTCGAACTATTATAAATTGGTTTACATTTCTCTTCTTTTACCCTTTTACATTATTGCTTAAGTGTGTTGCTGAAATCTATTATTTTATACCATATTTTCATCTTTTATAAATTGAGCTTATCAATATACTAAGTTAGTGACTATTTCGTTTATGATTTATCAACACTCAATTCACCACCCTCTTAGGTGCTATTAAGGACTAATATTAGTTTTATTCATGCTAATATGTTTTAAAATTAAAATATATATAGTGAATAATTATAAAAATAATTTTAACATAAAAATTTATAAAATTTATAAATCAAAATATGTTATATTATATTAGTCATGATCTTTGTTAATAATTAACAGTAAATAATTAAATAATATATATTTAATTGATGGTAAATCAAATTATAAAAATGAAAATAAAAAATAAAAAATAAAATTTTCATATGTTATCAAAATTAAAAGAAATTGAAAATAAAAATTGCTCTTTTTTTCAAGGGCTGATCGACATTCAATATCTACTCTTATGACTTCCTTAAAAATATTTAATAAGATTTTAAGATTATAAGTTAACAAAGAGAAGAGTGGAATGTTCCTTTCAGTAGGCTGCCTAGAATGCACAGTGGTTCACTATCATAACAGGCATTAGAGTTTATGAGCTTCCATTTACTTATCTAGGAATTCTAGTGAATTCTATAAGGCCATCCTATTCTGATTTTAAACCCTTGTTGGAGAAGATCATATCAAAAGTATGTAGCTGGAGCTCCAAATCATTATCTATGGCATGAAGGGCCCAGTTAATAGCCTCTGTATTAAATTCATCAATGTTTACTAGACATCTCATCTTGTTCTAACTAGCATGGTTGTCAAATCAATAAATAAACTTCTTAGGAAGTTTCTATGGAATGGTAATCTTAATGGCAGAGTTAAGGTAAGAATTAAATGGAGGGAGGTATTTATTCCTAAGAAACAAGGAGCCTTAGATTTTATCCCTATAAAAATGGTGAACTTCAAAGTGTTGACAAAGAGACTATAAAGGCTTACTAAGGAAAAATAGTCCTTATGGGTTAAATGGGTTAATGATCACCACATTAGAAAGTCCAACGTATGGATCATTACAAGCTGTAGAAGAGCTCATGCCAACATGCACAGCTTATTGAAGATAAGGGAGAGAGTTAAGAAATCTTTCTTTTACAAAATTGGAGATGGAAGAAATACTTACTTTTGAAATGACAGGTGGTCTTCATTAGAGCTTATGAATAATCAACCAATACTATATGACTTAAAGGATTTCTTTTATGCAAATGCAACAATTCAGCATGTTGGGACCCGATCTCGAAATCGGACCCCAACCGAAAAAACGAAAAAATCGGATAACGAAACGAAAGAACGGACGAAAACAAACCGAAAGCAAACGCGATCAAACGCGTGCGAAAACAAACGAAAGAAATCACATCCGAAAAAACAGAATACAAACGAAAGGAAAATCGAAAACAAAAGTGAAATACAAATCGGATCGGAAGTCATAAAGTGGAAGTGTCGAAAGCGAATCGAAAGAGCAAAACCAAAACGAAAGAATCCGAAGCGGAACATAAGGCGAAAAATTTGAAGAATCGGATTTACAAAACGAAAGCAAATCGCGTAAGAACAAAAACTTAATTTCGACATTCGGGTAACGAAATTTTTAGAAACACGTCGTGTTGGAAACCCATAGACATCTGATCTAAACCAAACAATCCGGTATATTTTTTTTTTCTTCTTACTGATTCATTCTGTATTCATCTTTATTCAATCTTATACAAATCCAAACAATACAATTTCCCATTTGGAAATTCATCCATTCTAATCGCACTTTCCTTTGCCATAATTTTTCCATAATCTCCATTTACTAGATTTCTCGTAATCATGCATATCTTACTCTCATCTTTAAAACTCTTATTCTTTCTTTGCCATAAAAATTTTGGCAGCATAACGGCTGTATTTTTAAAAAACCCAAAATCTGCAAATAGATTAAACACACTTCTATAATCCCAAACAAA
>JAOTAX010000009.1:442187-471826 GCA_025629825.1 Erythroxylum guanchezii | reverse complement strand
TTTGCCCTGCTGGTTGTCTCCAAAAGTTACTGATCCTCCCTTCTTATTTTGAAGATCTAGGAACATAGACCTTCTTCCCGTCATATGTTGCGAGCATCCACTGTCTAAATACCATTGGTGCTGGTTGCTTTTTCCAAGGAAGGAGATCTGCAGTAGATATTATGTTTTTCTTAGGTACCCAGATTTTCTTTGGTCCTTTGGGATTAGTCTTATAATTATTCATAGAATGATAATAAGACAACTGGTGATTTTTCTTTCTATAAGGAACAAAATTCTTTTTGTAACGAGTATTGCTTTTAGTAAACCCTAAACCACTCTTATCATTAGGGTGTCTATATCTTCCAATCATGTCATTCATTTTTTTTGTATTTTCAGTAAAGGTAGATAAATCTGCTAAAAGAGTATTAATCCTTTGTTTCAGCTGACTAATTTCCTCAGATCTATCTAAAGTTACTTTTTTTCTTCATATTGTTTACTTGTTTCTTAAGGCAGACGTTTTCTTTTTCTAACACTTGCGTGTTATTCAAGTTTCGACAAATTTTCTCTTTAAGGATCTATATTGCTTTAGTATAGCTTGTGAATCTTCTAACAATTCTAAATATGCATCTTGTAGTTCATTAAAGTTTGAAATTACCTCCTTGTCACCTTCTTTTTCAGCTACCAAGCATATATTTGCTTGTATTGATGCTTCTGAATCAGAATCAGATTTTGACGAATCCAAATCTTCCCAAATTGCCATCATACTCTTCTTATTTTCTGTATTTTTCTTTGGTTTTCTTCTCAGCAATGGACATTCAGACTTGTAGTGTCTTGGTTTGTTGCACTCGTAGCAAATGATAGATGTCATCTCGTTCTTGACTTCGTCTTTGCTATTTTCTTAAAAGAAAGCTCTTTATTTCCCTTAGCTTTCTTTTTCAACATTCTTCTGATCTTCATTACAATGAATGATAATTCATCATCATCTTCACTTGAATCTTGTTCAGATTCACTAGTATCATCATTCTTGATTTCTTCAATCTTTAGTACTTTTGACGATGAACTTTTATTCTTCTTACTCTTGTGATTTTTCTGACCAGCCTTTAATGTTATAGATTTGTCTCGTTTGGGTTTATCTTCTGCATCAAGCTCTACTTCGTGTATCTTCAAATAACCAAGCAATTCATCAAGCTTTAATTTACTCAAGTCCTTCGTTTCTTGTACTGCAGTGACTTTGGGTCTCCATCTTTTAAGCAGACTTCTGAGAATTTTCCTGATATGGTCTTGATTATCGTAGATTCTCCTAAGAGCTTTAAGTCCATTAACGATAGTTTGAAATCGTCCAAACATTTGATCGATAGACTCATCTTCTTTCATTTTGAACAGCTCACACTGATGCACAAGAATACTGATCTTGGACTCTTTCACCTGATTTGTGCCTTCATGTGTGATGGATAAAGTGTCCTACATCTCCTTTGCAGTCTTGCATCCATGAACTTTATCATATTCACTTCTGCTTAAAGCACAACTCAAAAAGAAGTTGGCCTTTGAGTTTATTTGGAATCTAGTTTTTTGATCGGCCGACCATCTGGTATGGAGAATGGTATTTCCTTCATCATCCATCAGTATGTATGGTCCATTCTCGATGATATCCCAAAGATCAATGTGTGTGGATTCTATGAAGAGCCGCATTATGTCCTTCCAATAATGATAATTCTCACCATTGAATGCAGGAGGTCTTATGACGGAGGCTCCTTTAGCTATAAAAACATATGATTCAGCCATGGATCTTTGTCCTCACTTTGTAACAGTGGTTCTTGGAAACTGAGCTCTGATACCAGCTAAAGTAAATCACTTGTTATTATAGAATTCATGTACAATATACAAAATGCACAAAAAGCGAGGTTGAATTGTGTATTCTTTTTGTGAATACAAACCCCTTTGATATTTCTTTGAAAATGAATTTTTTAAAGCTCTTAAATGAATATCAAAAAATTTTATACGAAAAGATCTACGTAGTTAAATCGCAAATAACTTCTATATACTTGTTTAAGAACAATAGAAATTAAAGTAAAGAGTTAGAAGATAGACACGACGATTTTATACTGGTTCAACCCAAACCTTGAGCTACGTCCAATTCTCAGAATTCTTCTGAGATTTCACTATGCTTTACCAAATTTACAAGTATTCTTTCCTCTCTTTTAGAGCCTCTTCAAGTCTCTTACACAAGTATTCTTTTTGCTTCTTAGCCTCTTCAGGCTCTTAGCCTTTCCTTTCTCTCACTAGAAAGATATAGCGAGTTTTTTGTTACAGTATAGTTTGCTTTCGTGTATCACACTCTAAATACAAACTTTTTCTATGTAAGTAATAGCTTGAAAGCTTTAAGATCAAAAAACTTGTTCAATCTTCGACAACGACTTGTATTTATGGCCTTCATCTCCAATTGCTTCTTGATAACTACTTCTTGTTTCTTGTAGAAACCGTTATTCAGTTGAGTTCTGTAACTAACTCTAACTGACTAACTGTCCGACGTACTAGAGTATCTCCATCTCTGTATCGTCTGTGTTTTTCTCTTCTTCTGTGTTTTCCGCGCTTCTTCTGTGTTATCGCTTCTTCTGTGCTTTCCACGCTTCTTCTGTGTTTTCCGCGCTTCTTCTGTCTTTTTACTTCTTCAGTGTTTCTCCACCTCTTCTGTCTTTTTACTTTTTCTGTGTTTCTTCGCTTCTTCTGTCTTTTTAATTCTTCTGTGTTTCTCCACTTCTTCTGTCTTTTTACTTCTTCTGTGTTTCTCTGCTTCTTCTGTCTTTTTACTTCTTCTGTGTTTCTTTGCTGCACATTTAATACATTTATCAAAATAGTTCATTTATTTCTAATATTATTATTTGATTGTCATCAAAATTAATAGACGTGAAGTCATCTTGACTTAACATAGGTAATTTACCTAGTGGTGTAATCGATGAACTAGCCTGATTTGCTATTTGGTTCTTAAGCAACTTGTTATGAGCAACTAACAGGTCTACCTTAGAGGTTAATTGCTTAATGGTTTCATCTTATTGTCATTGGGCTAGTAACATAAACTCTATCATACTTTCCAGGTTTGATTTTGGAGGTCTTGGTGGATTGGAAGGTCTTTGAAATCCAGGAGGTGGTTTAATGTTTGGCTGAAATGGGGGTGGTTTTGGTTATTCCTCCAGGAGAAACTAGGATTGTTCCTCCAACCTGGGTTGTACGTGTTTGAGTGTGGATCAAATTGAGGTATGGGGTTAAAGTTGTTAATGGCATGAACTTGGTCACTACCCTGCTCTTGAGCAAAAGGACTACCAATTTGACAATTAACAGACGCATGATCAACAGAACCACAAATTTCACATGCAGAAGTAGAACTACTAGCATTCACATAATTAACATTCAAACGATCTAACCTATAAGTCATGTCATCAACTTTAGCAAAAATTATAGTAAGTGCATCAACATCATACTTACCTGGAGTACGTTTTGCTGCTCCTCGTTCATTGGACCATTGGTAGTGATTGAGAGCCATTTCTTCAATGAGATTGTATGCATCAGCATAAGTTTTATTCAGAATTGCTCCACCAGCTGCAGCATCGATTAAGGTCCTCATTGACTGGAGTAATCCATTGTAGAAATTATGAAGGACCATCCAAAATGGTAGGCTAGGGTGTGGACACAATCGAAGTAAATCTTTATAACGCTCCCATGCTTCGTGTGGACACAACCGAAGTAAATCTTTATAACGCTCCCATGCTTCATACAACGTCTCATCATCTTTTTGTGTGAATGTTGAGATTTGATTCCTGAGATTCGTCATTTTGCTTGGAGGAAAATACTTGGCTAAGATTTTCCTGGAGAGTTGATCCCATGTAGTAATATATCCAGCTGGAAGTGAATGAAGCCATGCACTTGCTTTATCCCTTAAAGAGAATGGGAAAAGGCAAAGGCGGATTGCATCTGGGGTGACTCCATTCATTTTCAGAGTATCACAAACTTCTAGGAATACCGTTAAATGCATATTCGGATACTTGACAGGTGACCCTCTAAATTGCGACTGCTGCACCATAGAGATAAGGGCTGGTTTCAACTCAAAATTATTTGCTTCCATAGTTGGATTCTGAATCCCCAAAGTGTTTTCTTGAACCCCCAGCTCTGCATAATCACTGAGTCGCGGTCCTACTCCTTCGGTCATCGTATTGCTACTATTAGCAATGGTCACTTTCTTCTTATCTACAAACCTCTGTCCCTTTCTCCTGTGGTATGTTCTATCGATCTCAGGATCAAATGTGGCTGTGAAAGTGTATTGCATATAAATCTCAATTCGCCACTGCACGAGAAACACAAATGAGTGAACAGACTTATATACAAAAATTATAAAAAGAAATCTATAACTAGAATAGAATTAAGTAAATCTTAGTCAACTTTGTTCAGAAAAATTCAATATTTGACGCAAATCCTCGACAATGGTGCCAAAAACTTGATAAGATTTCGCAAGCATACGGGTTTAGTTATAGCAATCAAGTGTTGATCCACAAGGACTAGGTCAAAGTACTAAATTTATACCTTCTAAATTTGCTAAGCGAAACGAATATGAAAGTTCATTTGTTAACGAAATATCTATACGCGATTAACAGAATTTGAGCTAATATTCTAGGAATTCATCTCAACAAAGAAATCATGTCATCCTTATGAAATAAAATATTGATCCAAGTACATTAACCCACTCTTATCAATTAATTCTTTTGAAGTAATTAAAGTGTTGATTCCAATTTTTAAACTAGTTTTCCATACCGAAAATTGAATCCAACCCAATAAACATAATGGTAAATCTCAAGTACTCTTAATGAAGAATTATATTTCTAGATATTCTTTCAATTAAGTCTAATCTAGCAATTCAGACATTAAACATCACTTTTCAGTACTTAGTTTGACATCTATCGATATTCAACTAGAAACCCTAGATTAGAAAGATCAAATCAATATTAGACAAAATTACTTTACTAAAATCAAGTCAACATTGAATTTAAAAGTAAAGGCATAAGGTTTAATACATAAATCCCAAGTTGAAACAAACATCCTAGAATAAGAAAATTTACAGAGTTATGGCTGAATTCAACCAAAATGTAAGAATTATAAACATGAACATCCAAGACAAATAACAAGTAAAAGAGCAAGAGAAAGAACTCCAGTTGATTTTTAAATATTGATTTCTCAATCTTCAAGTCTCCTCTTACGACTTTTTTCTCTATTTTTTTCTGTCTCTTTTCTTGTCTTTTTTCAGAATTCCCTCTCGAATCTCCTCTCTTCTCCCCTTTATATTTTCCTCCAGTTAACTGCCTTTTAACCATCAACGTCGTCACACACGGTTTGTATGCACATACACGGTCAGCCCGTGCATCTTTCAGGTCTAGCTTTCGCTTTTGCTTCATCGCACCCTATCCGTGTTGGTTTACACGGTTAGACCGTGTGCCTTTCGGGTCTAGCTTGTGCTTTTGGTTGCTGAAAGACACGGTTCGTGTCTATTCACACGATCAGACCTTGTAAACCTTTGATTTTCAATTTCCTTCCGAAACATCTGCAAACATAAAAAAACAAAGCAGCAGTAATAAATCCAAAAAAAATAAAGGCAATTTAACAGCATTCAATACAAAAATAATGACAAAATAGAGCTAAAATATATCAAGAATATCAACCTATCAGCTCCTATGACAGTACGAGAATTGCAAAGTTCTCTTAGCCTGGCAAACTACTATAGGCAGTTCATTGTGGGATACTCTAAGAAAGCGGCGCCATTGACGGACTTGCTTAGGAAGAAGCAAGAATGGTGTTGGTCAAGTGCATGTGAGGAGGCATTTGAGAAACTTAAAGCCACTATCTCAACCGAACTTGTGTTGAAGCTGCCTGTGTTCGATCTTCCATTTAAGGCACATACTGATGCTTCGAACAAAGCCATTGGCAGAGTCCTTGTATAAGAGGGTCATCCGGTAGCATTTGAGAGCCGAAAGCTTAATGGTGCGGAACAACGTTACTCAACGCACGCGAAGGAGATGCTTGCGGTAGTGAATTTCCTTAAGACATGGCAAGTATATTTGTTAGGAACCAGGTTCGTTGTTCGAACGGATAATGTTGCTAACATGTTTTTTAAGACCCGAAAGAAGTTGTCAGCAAAACAAGCCAGATGACAGGAGTTTTTTGCTGAGTATGACTTTATGTGGGAGCATAAACTGGGGAGGCACAACAACCTGGCAGATGCCTTGAGTAGGGAGGAGGTATTTGCGGCCCTTTATTTGGTCACGAGGGTGGAGTCCAACCTTTTAGAACAAATTAAGGCGGCAGCTCCATTAGGCATCATGTACTGTAAGTTGATTTGTCAAATCAAGAAAGGTATTGTACGCAGTTTTGGCTCGACGATGATAGGCTTTTGATGACTAAGAGTAGTCAAGTATATGTACCGAACTTTAGTAGATTGCGGAAATAGTTATTGAAGGAGACGCATGACTTGCAGTGGGCTGGTCACCCAAGAGTCCAACGGATGCTAGCGCGCCTATCTTGTTCCTATTTTTGGCTGAAGATGGGGAATGACGTGGAATGTTACGTTAAGACGTGCCTCGTTTTTCAGTTGGATAAGTCGGAGGGAAAGAAGGAAGCTAGTTTGCTACAGCTCTTATCCATCCTCGAGAGACCGTAGATGTCAGTTTCAATGGATTTCATTAGTAGGTTTCCAAAGGTGGACAACATGGCATCAATCACGATGGTGGTTGACAAATTCTCCAAATATGCAATATTCGTACCAACTCCTGTAAGTTGTCCCTCGGATGTTATGACTGAGTTGTTTAACAAGAACGTGGCCAAGTATTATGGAGTTCCAACAGATATTGTGAGCGATCGAGACGCTAGATTTACAGGTTGATTCTGGACGTCCCTTTTTACTATGATAGGTTGCGATTTGAAGTTTTCAACGACAAATCACCCACAAACAGGTGGCCAAACAGAAATAATCAACAGTTTGTTGGAAAAGTACCTATGGCATTATGTAACTGCAAGTCAACATAATTAGTTGAGTTTACTTGATACTGCACAATTTTGCTATAACTTGCATAGATCTTTGGCTATGGAGAAAAGTCCTTTTGAGATTGTGTTGGGATAATAACCTCTCACACAAGTAGAGATTGCTCAACAAAAGACAGGTGGCAAATGTCCTATGGCGCATAAATTTGCGATGAAGAAGCAAGAATTATTGGATGAGACGAGGGACAATCTTCGAAAAGCGTCTCGACGGATGAAGAAACGAGCGAATCTTCGGAGGAGACCGTTAGAATTTGATGTAGGAGATAAAGTTTTGTTGAGACTGACCCCAAAAATTTGGAAGAAGATCTCGAGTAAGCAAGTTCATAGGGGTTTGGTGCCGAAGTACGATGGATCGTTTGAAGTGCTACGTAAAGTGGGGAACGTGACATACAGATTGAAATTGCCCTAGCGGTTAAAGGTACACCCTCCTTTTCATGTTAGTTTTCTCAAGTCTTACTATGAGGATGCATCAGATCCGAACAGGAGTCAAATGAAACGAGCTCCACCGGTTGTAAGGAAACGATTTAAGGATCAAGTAGAGAAGATCCTAGATCATCGAACAATAGGTCAACACAAGAAGAACCGACGGATCGAGTTCTTGATTCAGTGGAAAGGTAAACTTATCGTGGAAGCTACATTGAAGAAAGATAAGACTTTGTGGCAATTCGAGGATCAGGTAAACGCCTACCTTTAGACTAATTCAACGAGGACGTCAAATCCATCTATTGGGGGTGGTTTGTTAGACCCTTAAACTTCATAGCACTTCTCAACGACCTTCACGACATGCATGAGGGAGGCATGCGAAAATGCTAAGGCAAACATGGGCGAGTGAGATTGGACTTGGTGCGAATTTTTGTAGAGTCTCGGATCTTGTGGAGATTGACTCGACCCAGGCTAAGGACTTGGTCTATGCTCGGATGAATGGACCGCGACTAGTGGACTTATTGTGGGAAGCATTGGATTAGGCCAGTGTGTTATGTGTGTTTCGGCAAGATCACACTGCATCATTAACAGATAGAGATCGTGGGGAGATCTTGGATGATGTGGCGACAACTAGGAGTTAGAGTTGCAGTGGGACTTAACATCTGAAGATAGAGGAGATCTTTGAGAATAAGGATGCTAGTTTGCTATTTGAATGTAAACTCTATCTTTCTATTATCTTGTAGATTCTATTTTATCAGTTAGAGTCTTATTTGGATAAGGGTGTCATCCAATTGATCCACGTGATAAAATCTGATAGAGATAGACTTGATCTTAGCACGATCTTAGGCAGTTCAGTTTAAATGCGATTCTGAATATAACTTGACTTCCAAGTTAGAGTGCCTATATATAGCTCATTCGAGCTTTGCTCTTCTCATTCATTCAGAGAGAGCATTCCTTGTATTCTTTTAAGGGAAAGTATATAAAGGTTGATTTTACCGTATTTCTCTTGTTTCCTTGTTGCTTTTGTTTTCTTGTTGCTTTAGTAGCATTGTTTCTTCGAGAGTGTGAGGTAAACACTTTAAGGGTCGTTAAAGGTTGAAGTTTTGCTTAAGCAGACTTAAGTGAAACTGTCGAGCAAAGGGTGTAGGCAATCAATTTCGGTAAAAGTTCGAGTCTCAAAGTAACCTTTGTATTAATAGGGACCATATGTTGTTTCCTTTTAAAAAGTAACTATCAAGCTATTTCATTCATAATAATTGCTTATCTTAGATCATTCTCCCGAGAAACAAAACTTACATATAGTAGAACACATCCTTTCAAAAGTTTGCATATCTCTATTTATCAGATAGTATTTGTAACATTAGAATGCTTTTCTTTAGTGTATTATTACTGTTGGCAAAAGATGTGGACAAACTTTGGGCCCATACATATAGGATTCAGATCTCTTCTTGACGGGTTTGATCATCGATAGGCTAAGATTACATACAATTTACATTACAGGTGGGTTTTGTTTATTTAACGAAAGTGTTGCCGTCGTATCGTCTACACAGGAAAATAAAAAATAAGATTTGTGACAGTATTTTTCAGTTCATCTGAGAGATGATATTGCAAAGTGGGAGTGGTGTGGTTGGAGTTTGTGGGCGTCTCATGAGAGCGAGTCCTATCATATCATGCCTGCCTTCTAACACCAAAACCAGCACCGACCAGCTTCGTCTTCAACTTGATCAACTTCACACTGAAGCTGAGACCACCAGAGAACAAGGTGACTGCTTTCAAATCATTTTTGCAGTTTCTTCACACCCATTTGCCCTTTTCAAGTTCCTTTGTTACTTAGCCAATACATTCATTGATTGGGTTCACCTCTTACAAGTTATTAATTTTACCGTTTCCAGTTCACGTCTCGCCATTCAACCTTTTAGCCTTCTTCTCACTCCAATTCTGACACTCCAAAGTGAATTCCAATAAATATAATGCTTGTTGCTTCTGAATGTTTGGTTAGACATGCATTCATCACACAATAATAATAATAGTAATCATCTTTGAAGTCCTTATTGTTGTCAATTCAGCAAATAGTGGAAGATTACGACTTATGAGATTGTCAGAGGCTGCAGAGAAGCTTAAACGCCAGGCTGCAATTAGTGTTAATTCTGGGAAGGAGACTGAAGCAAGGGACCTACTTTTTCAGAAGAAGAAGGTTATGAAAGCCATGGAAAGGTCTAAGAGTCGTATTGCATTGCTTGATGAACTATCCATGAAACTAAATGAGGTATTTGACCTGCTAAGATTTTGTTTGGAACCATAAAATTATGGCCACTTTAGCTGACCTGTTTTATGGCATTCATTTGGATAAAGTTAGGATGATAAGGTTTATACGATCTTGAACTTATCTTTACTAGTGTCTGCATCCTATTGGACATTTTCTGCTATCTCTGTAGTTATTTTGTGATTGGTCTGTATTTTTGCTAATTGATGTTCTTTGTTAAGAGAACCTGACTTAAACTAGGAAATGTTGCTTTCAGGCAATATCTATGAAAGAAAGTCAACTGATTGGAAACGTTGCTTCTGATCTTGAAGTTGATGGAGAAAGTACACCTGGTCCAGTTCGGATAATTTCTCCTAAGCAAGGAGTTAAAGAGGATATACATGAAGAGGAAGACTTAAGTTCTTTTAAAGGCCAAGAGATAAACATTTCTGTCGATGGTGAAGCAAGTCCACCATGCAATCAGGAGGTAAAACCTATTCCTTGTGGAACTTACAGTGAAGATAGCATTGTAAAAGGCTTAAACGGGACATCATCTTATGAGGACTTTTTGGAGCACCTGGATCTACAGCTAAGCAGAATTGAAGCTGAGCTTGTAACCATTTTGAATGTGTCCTCCTTGGTGCTGAGTGATAACGAGAAGCATATAAATTTTAACGTACAGCAAACAATAGAGCTGCTGGAAAGTATCCGTGGCATTAGACTGAGGTAAGTGGATACCTTAACTTTTACAGTTTATGAAAAATTTTACCTGAAGCCTGAGGGAAGTTACTAACTAAGCTGCAAGTACCTTTGTAGATGCTGTGACAGAGGTAACAGCAGTTCTGTAAGTTTTCTTGGTTATTTGGTGGACTACTGGATGATATATTATGTGAGAAAGAACTTAAATGAAAGCTACTCCGAAGTGTAAAATAAGATTTATAGGCCCTATATTCATAGTCCTCATTATCGTATGCTAGACATTTATGCTTAAAGATACCTTAGCATCTTGCACCACAATTTTATCCATCAACCTTGTGGAAGCTAAAAGCTTTCATATATATGCAAAGCAACAACTCTATATGGAATTGAGAATTTCATTTATGAATTCCTAATCTTCCAAGTTGAGTTTAGGCTTGCTTGTTTTTCATGCCTTGGCATGAAATATCCAGCTCATTTGAACATCAATCAAAAATATATTTTAAACATGAGACACCAATTACTTGAACTAGAAAGACTTGAGAATTGTTGACATCATAACTTCTTAAGCTTTTGGAATGACCATGGTGAAAACTGTAAATGATAATATCCTTTATCCCTTCTCTGTGTCATCTTAGGGTTGCAAGTTTCATGGAGAGGAAGGAGAAAATTATATAAGGCTTAATCTTCTCAGCCTGTTTTTCCTGCAAGGTGCGCAATGGAGCTTAATCTTTTTATATTTGTAGTATACTTAACTGACGCTATTAGCCTTTTTGTAGTATTTTATTTATAAGTAATACTTCGAATTATAATGAAAAGGATTGCAGTCAAAAGAAAGTTAACTATGACATCTTTTTCCTATTCTTTGTCATTCTCAGAAATTTCCCAGAATAGTAATAACAACTTGTTCTTCCCACTATGCTGATTGTATCTAATTATCTAGTTTGAATTTGACACTACATTTTTCAGTTGAGCCCTTAAAGTGCCAACATATTTTTATTGCCCTGTAGTATTTCTTCCTATCAGCACGTGGTCATCACACTTGCTTGCTACCATCTGAGGTAGATTGGTTACAAAATTCAGCCTTTTAGACCGAAGCATAACAATTATTTATTAATATTATTACGCAATAAGAAAAATTTTATAAAAGACACTGTATTATCTTATTAAACTAATTAATATAGTCTTAAATATTAATAAAGTATGAGAAATTAATCTATTATTAAATATTAATATTTTTTAAAAGATTAAAATAATCATTACCAAAACCTCAAAAGGAGAATAAATACATCAGTTCATCAAAATCAGGCTATAAGTTCTACATATAATTTTGCTTTCAGAACCAAAATGGATAGTGGAGGCAACAGATGAATAACATGGTCACACTAACTTAATCCTCTCGTTAGGCTGTTAATGCAAGTTCCCTTCAATTAACTCACATTCCATTTGTTTGTCATTTGCACACGTAGTTGTTTTCTTATACCTTTTTCCTGAACAACTTTTCTAATCTAGCTTCACATATTGGCTTTTTGGTTAGTGGATATCTTGAGGATTTTGTTGGGCAATTCTTAAGTTCCTTTCCTTCCAAATTGCATAGATGCAACAACTAAATTTGATCTTTAATGGTTTCAAGTCACCTATGGAGTTAAACCTGATCTTGTTTGCCCAGTTCAATGATTTTTCCGCATCATCTTTTGCACATTGTTAATCACACACTTATTGAGCTTTCTGATGTGTAGCTGCGTTTGGAAAATAAATGTTTAATTGTTTCTGGCTCTTGGTGGCAAAGGGAGCAATTGACTATGGTTGTAGTTCCTCTTAGTTTATCCTGACTCATCAATTTCCTATGCATTGCCAATCAAGGAATGAATGATGCTTTTGGAATGCAGCTATGATTCCAAACTAGCTTTTTCCATGCAACCTTTGTAGGAGCTGTTCTAAATAAGTTCAGCTATGTGCTGCCATATGATTGTGTCTTCTCTTATTGGGTTGAACTGTAGTTAGGTGTATTTGCAATTATTGAGGAGAAACCTCTTAGCTGACGACCCCAGGTATTTCCCTGCACCACCTCACTGACTTTGGCATTGGCTGGGATTATATGCCAAAGAACGTTGAAGCGAGGAAGCTTATGTAATGGTCCTTGCCTGTGCTAGTTATCAAACCAAAATGAGGTTCTGTTCCCATTCCTTATGATGCATCTTATCTCTTGGTTTATGGTTTCCCTCAGCTTCAATGTTTGAAGCGGTGTCCAAGAAGTGTTTGCTTGTGTTCTAGACTTCCAGAGGATATCACTTTTAAGAACCTGGGTGTGCGTCTGCCTAACCCATAGAGATTCTTTGTTCGTATAAAGTTTCCATATTCTCTTTACTAATGGCATCTTATTCATAGCCTTGATTGAGTTGATTCCCATTCCACCTTCATCTTTACAAATACAAACATTTGTCCACTTCACTTTAGCTTAGGTTGCTTTGTTGGGTTTGCTTGTCCGCATGAAGATTTTCAAAGTTTTAAAAATTGCTTTGATTAAATTTCCATGGTTACATAGATGAGAATTCCAATCCACATGAAGATTACTAAGACTGGTGATGACAAGTTGTGATCTTCCAACATATGATAGATTTTTGTTATTCCAATTACGTATTCCTCTTTGAATTGCATC
This sequence comes from Erythroxylum guanchezii, assembly GCA_025629825.1. Taxonomy (NCBI): domain Eukaryota; kingdom Viridiplantae; phylum Streptophyta; class Magnoliopsida; order Malpighiales; family Erythroxylaceae; genus Erythroxylum; species Erythroxylum guanchezii. The sequence continues at coordinate 458,750 of JAOTAX010000009.1, read as the reverse complement.
TAATAGAGGCTGGTAATCTATATGGGTAAGTCTTGTAGCTATTATTGGAATTATAAGATATCTAAAAGGATGGTTTTTCAGGCTTCAGTCTTGCTATACTGGCTAAATGTGTAACTTGGTTAGGTGAAACATAGATGCTGCTCTTATCTTTGTTGATTGTTAAACTTGAAAGGGCACTAAATTATTGTATTGATGTAATAAGCATACCCACTGAATTTTCATCTGTTCTACTTAATAGGATTAAATCATCTGCAAAGGACAGATGGTTGAACCTTTTTGCATTTATAGTGGAATTTGAAATTCCCCATCTCACTGGTGTTCCTTTCAAGCAATCTTTGCAGTGCCTCAATGCAGATTGTAAATAGGTAAAAGGAAAGGGGTCCCCTTGACTTAATCCTTTGCTCCCTCTAAATACATGTGCAGGTTCTCCATTTACCAAGATGTTAAAAGAAGTGGTTGTGATAGAAAGTTCAATCCACTTGATAATTGTGACGGATATCCAAAGCCTCCATTGCATTGAAAATGAACCTCTTTTTAACAAAGTCAAAAACTTTGTTTATGTCCATTTTCATTGTGCAACTCATTAGGGTTTTGTTGATAATCCTAGATCACTTCCTGTAGTAAGAGAATTTTGTGTCCTATGCTCCTCCCTTGAATAAATGTTCCCTGACTTGGATTAATGATTAATCTTACAGTACTTTTCAATACGGGAGCCAACAACTTCGAAATTATCTTGTAGAACACATTACATCATGAGGAAAATGTATGTTTTATTCACTTCTTTGAACATTTTACCCGTTGAGAGGAGTTCTAGTATGGCTTCTAAGATACAATCTCCCACTAGATGCTAGGTTTCTGAAAGAATATTGCATAAACCCATCAGGTCCTAATTCCTTTTTAGGATTTAGGCTGAAGAGCTACTTTTGTTTCTACTCTGCTAAATGGCCTGGGTAACCATTAGACCTACTCCTCATTGATTAAGCTAGGTATGAAGTTAAGGAAGGAACATTGTTAGTTGTTTTACCAATTATTAATACAAATAAAATCTGTCCGGGGTTAACCAAACCTTGAAAACTTCATACGCATGCTTAAATATCGTCTCCAGAAAATCTAGTTGAAAGTCTACAAGGTATTTGACTAGTTGTTAAGCAGAGGATGAAACTCTCGAGTTGCCTTCATTAGACCAAAAGACAGAGACTGTGTGTGAGTGTGATGTGGGGAAAGACACCTTGCAACTTGCCCTTTACTATTATTAGCATTCAAGCTATATTTATAAAGCACCTGAAGTCATTACAAGTGAAAGAAAAATTAAAAATCTCAAGTGCTCCATCCATGTCTTGAATTACTGCCCATAACTTTTGCTGTCCCATATCTCTGCGTCATTGCTTGCAGGAGGAAGTATGCTAACTATGACCATCTTAAAGAGTAATCAATCGTATGTAGACTATGACAACAGCATCGCATCCTTTATGGTTCAACTTTCCATAGACTTTATAGCTCATCACATAAATAATTATCTTAAAGGCTAAATTCAGCTGCATGCTGTCTGAAAGTTTCTTTATTCAAGAAAAACAAATGTTGTGATGAACTGCCATTTTTTTAAAATCTATGTGAACAAATTGTTAGCCGTTTGAGAAGGCAATTGACATGAAGAGAATGTCAGGTGCAAGGTAGGCAGTGGGATAATGCAAAAAAATACTATAACTGTTAAGGTTGGTACCACTTAACCTTCACCAAATTCTGATCATTCTTTTTGCTTCTTGCAATAAAAATCTATTTCCTCAATATCTGCTACTTAAGCTAAGATATCGAACTCAACTCCTTGGAATGTGATGGTTAATGAATGGCTGGGAATGCAGAGCTAATAATGTCTTCAGTTGGATCCAAAAACATCATGGAGAGAAACCAAGATCCTGACAAGGGTAATTACCAAAAGACAAGCATGGAGGCAATCCTTACAGCTTCTAAGTTGCCTAAGGTAGTTCCTCCACTTGCTCATGGTGAGAACGTGAGAAGGCCTCGTGGAAGGCCTGTTGGCTCAAAAAATAAGCCGAAATTACCAATCATTGTCACAGGAGATAGTGCTAATGCACTAAGGGCTCATGCAATGGAGGTGGGCGCAGGCCGCGATATTAGCGAGAGTTTATTGATCTTTGCAAAAAGAAAGCAGCGTGGTATATGTGTGCTCAGTGGAAGTGGCTCCGTAACCAATGTCAGTCTCCGGCAGCCAGCTTCATCTGGAGCCATTGTGACCCTTCATGGCCGATTTGAGATATTGTCACTTGTTGGATCAATTTTACCTCCACCTGCACCCCCAAGGATCACAGGATTGACCATTTATTTAGCTGGCTCTCAAGGGCAGGTTGTTGGTGGCGGTGTGGTTGGTTCACTCATTGCTTCAGGCTCTGTCGTAATAATGGCTGCATCATTTATGAATGCCACTTTTGATCGCTTACCCTCGGATGATGAAGAGATTGCTGCAGCTAATCAGCATTATCAAAATGGTCGTTCTCACCACCTTGACATCTCGGATTTTTATGGAGTGCGACAAAACTTGCTCACTGATGGTATCGTGCCACCTGAGGTGTATTCTTGGGCAATATCTAAGAACTAGACTGATTTCCTCAAACCCTGTGCTCTTCAGACGTGGAAACTTTACGAGTATTGGCAGATCACCCTGTATCAGCAACATCATTGTGGCTTCACGTAGCATGCTGCTATATATGTATAAGAAAGCACCTACCTATCCTATCAGTCGAACTAGAATCAATTTCGTTCTCCCTCTATTTTTTCATAATAACTAGAGACAGTATAAACATTAGCCATCAGCACCTGAGATTTCTCGAGGATTCTCTCAAGTGAAAGTCCTTTGAATTTAAAACTTGTACAAGTTCACTCTACCTTGTGCTGAATAATAGGTGGGTGGTAGGATTTGAACTCACGACCACTTGATCATAAAAGTTCTGATATTATATTAAATAACTATTTTATCACAATAGCTTAAGCTATTACATAGGGTCAACTTAATTGGTTTTATATATTCACTAACTTATTTACATGATTTTGCTGCTTATATTTTATTTGTGTTCATATTTCCGAAAGATATGTGGAGCTATGAACATACTTTTTCAGTTGCTCTTATGCCTCTTCCAGAGTCCTTCCCTAGCGCATCATCCATACAACTAAAATTCTTTGTAGAGGGTTTGAACTTAACAGAAAATAACCTTTGATCTATCCCCCAAGCTAAAGTAATTACATGCTGTCAAAGCACCAATTAAAGCTGAGACAATCTGGCTTGCAACTCGAGGAGTAGAGTGTTGAAAACAATAGGATAACTTCATGTCATAACCATTCAGCTAGTCCCAAAATCAGAATTTTAGCGAGAAAATGCCTTCTTGTAGATTCTTTTAAGCACTTGACAAGTCTATGTAGCCACACTTAATGAGTACCTATAATTGCAGTGACAACAATACGGTGCAACTCAAAACATACTCACGAATCTACTTTCCTTTGTTGATTACTCTTAAGCAAACACAATCATTCTATAAGCTAAAAGTTAGACTCCTAAGTCTAAAAACAAAAATTTGTGCAAGTGTTAGTAAGTTTCGATCAACGCTTAATACGTAAGTTAGTATAAAAATGTCATGGGGAAGAAAGAATTACGAAAAGTATTATGGATAGCTCATGTAATTAAGTTTGAATCACCCGAGATCATAACACAAGCACAACCTGTACAAGATATAACTTATCATAACAAACCAGTGAACTAGAAAATATATGTGAACTAGAATGGCATACCACTCCCACCTTTCGCACACCATTTCAAAACAACATCATTTGACATGTCGTGGGAGCGAGATCAGGAACACACTTACATCGACTTAGACAACCTTTTCACTAAATGAATATTGACGGGACCATTGACAGTAAAATTTAAATTGCCATCACTGAAGGCTTACAGTAGGATGGCAGATGTAACCAACTATAAGATACAATTCACTGCATGGCAAAAATATATAGTTAAATGTCAAGTTTCACGTCTTCTCATCCACTTTGATAGGCCCAACTATAAACTATTACCAATATGACGCTACAAAATTCTTAAGCCACAATTTAGCCAAACTTTTTTTTCACAATTACATCATTAATTACTTAATCTTAATAGTTTAAAAAATTATTAGCATAACCTTCCCAAACAGTCACATTCAAAAGTATATACAATAAAACCTAAGGGGTGTGGTTGAGTGGCAAGGGATTCATCCACCCTTAACCAAAAGTCAGGGGTTCGATCCTTGGCTTTGGGTATGGAGCAGCTTTAAATTCTTGGGTTAGCTGTCCTACCTTGTGAGGTGCCTTCCCATCAGCAAGAGGATTAGTCACTGGATCCGTCGGTGGATACTCTAGTCAAAGACCGAAAAAAAAAGTATATACAATAAAAGAATTGTATTTAATTTAATTTGCTGGCCCATCTAGACTTTACAATGGTTATCACATGTACCAAGGCTATCAACAATCTCTCTCTCTCTTAAAAATAATATAGCGACAAGAGATGAGATGCCTACTCAGTAAAGATAACCTAATCGTACTTTTAAAATCAAATAACCTAATATATGTTAAGAATAGTCAATTGATAAAATATACATATAATACTAAAATACATAAGCAATACTTAGCTTGTCCAAACACTCGTTAAAGATTCAAAATTTTATTATTAGTAATTATTAATACTAATATTATTTTATTATTACCATTTATGTTTTACCTCTTTATTTATCGAGTTAAGTGGGCTCTGCTTAATCTAGTAGCCTTACATTCAATGATCTGTCGACTCATCTCTACTTATTGCAATCACTCAGTAAGTGGAAAGGTATCACTCAATCTAATCTAATTCTACGGTACCATTCTAGTATCTAGTTATCAACCTAAGGCATCTCTAGGACCTAGGATACCCTATTACGTGTTCCAAGGATAGGTACCTAGTCACAACTCGCTCCTATCTTAACAAGCCATCAATCCATGACTATTCAAATATAGTCTACCCTAAGCACGTCACAGATTCATAACTTTCACACGCTATTCTCAAACCATTATAAACTAGTCTTTATTTAATTTCATGGATGCGATTTATCTTACCCTAATATTCTTAATTATATACACAAACAATTGAAAATTATAAATATCATCCTTTTACCCTAAGTATCAGGCAATACATATTATAACACGTAAAAAAATATAAACGCTAAATATTTTTGTACCTTGTCAATTATTTATTTAATAAATAAATTTCTTTAAAAAAATCATATATTTCAGAAATTCATGAAGTTAATTATTAATCATTAATTTAATTAATTACTAATTCAAAATATAATTTACCATAAAATAATTTATTAAAAACAAAATTTCATAATTTTTATGAATCGTACACAACTATAAGGATATAGTTTAAGGTTATCATAACTAATTTTTGGATTCAATTATTTTGATTAGCCTAATCTACTCCCTAATCTATCCTCCAGAGCTAGACGTTTACAAAATTCTATCAGACTTTATTTATGAAAAATTTTCAAACCAATAACATTTAATAATATAAACTTAGCCCGTTTTTACCACTTTATTCTTAAATATGAAAATTATCCTTACTTTTATCTTACCACCATAATTACTAAAATATGCTTAATTATTAAAAATCCTTATTCTACCCATATATTCTTTTATTATTACTAAAAATTACCCTTTTAGGACTTCAATTCTAATTTTACCCTTAAATATTTATATTTCCCATTTTGCTCCTTAATATATTTTAAAATTATCTAAAACTGTCTTCTTCACCTGTCCTCTTCTCCTCTTCTCCTAATTCCTCTTTTTCTCATTTTTCTAGCCACCTTTTCTCTAATTTATTTTTTCCAATTTCATCAAGTGTTATAACAAGCAAACACAACATAAGTCCAACTAAAAACTAGTTTAGGATGATTGGAAATCACTAATAAAAAGGATGAAATTTAGCTAGAAATCTTACCTATATAAAGTTTTATGCCTTTTCAATATATTTTTGGGTTGTTAATTTCCACAATTTCCTCTCTAATATACTATATAAAAAACAAAATGAGGAAATACATGAGAAAAGCTTCACATGCAAGAGAAAGATGATATTTTTTTAATACACTTACCACTTGGAAATATGGAGAAGAAGAAGGAAAATGTAGCTTTTTTTTTTTTGGGTTTTCTTACAATCCACCTAATGTGCTCTCTCTCTCTCTCTCTCTCTCTCTATGTATATAGATATGTGTGTGTACTCCTTTTAGGTTGGGTTAGGTTTTGTGGGCTTTATAGTTTTCCCCTCTTAAAAGAATTTTGCCTTCGAAATTAAATTATGTACCTGAGGATCCAAACAAATAAGGATACTGACGTTGAACTTTGTCCTCTACTTCCTAAGTGCCCCTCTCAAAGATCAAAGATGACTCTATAAAACTAGTACCATCAAAATCTCCCATATCCTTAATTTCCTAATCTGTCTATCCAAAATCTCTATTAGCTTAATTTTGTAAATCATATCATTTGCAACCTTGATCTCAGGATTTGTTATAATATGAGTAAGATCATCTCAACATCGACACATGGAACACATCGTGAATCTGTGATAACTCCTAAGATAAGGCTAACTTGTAAGCTAATAAACCCACGCATTGTACATTCTCATATAGCCCAATGTATCTCGGACTCAACTGTCGTCTTCTACAAAACCTCAAAATCTCCATCTAAGATGATACCTATAGAAATACCATATATCCAACATCGTACTTCATCTTTCAACAATTTTGATCATTATAACTCTTTTTCCAATCATGAGTTACCTTCAAACATCGCCTTACGGCCCTTATTTTCTCCACCGTCTCTTGAACTAACTTTAGTTCCTCCAACAATCTAACACTGTCAATATCCCAACATATCAGATCTCTACACTGCCTGCCATATAATGTCTCAAATGGTGCATACCGATGCTAGAGCGATAATTATTATTATATGTAAACTCCATCAAAGGTAGATATTTATCCAAATCACCCTCAAAATTCAGCACACAAACTCTCATCATGTCCTCCAATGTTTAAATAATATAATTTGACTGTCCATTCGACTAAGAGTGAAATATAATACTTAAGTTCAACCTAGTCCCTAAAGCTATCTATAAACATTCAGAACTAGGAAGTAAACTGATTGACTTGTTCTAAGTGTGTCGATTATGAATTATCCATAAGTGCACAACATAGCTATAGCTAGTAACTACAAGTACGAGTCGATCCCACAAAGGCGATGATTGTTAGTATTTACCATTCTCCTATTATCTAGTCTACAAATTTGGTTTCGATTTTTAATTAAAGAAAATAAAACTTAAGAAAATAAAATAAAATAGGCAGCAATATTGAGGAGAGAAATAAAGAATCACTTAGAAAACTATCGATATCGAGAATTTAGTGTCTAGGTTATGAATTCACCTAAAAACCCTTAACTAGTTGATCTTTTATTATGCAATTGTTTATTGACTATTAGATCATGGAAATTCCTATGGTATGCTGATAACTCTCTCGAGTCTCATAATAATTAATCCTAAGGTTATCAACTGAATTACTCAAGTTAAATTTTATAGGATTGCTTTACCAAATTTCGAATTCTGCTATTAGTTTTGATCCTAATGTAGAGGATTTATGTCATCCTATTTCTAGGGTTGCAATCAACTCCTTTCAATTGCAGTAGATCTATTCATACAAGAATTTCTCAATCTTTATGTTATGAAATCAAATTATGCACTAATATTATGAATTTGTTAGAACATATTTTAAACACGTAATCGAATCATAATAGATCAATCAAAACAATTGCATTAGACAAAAGAACCAAAATATGTTAGAGCATAAACATAAGGTTCATGTTACCTAGACACTAAAGAAATTTAGTTACACATGATAGAAAACAAAATCAAATATAAACAAAAAGAAAAATGAACAGAAAATGAAGGGTTCATAATTCTAAATATCCCTTTTATCTCTTAGCGAATATTCTTTACAAGTAGACCTTTGATCTTGTATTCTCTTGGATCTTTCGATGATTTCTTTGTGTTTTCCACTTATCTGGATCAAAATCACCCTTTAACTCGCCTCTAAAAGTCTTTACATTAATGCCCTTCCATTTTGCCTCAAAACACGTCATTTTATAGTAATTTTTATAGTTTTAAGTGATACATGGTCTGATACACGAGGGTGTATTAGATTGTGTATAACCTAAAATACCTAGAATTTGGGATTCTAGAAGGCCTAAGAGAAGTACACGGGCTATTGCATGGTGTTGTATCCCTTCTTTGCTTCAAATCTTTGTTTTATGCTACATTTTCATCCTAATTCTTCTTCATTTGGTCTGTGAAAGCAATTGTAACCTATAAACATACTTGGAGCAAATTAAATGCGAAATATATAATAAAAGTATAAAATATCATGTAAAAATACATCAAATATGGGGTATAAATATGATCAAATAAGCATCTATCAGAAACTGTGGATCTTGATATGATACAATGGACACTAAAACCCTATGTATTCTCACAATTTCATCAACATACAACTTGGCAAGTTTGTCCAAGTCTTTCTATTATATAGGTAAGAAATGAGCTAATTTTGTCATTTGATCCAAAATCACCTAATCTGAATCATGTTTACGTCTATTCCTCACTAATGCTACCACAAAATTCATAGAAATCTTTTCCCTTTTTATGATGGAATAGATAAGGGTTTTAGATTCCCTGTTGGTTCCTGATGCATTATCTTGACTTGTTGACATGTCAAACACCTTGACATAAACTCTGCCATATATCTCTTTATCGTCGACCACTAGTAACAAGGTCTCTGGTTTTGATACATTTTTGTTGTATCATGATGCATAGCATATGGTGCACAATGAGCTTCCCTCATAATCTCCTATTGTATTTCATCTGTATCTGACACACAAACGCATCTTCCAATCACAAACACTCCTTCAACTTTCACTTAAGAGTTAGGCTCCCCATCCTGTTGCACTCTCTCTTATCTGTATAAAATAAGAATCCCAAGCCTGTGCCTCTCTGTTCCTATTTCCCAAATCTGGTTGAGCTTGTAATGTGCCAATAAACCACTAATACAATCAATCTCCATTCTCACGTATAGTTTCCTCAACTCGAGTAATGGTGTAATACTCATCACGCTTGAACTTTTTCTACTCAAAGCATCTGTCACTACATTAGCCTTCCCTAGATGGCAATCAATAGTACAATTATAATCCTATAGCAGCTCAATTCATCTTCTCAGCCTCAAGTTAAGCTCTCTCTGAGATAAGATATACTTGAGGCTATTATGATTTATTAAGATTCTGAATGTCTTTCTATACAAATAATGTCTCTAAATCCTTAGAGCATGCATAATTTTCAATAACTCCAGATCATGGGTGGGAGAGTTCAACTCATATGATCTCAACTGACAAAAAGCATATACTATCACTTTTCTATGTTGCGTCAATACACACCCCAAACCTACCCTCGAAGCATCAGTATATACTTCAAAACCTCTGCAACTCGATGGTAACACCAAAATTGGGCTAGAATTCTATCTTCACCTAAGCTCCTCAAAACTCTCCTAAAACTGCTCATTCCACTAAAACTGCCTTTCTTCAACAGCTTGGTCAATGGGCTAGCTATCATTGAAAATTCTTCTATAAATCTCTAATAATAACAATCAATCCTTAAAAACTACTCACCTCTGATGTATTTCTAGGCAGCTCCTACTCCATAATTGCCTTTACGCTAGTAGAATGAGGCATCACTCCTTCTTAGAACATTACATGTCCAAGGAAAACTACGTGCTCCATCCTGAACTCACACTTACTTAACTTGGCATACAACTGTCTCTCTTTTAGAATCTATAACACAATCCTTAAATGTTGCTTATGCTCCTCTTTACTCCCTAAATATACTAATATTTCATTAATGATCACAATTAAAAACTAATCTAGATACTCCTGAAAAGTCATTTTCATTAATGCCATGAATTTAGCTAGTGCATTAATCAACCCGAAAGGCATCACTAGGAGCTTATAGTGGCTATACTTGATAGTTGTAAATTATACTATGTTTTGATAAATGTTTATGAATACTTTTGAGTATTTCTTAGATGATTATCATGTATATAGGCTTAGAATTATGTGATTATTAGTGTTTGTTTATATTTTAAGTGTTTGTGTGGTTTTGAGCATGATTTGTATCTTAATTTTATGTTTCATAAGGTGTGTGATGCGTTTTTGAGTGTATGGAAATAGGAAATTAAAGAAAAGAGAAGAATTGGAAGTATGTAAGTAGGTCACGATCATGACTTGCTCGTCTGATCTTGATAAAGAGCGCAAACAATAATTCCAACGAATTTCTACTTTTCCAGCACACGACTCTTTTTGTAGTTTTAATGTTTTAGGGATATTTTTTAAACCAAATTAAGTGGGTAAACCGTAGTAGCCTCAAGAACCATTTAAGAACATAAACCACTCAAAAAAGAGCAGCCACCATCTTGCATTCTTGGATCAAAGAAGAAGTATCAAGGAGAGCATTAGAGATTTCTAGATTTTGAGTTCAAGTTCCAAATCAAGTTCTTCTTTCTCTCTTCTTGTTATTTTCATTAAACTTGATGTGCAAACTAAATTTGATGATGTTCTTCACGTTTATTATGTTTTAAATTTCTAGATTAAGGTTTTTTCTTGAATTATTTTGTGACTTTGTTTTTGATTGATTCAATATATAATTTTTATTGTGTTAATGGTGCATACATATACTTTGATAATAAATCAAGAGAGTGAGTCAAAGGTAATTCGATTAGTTTGCACAATGAGAGTTGGTAAATTAATATGTCACAAGATTAATAAATCACATATCATTCGAAGAGAGATCTTGTGTGATAACTTGATTATTTGATACATAACTTTTGAAACTAATTGAAATTGTTAGGGAAAGAGCTGTGAATTGAGAGATTACAATTTTGGAACTTTAGATTCAATTACGGATTATCAATTAGGGTTAATTGGTTAGATTTTAAGAGAGATCAATCAAATCCTTCAAAAATCTAGGATTGACGCATAATTGAATTGATAATCATTAAAGCAGCAAAATAATGATAGAATCAACCCTAAGCTTCATCCTTGATTCTCTTCACATATTTATGGTAACTCATTTGTTAGTTGATTATTTGCTTGATTTAACTGTTTTAATTTTCCATTATTATTTTATTGAAATCATCTTTTATCTCATTAGACAAAGTTAGGTTTATTTAGTTTTAACTATTTCTTCGTGGGATCGACACCTTTGATACTACAAGTTACGATCCATATACTTACAGATGTGGATTTTATTAAAGGTAAAACTTGCTCAATAATATTGAGCACAAAATTTTTCTTGGAAATACTTGACTCAACTATCCTTAACTGCTAGTATTCTGATCTCAAGTTAATCTTTAAAAATATGACAAATCCCCTTAACTCATCCAAAAGATCATCTATCCTCACAATGGATTATTGTTCTTTACTTTCACCTTATTTAACTATAGGTAATAAATTCAAAGTCTCATATTGCCTTCTTTTTACTTCACAAATAATACTAGAGCTCCTCAGGGTGGTGTACTCAGTCTAATAAAGCTCTTTTCAAACAACTCCGCTAACTACATTTTTAGCTTTTATAACTCAACAGTAGCCATCTTATGATATGAAATAGAAATTGGTGCAACTCCAGACATAGTTTTAATAGTTAAATCTATCTCTTGTTGAAGTAGTAAGCCCAATAAATCTTTTAAGAATACCTCTAAAAACTCCCTCACCACAGGAATATCCTTTAACTCAGGACTCACCTCCTTTGTAACTGTAATATGAGCTAGATATGCCTCACATTTATCCAATATTAGTCGTCTAGTAGCCATGGATGAGACCATAAATGTTGGAACTACTTAGCTTCCTTAGGATCAATAGTGCCTCAAGACTTTACTACGCACATCTTACGGATCTGCTCATGTTGTAGCCTATATTAGAATCACCTTAGGCTAGAGTTGTAGTAATAGCTTGCTACATCATTTGAAAGGACTGCATTATCTAAGGTGGCACTAACATCTCTCCTCTTATTCTTTCCGCTCTAGAATCCTCTTGATCAGCCACATATGGAGCAATCAAATTACCCAATTCCCTTGTCAACTTTAAGCCCGTAATATCATCTTCTAAAACCATCATAGATGAGACAAAAATATATTATCAAATTTTCTAATCCACTTGATTTGTCCCTAAGAACATTAACCTGTTCTAATACCACCTAGATGTGACGCTAAAAAATTCTTAAACCACAATTTAGCCCAAACTTTTTCACAATTACATCATTAGTTACCCAAAAGTTATCTATACAAACATAACCACCCTAAATAGTCACAATCAGAAGCATATATAATAAAACAACTATACTCAATTTGATTTACTAGCCCCACCTAGACTCCACAATATCAATCACATGCACTAGAGTTATTAACAACCTCTTTATCTACGAAAAAATATGACAATAAGAGGTGAGTTGCCCATTCAGTAAGGGTAATATGATCATACCCTTAAAATCAAATAACTTAATATATGTTTAAAATAGTCAAATGATATATATATATATATATATACACTAAAATACACTCAGCTTGTCTAAACATTTAGTAAACATTAAGAATTTTATTGTTAGGAATTATTTATACTAACATTATTTTATTATTACCATTTATATTTTGCCTCTTTACTTAACGAGTTAACTGAGCCATGCTTAACCTAGAAGGTTTATATTCAATGGTCTATCAACTCATCTCTACTTATCATAATCACTCACTAAGTGAAAACATTATAGATGTGTAAATATCAACAAAGGGTACTGTAATCCCTCATTCTAATCTGGTACCCTAGTACCACTCTAATACCTAGCCATTAGCACAAGATATCCTTAAGACTCAGGATACTTCACTAACACTCTGACTTCTAGCAATCGACATGGGGCATCCCCAGGACCTAAAGATGCCCTTGTACTTATTCCACGGATAGGTATGTAGCAATAACTCGCTCATATCTCAGCAACTCATCAATCTATGACTATCGAATATAGCCTATCTTAGGCAAGTCACAAATTCACAACTTTCACAGTCTATTCATAAGCATTATAAACTAATCTCTATCTAATTTCATGAACGTTATTTATCTTACCTTATTATTCTTAATTATACACATGCACAATTTTGAATTATAATTTCATATTCTCCCCCTAATTATCATGTGATACGTATCATAACACGTATCAAAATATAAACACTGAACATTTTGTACCTTGTCAATTATTTATTCAATAAATAAAATTCTTACAAAATTCATATATTTCATAAATCTATATAGTTAATTATTAATCATTAATTTAATTAAGTACTAATTCAAAATTTGGTTTTCAATAAAATAATTTATTAATAAAAAAAATTCACAATTCTTATGAACCGTGTAGAACTATAAGAGTATATAGTTTAAGGTTAAACTTACCTAATTTTCCGGCTTAGTTATTTTGATTCGTCTAATCTACTCCCTAATTTGTCCTCTAGACCTAGACATTTACAAAATTGTATTATACTTTATTTAAGAAAATTTGTCAAACCTAATTACACATAATAATCCAAAATTACCCCCTTTTACCACTTTATTCTTAATTATTAAAAATTTTACTTAGTTTATCTTGCCACCATAATTACTAAAGTACCCTTAACTATTAAAATTTCTATTAGCTATACATTCTTTTACTATTACGAATATACCCTTCTAAGACTTAAATTCCAATTTTACCCATAAATACTCACATGTCATATTTTGACCCTTAATAGATCTTAAATTTCCCTAAAAGTTTCTTCTTTTTCACCCTCTCCTCTTCTCCGAATTCCTTTTTTTCTCATTTTTTCGCCATCTTTTCTCCAATTTGTTTTTCTTTTCAGTTTCATCAAAATTGTTATCACAAACAATCATCACAACAATTCCAACTAGAAACTAGTTTAGGATGATTGAAAATCACTAATAAAAAGGATGGAATTTTGCTAGAAATCTTACCTATATGAAGTTCTATTCCTTTCTAATAGACTTTTGATGTTAATCCCTATAATTTCGTCTCTAATCTACTGCAAAACAAACAAAATGAGGAAATACATGAGAAAAGCTTCATATGTAGGAGAAAGATGGTGTTTTTTGTTCACAAACCACATGGAAATATATAAAAGAAGGAGAATGGAGCATTTTTGTTGGTTCTCTTATAACCACGTACGGTCTGCTCTTTCTCTCTCTCTATATATATGTGTGTGTGTGTGTGTGTATGCTCCTCTTGGGCTAAGTTGACTTTTTATGGTCTTTACAATCAAACCCTTCCTGCAGGCTTAATAACGAGTTTGACGTAGTTGAAGCACTATTTTAAGGCACATTTTGCAAGCAATAGGTGTAAGCCACATACATCAGCGGCCTTATTCAAAGTTTCACAAAATTTAGGAGAAACCCTTCAAAAATTCAAAAGGCTATTCAACTTGACATCAATTAGAATAAGTGAGACCTAACGTATAATTTTGATGAAAACAAAATATATCATCAATAATATTTTTATCAATGGTGATATCAGTAAGTTAATATGTGAAAGATGAAGTATAATGAAAGAGCAAAATGAGCACACAAAATTTAATTGAATCAATTAGTTCATCAAAGGATGAAGAAAAATGAGCAAAAAGGAAAATATATGTAATTAAAATCCTTTATGAAAATTCAAATGAAGAACTAATAATAAGAGAGAATCGAGCACATCAAAATGAAATAAATTATTGTAATCTTTTTTATAACCTTATCTTGGAAATTGTAAAAAATTAAGGGCTTATTCATTGCATGATGATTTGTACATAGGCATATTACATATATTTTATTCATGATCAAGAGATATTTTAGGAAGATTTTAAAGAAAATCCTCTTATTCATCAAAATACTTTTGGACAAAATTTTAAAATTTTTACGAATTAAGTTTGTATCAAAATGAAATATTTTAATTTTTTAAAAACTTAAAGTGTTGAAATTTTGGGTTAAAGTATTTTTGAAAGATGGGTTTTAGCTAGCTTAAGTATTTGGTTTGGTTAGCTTAAGGGTTGGTTTGCCTAGCCTAACCTAAGAACAAAAATATTCCTAGCTTAACGCATAAGTTCTAGGAAGTATCTTTGGCACTAGAGGAAGTCTTGAGATACTTTTGGGATAATTTCTTTATATTCATATGTGATAGAGCATGAATTGAACCCTACTGTATTGTGTGATAAAAAAAGGAAATATTGAATTTTATTTGAGTGGTCGAGATATCAATTGAGAGAGGAATTGAGTTTTTAATGTTTCTTTTTCCCTGTGGAAAAGAAGATGTATAAAAAGTTCCTCTTTACCTTAAGAAAGGAAGATTTATAAGGATTCCTCTACACTCAAAGGAATATATATGTATATGTGTGTGTATGTATGTGTGTGTGTGTGTATGCGAGGATTATTTTCACCTATTAAAGAAGATGACAATGAATTATGAAATAGAGCTTAGAGAGTAGACATAGGTGAATGATTGTTTAGTTGAATCATTATAAATTAGTGTTGTCTATTTTTCCTTATTCTTTTTAATTATCATTGTAATTTCTTTGTGATTATTATATATGGAATTGTAATAATCATTAATAACAATAGGTAATTCATTTATTAGTTTTCGAACAGGCCTACAAGTGTATATACACAACTCACATCCCTTTTGTTTACCATATGTGGACTAACAACATCTATAGCAACCATTGCTTTTAAGAAAGGATTGAAGCGATACTAACCACTATAGAGATCTCTTCAAATTGAAAAAGCTCATATATCTGTGAAGAGGCTTAGGTTAGGGCATAAAAATACATAGAATTAAAGGATAAAGAATTAGCATTAACTTAGCTACCGAAACTCATTACTTATCACAAACAAGTAGAGCCTTACACATTGCACGCATAAGAAGTTTAAAGCATATAAAGTAAGGGTCATCATTGGAAAAGTTTTGAGATTCGCACCGTACTGGCCAGTATTAACCAAAAGGTATTGTATTGGCTAAAAAATGGCACAAAATTCAAAGGTTTGGTACCAAACTAGTACTGGTTGGTGTTTAAAATTCTTGCCAGTACCGTAAATTTTAAAAATGTTAGGGAATTGTTTGCAAAAAATTTTAAAACAACCCCTTCCCTAATGTTTACTCTGCTTCAATATAACGGATTCCGTACCGTTCCGGCCGGAAACCGATACCGAAACGGTCTTAAAAATTTCGGGTATGAATTCCGGTCGATACCAGCCGGTACCGTCAATACCGAAATTTTGGGGACCGTTTCGCAAAAAAAAGGGGTAGGGACGAAATTGCAAATAAAAAAACTTTAAACCTAAAAATCTACCCGCACCCCCCCCCGACCTTCTGCTTCTTCTCTCTTCTTCGGTTTCTCTCCT
>JAOTAX010000009.1:413715-434823 GCA_025629825.1 Erythroxylum guanchezii | reverse complement strand
TGAGTGCCGTGTACCACGCAAGAGGTGCCTGTTTCAGCCCATAAATTGCTTTGCGAAGCTTGCATACATGATTCGGAGCCGACAATGATTCATATCCGGGTGGCTGAGACATGTACACTTCCTCTTGAAGCTCTCCCTGAAGGAATGCATTATTGACGTCGAGTTGGCGCAGAGGCCATTGACGAGACACCGCAATAGAGAGAACTATCCGAACAGTGGTCGGCTTAACAACCGGACTAAACGTCGAGTGATAGTCAATGCCTGGGCGTTGAGTAAATCCCTTAGCAATCAGCCGGGCCTTATAGCGATCAATTGAGCCATCCGATTTCCGTTTGATCCTGAAAAGCCATTTACACGCAACAATATTTTTTTTCGGATCATGAGGTACCAAGTCCCATGTCCGGTTACTCGTTAGTGCATCAAATTCAACTTTCATAGCATCACGCCATTCTTGGTGTTTTTGTGCTTGTTTGACTGTGGTGGGTATTGTGGTGGGTGAGACATAAGCCAGGCAATTGAACTTGGATTTAGGTTTGAAAATATTGTTTTGAGACCGAGTAACTGGTCTTTGCGGGGCTGGGGGTGATGGCATGGGTTGAGAGGAAGTGGGATTGGTCGTAGTATTTGGTGTGGATTGAGGGATTGGTTCGGTAATAGGTTGTGTTTCAGCAGGGGTGACAGTATGTTCAGTATATGGAGGGGAGTCGGGTGGCACAGGTGTATGGAAAGAGGAGGTCGAGGGCATACCTTGCAGTGTCGAGGACCGAAAAAAAAATTTCTCGGTTAGAGATATTTGGCTCTTGATACCATAAAGAGTTTGTAAACAGATTGAAAAAGCTCTATCTATTATTCACAGTTTGTGAGTATTTAAACTCAATTACAAGATACAACAGATCAAGACAAATCCTAAGCTAATTAAGAGAATGATCCTAGGAGATAAATCAGGAGATAATTACACATTACAGCTAATTATAACAGCTCACATAATAAATCCTCTAGCTACCTGTATCTAAACTAATCCAATTCTCATGGTCAAGGTCGTGCACATGTAGTGCACTCATATGTAGTAAACAAAGGAGATACAAAGATAAAGGAGAACATTCAAACAATATAAATAATTCACTTAATTTGGATTTCTTGTCTCTATTTTGGAAATGAACTATTATATGGTATTTATAAATATATAAGACACCTTTTTGAAATAATACAACTCTTGGAAATATAAGATAGTAAATGCAAGATACATGCATAAGAAAAATACAATAAATCTCAAAATAGATGAACCAAATAATGTATTAAGTTTAATTAAATGCTCCACTAATATAATTGCTTTTTTTAACATCCTCCCTTAAACTTGATTCTTTTTGGTAACTCCAATCCACCCACGCAACTTAGCAAAACTTTTAAACTTCAATCATTTGATAAAAATATTGGCTACTTGACTATCACTTCTCATATAAGAAAGCCCAACTTCTTTGTTCACATCACACTCCCTTATGAAATGAGACTTTGTATCTGTGTGCTTACTTCAATCATGGAACATAGGATTCTTCCGCAATTCTATAGCAAATTTGTTATCCATAAAAATAGAGGTAGCTCCATCTTGAGTCACATGTAGCATCTTCAACAACCTTCTTAACCAAATTGCATGTGTGATACAAGAAGTAGCTGCAACATATTCGGCTTCACATGTAGATAAAGTCACAATGGATTGTTTTTTAGAACTTCGAGTAAAAGCAATGTCACCCATGAAAAGTATAAACCCACTTGTGCTCTTTCTATCATCAGCATTACCTCCTCAATCACTATCACTATACCCAACAAGTTGAAAATTAGATGAAGAAGAATTGTGCAAATCATAGTTAATAGTACTTTTGATCTATCGCAAAATCCTTTTAGCTATTTCCATACGAGTACTAGTTGGAGCTTCTATAAAACGACTTATAACCCCCACTACAAAGAGAATATCGGGTCTTGTGCAAGTCAAATACCTCAAGCTTCCAACAAGACTACTAAAAAGAGTTAGATCCACCTTTTTTACCTTCCTCAAACTATGAAATTTTGTTGCACAATCAATTGGGTATTAATGAGCTTGCAATTCTTCATCTTAAATTTCTCAAGAATCTTTCTTACATAAGCCTCTTAAGAAATAAAGATATCATCATCTTGCTTCACTTCAACACCAAGGAAATATGACATAAGTCCTGTATCAGTCATTTCAAATTTTTTAGTCATCATCTTCTTAAACTCTTTGAACATCTTTGAATTGTTATCCGTGAAGATCAAGTCATCAACATATAGGCATACAAGAAGAATGCTTCCATTTTCACCTTCTTTGATATAAAGAGATTGTTCTTGGGGACATTTGATGAATCCATAGCTTTGGAAATACTTATCAATGCAGCTATACTAAGCTTTTGGAGCTTATATCAAGCCATATAATGCCTTCTTTAACTTCAACACTTTATCTTCATGTCTTTTCACCAAGTACCCTAATGTTTGTTGGATAAACACCTCTTCCTTAAGGTAGCCATTCAAGAATGTCGATTTGACATCCATTTGATAAATCTTCCATCTCTTTTGTGCTGCTAAGGAAATGATTAATAGAATGGTCTCTAGTCGAGCCATGGGAGCAAACACCTTATCATAATCTACTCCATGTTGTTGACTATAACCTTTAGCGACAAGTCTTGCCTTGTAGCTCTCTACTTCTCCTTGACCATTTCTTTTGACTTTAGATACCCATTTCACACCAATCACCTTTTGCCTCTTTGAAAGAGTAGAAAACTCCCATGTGTCATTCTTTTAAATTGCTTGAATCTTTTAATCCATTGCACATCTCCATTTCTTTTCTTGTATAACTTCTTCAAAGTGTAGTAGATCGAAATCGACAAAGAGACAAATAGTGTTGTATTTTCTACCATCTTCGTCGACTCATAAAGATCTTGTAGACTCCGTCTTCCTCTAGGACCTTCGGACGAGCTTTGAGGAGGACTTTCCTTTCTTCTAGGATTGGGTGATTAAGGAGTATGAATATCTTTATGCCTGTCATGGTCAAAATCTCCGATCATAGGAAATGAAACACTTTCTTCATTTTTAGAGACATCCCACTTCCACGAACTTTCTTCATTAAAATCAACATCTCTACTAATTACAATCTTCCCATTGGTAGGATTAAACAACTTATAGCCTTTAGAATTAGAGCTATAGTCAATGAAGACATGCTTTTCACTTTTGTCATCTAACTTTGATCTCATCTCTTTAGGAACATGAGCATATGTTATGCTTCCAAAAATTCGCAAATGAGAATCACTTGGCTTCTTACTGCTCCAAGCTTCTTGAGGAGTCATCCCGTAAACACTTCTAGTAGGGGATAAGTTGGACAAGTATACAACGCAAGCGACAGCTTCAACCCAAAGCTCCTTAGGCATATTCTTGCTCTTTAGCATGTTCCTTGTCATGTTGAGAATAGATCTATTCTTATGTTCCATAACTCCATTTTGTTGTAGAAAGTATGGAATCTTAAGAAAATGACGAATGCCTTTAGCTTCGCAAAATTTGTTGAACTCCAAGGAAGTGAACTCTCCCCCTATACCCATTCTCAAATATTTGATGACAAATCCACTCTCATTTTCAACTTGGGCTTTGAACTTTTGGAAAACTCCAAAAGCTTCATCCTCCCTATTTAAAAAAGTAAACCAAGTTTTGCAAGAAAAATCATCAATCAAGAGTAAGAAATAGTTTGCTTTACCATAAGAAGATGGCTTAATTGGGCCACAAATATCGGCATGAACAAGTTGAAGTGGCTTGATGGTTCTCGTGATGGACTCCTTTAGAAAAGGCTTTCTCTCTTGCTTTCCCATGACACACCCTTCACATAATTGTTTGGGTTGAGTAATGAGAGGCAAACCATTCACCATATTCTCCTTTGCTAATAAATTTAATCCAAAAAAATTTAGATAACCAAATCTCATATGACAAAGCCAAGAGAAGTCTTTGACACATATCTTCAAGCATTTTGGGTGATCAACATTGACTTTAAGCTTGAACATTTTATTCTTTGACATAGGTACCCTTGTTATTAAGTTGTGTGCTTCATCTTTCAAAGTGCAACAAGCATCTTTTAAATGGATATCATATCCATTTTCTAGCAATTGTCCCATACTCAATATATTTGCTTTCAAAGAAGGAACATAATAGACTTGTGAAATAAGTCTATGACTACCCTTTTTTGTAAAGACAAGAATATCACCTTTGCCTTCAATTGAAACTTTTGAATCATTGCCAAAAACAATTTATCCTTTTTGTTTCTCATCAAGCTCCATGAATAGCTCCTTATTGCCACTCATATGGTTGCTAGCACCAGTGTCAAGATACCATAAGAATTTATTTTCTTCTCCTTTGTTAGCCAATAACAAAAGTAGTTCTTCTTCTTCTTTCATCTCTATAAGATGAGCCTCTCCTTGGTTTCTAGTAGCACTCCAACATTCATAGGAATAATGACCATAATTGGGACAATTATGACATGGAATGTTAGATTTGTCATACCTTCTTCCTCCTCTTCTCCTATAGTAATAACTTCCACGACCCCTTGAGTTTTGAGATTATTGGTTTGACTCTTCACTATTAAAGTGATGTATGCCTCTTCCACGACCATGACCATGGCGATTTCTACCTCTTTCATAATCTTGACAATGACCTCTTCCTCTTCCTCTTCCTCGTGAGCTAGTGGACTCTTGCTTCTTGTCTTTCAAAGAGACCTTTGCTTGAAAGGCTTGAACTAGTGCCTCTTTCTTCTTCAATCTTCCTTCATAAGCTTTCATAAGCTTGCAAGGATCCTTGTAGTTCATCAATGGTCATGGCTTCCAAATCTTGAAATTGTTTAATGGCCATGACAACAAGGTTAAATTTTGAATCAAAAGTACAAATAATTTTCTCCACAACACGAACATCTTCCAAATTCTTGTCATATCTCCTCATTTGATTAGTAGTTGCGAAGACTCTTGTGAAATATTCATGGATGGATTCGGCCTCATTCATGTGTAAGGATTCAAATTCTCCTCTCAATGTTTGAAGACACACCTTCTTCACCTTATCAACTCCTCCATGGGCCTTTTGAAGAATCACCTAGGCTTTCTTTGATTTTGTTGCATTTGACACATTTTCAAACATTTCATCATCCAATGTCACATGAATGATGCTAAGAGCATGTTGATCCAATCTACAATTCTTTTGTAATGTGTTCCTTTATTGTTGATTCAAAGCTCCTTCATTTTTTAGTTCATCATATCCTTGTTCTACTATCTCCCATTCATTTTAAGAGCCAAGAATCGCCTTCATATGTACACACATTTATCATGATTTTCTTTTGTGAGTTTGGGGATTGAAAACAATGGAATTAGACATCTTTAAAATAATACGTTTTTTATACCTCTTTGTAGTAAATACGAGAGATAGAAAGATAAAGGAGAACACTCAAACAATCTAAATAACTCACTTGATTTGGATTTCTTGTCACCATTTTGAAAATGAACTAGTACATGGTATTTATAGATACATAAGACACCTCTTTGAAACAATGCAACTCTTAGAAAACATAATATAGTAAATGCAAGATACATGCATAAGAAAAATATAATGAATCTCAAAATACATGAACTAAATAATGAATCAAGTTTAATTAAATTCTCCACTAATATAATTGCATTTTTTTAACAATTAGAACATCTAAAAAAACTAACTTAATAAGATAAGTAAGACCAAGTTAACAAGGTTAGAGGTCAGGCACCTTCTTAAACAGGTAATCCTCGGGTATGATGGTTGCTTCTATTTGACAACAAAGTTATTAACAAATCATCATGTAGAACCAATGTTAAAGAGAAGCATACAACTTAACAGTGTCTGAGATAGACTTCAAAATTATATGCTTATAATTTAGAAAGCCCCATCTCCTCATCTATCCTCTTCCAAGTCTTAGAAATATCAATCACTGACTTTGAGCATATGGGACAACAATATCTGAAGTTAACCATTAAACTTAGAAACCAATCTAATATGTTAATCATTATACATAAAATTTGTTTAGAACTCACGCTACTTACTTGTCACACTTCACCATTTCATGGTAGCATTCACAATGCATAGTGTGCCACATTTTATGAGAGTGGTGTCCTTTGACGAGTCAGATAGATACTACAGAAGCAGAACACGGAGGTTTCAGTAATATAGGAGTAATATTAATATCCACAAAAAGATTGGGATAACTTATAATACGAACCTCATAATAGATAGGGCAATGGTGATGCATAAAATTCTCCACGCATGAATGATTATTATACAGGCTGACAGAATAACAAGAGCTAGCCTATTCACATAAGAATTTGTTAGCAAATAGAGAGTTTGCCTTTAAAAGAAAAAAGTAAAACCTTGCAATTTATAGTGACAAAGTAATAACTGCTACCTAACACAAACTTTGCATTGGTACAGAGGGAAAGATGAGAAAAGATGGAGACATAAGCATCAACCAACAACTTTAGAAGCTTTAACACTAAATGACACTGAAACCGATCATAATAAGAAGCATAACTCTTATAGATAATGAATGCTTACCACACCTCCTGCAATGGAAAACAAGAAGAGTTATAAAACTGGTGTTTGATTTCATGTAGGACTTTTAATCAAGCTCCCATGCACTATAAAAATATGAGGGAAAACTATGGTATAACTTCAGTTGCATGTGTGTGTGTGTGTGTGTGTCTGTGTGTGCGTGAGAGAGAGACAGAGAGAGAGGTGGAGGAGAGGGAGATTTATAAATAAATAAATAAAAAGGTGAGTCCCATATTATAAATAAATATTTTTTTAATTTTTAAAAAGTGGGTCTCACCTTACCACATTAGCAATGACATGACACATAGTCCCACAAAAATTATTAGAAAAATTAAAAAATGTCTAGTTAGTGCTGATCTGACACTTAATAAAAGGTATTAAATTTTTCGTTAAAGTGAGGTCAAATTTTAACATTTTTTAAATGTTAGGATTATAATTGTTCTCCCTTGAATATTATGGTCAAATTTGTCGATTGGTGAAAATTTTAGGGTAAAAAGTGATCTTTTTGCCAATGTAATAGTTTTTAATATACCTAAAATCACTTTCCATCACAATCCGCCTAAGCACAGTTGATGTAATTGCCAAATCCTCCTTTAGAAGAAACAAAGAAAAGGAAATGATGATGTGATCCTCAGATATCGCATACCAAAGAAAGAAAATTATTTTTTAGAACACGAAAAATAAGTTGATTAAACTTAGAATTCCTTACTTGAAGAATGTCACATTAATTTATCTCTAATGCTTTTATTGTAAAACAATAATTATGTCACAGTTGAAATTTCTTTTAGATTAAGAAATGATTCCAGCATATCATCCTTCTATCAACTAGTCTTTTAACAGATCAAATCACTAATTTGAGTATATTTGGGAAGCAAACTTATGGATAGAAAAACCATTAGAAGTGTAATCATTTTATTCTATTTAAGGCAAGAGAAAAATGTAAAAACATAAAATATTTAAAAGTTGATTAGTGATTTAAAAAGTTGATTTATATTTTAAAAACGTTAGGTACTTTAAATTATGGAAGAAGTGGTTGCTATTTTTTTAACCCGATTCTTTTTAAAAGTTTTGATATTCATTTATCAAGTGAAAGAATATTTTAAATATGAGGGGTTTTTAGGAAGGAAATATTTAATTAGTCCATAGGGAATTTAATAGAAGTCTAGAGATTTTATTAAAAATAAAAAACTAAGAAAATAATTAGTATAAGAAGAATTTCAACAATAAGAGAATTTGAAAATATAAATACTCAAAATATTTAATGAATGGAAAGGGCGAACAATATTTTTTATACAAATTAAGTATACTTATGACCAGCCAACATTGAATTGCTATGGAACATAAAGGAAAAATGTGAAAGTACTAGAATTTGAGAATTTTTAAGATACTTTAAGAAACTAAAGGTGTGAAGATCTTTATTTTGTAGATTTTTTTTGATAATGATAGATGTATCAGTTGGATTTACTTTTAACCTAATAGTGATATTGTAATATATCAAAATATGAATATAAAGTTTGTAAATTTTTACCGAGAAAAGTAAAGCTCTGTTCTTTTACCTCCATAACTCAAAACTTGTGTTTCTTCTTGATTGATAGCTCATACTTTA
The DNA here is from genome assembly GCA_025629825.1 of Erythroxylum guanchezii. Taxonomy (NCBI): domain Eukaryota; kingdom Viridiplantae; phylum Streptophyta; class Magnoliopsida; order Malpighiales; family Erythroxylaceae; genus Erythroxylum; species Erythroxylum guanchezii. Next base: position 426,611 of record JAOTAX010000009.1, on the reverse strand, counting down.
ACATAGTATTAGAGCACTTATAGATCTTAAAGGACTTGTGAGTGACTAAGAGAGAACATTAGAAAAGCTTCATCTTAAAAGATAAAAAAACATTAGAGAAGTACTCAAACTTTAAACTCTCATCTGGAACTCTTTCACCCTCAATTTCTAACGACAAAAAATATCAAGTTTAAGCTGTCAAAATTAGAGATGGTCAAGCCTGACCGGGCCAAAGGCGACCCTACCAATTTTTTTAAAAATTAAAAGTACAAAATAACGTCAAGTTTAGTAAAACAATGTTGTTTTGATTCGAAGTGTTAGGCCTTGGGCCAGGTTTGCGCCCATTGACTTAAAGTCGGGTCGGGTCATTTTGCCATCCCTAATCAAAGTGAAATCTCATCTAAAAGGTTTTGTTTATAGTAGTGAGTTGAAACTGAAAGGTAAGTACCACCTTTTGGAAACAATCCAACTCTCAATCAAATAAAGGCTTATGAATATGAAGAAGCTAAAGCTCCAAGAACTTTATCTTACATTCATATTGTTGTCTTATAATCAATTTTCACAAGGATTATATATTGTGAAACACCAAAAGAGGTTTCAAAGAAGCTCAAAGAGATGTATAAAGGGAGTGACAAAGGTAGAAAAGTGCAAATTCTGAATTTGAAGTCTTGATGGCAAAATATATAAGTACATCCAAGAATATAAAGATAGACTTACACAAGTTGTTTATAAAATTTGATATTGTTGAAGATGAAACAAACCAAAGGGTTTTAAAGAAAGTTCTAGTAAGCTTGCCCCTAAGATTTGAGTCTAGGTTCTCTTATCTTGAAAATTAAAGGATTTAACCATGATTTCTATAACTAAACTTGTTCATGCTTTTCACACTTAAAAACTAACTAATCAATGAGACAAGAAGATAACAACGAGCTTTCCTAGCAAAACAAAACAAAAAAAGCTCTACAAGGCTGAGAGAAAAAACAATTTGGTGAGAAGAAAAGTGAAGAGAAGAATGAGGCCTAATGAAGTAAAAGTGGTGGAAAAAGAAGATATTCTCCATGTCCTCACTATAAGAGGAAGATTTAATAAGAGAATTTTTACCAGTATACGCCAGGTGTACAATGCAGATCATGCAAGCAATTTGGTCATTTAGAGAAGGTATATAAGAACAAAATTGATTAGAAGGACAAGTAAGCACAATAGTTGAAATCAATAGCAAGAGGAGAGATTGTGTATAATGCAGATCATACAAGCAATTTGGTCATTTAAAGAAGGTATACAAGAACAAAATTAATCAAAGGAGAAGCAAACAAAAATAGCTAAAATTAACAAGAAAAGGAGTGATTGTTTATTATTTCAAGTCAAAAAAACCATTATAAAAAAAATTTGGCTTACTAATAATGGTTTTGCAAATCACATATCATAAATTAAGAATTTTTAAGGAGTTTAATTAATCATTTAAGTCAAAAATAAAGATTAGGAATAATGACTTGGTTGATGTTAAAGGCAAATGAGATATTTTTGTTCAGACTCTAAAGGGTAACAAATATATCTCAAATGTGTAATTTGTGCTTGAAATTAGTCAATGTTTATTAAATGTGGGTCAAATATTAGAGAAGAATTATTCTCGACATTTTCAAAATGTCTTACATCTTGGCAGGAACCACCTTTTGCCATTTTTGAGGTTTCAAAACCATTGATTTCCTAAATCTCCTATTTATCTGTGTGGAACTATAATGCGATAAGTATATTTATTAATTTATTAATTGTACATTTTAAACTTAAAGATTGAAAAATGACATCTTAAGCATTGTTTCATTCTACTTCTATTTTTTGTTGTGATTTTTAATTTTTGTTTTTTGTCTTTGGTTTCTATTTTTAATTAAAAACAGAAGACTATTTGGTTAAGATTTCTAATATAAAAAAATGAAAACAAAAACCTATTTGATTGAGAATTGTAATAAAAAACTAACAAAAAAATATGCTTGGTTTTATCATCCTATTTCTATTTTTGTAATTATACTTTTATGTTAATAATTTTAATATAATATATATTTTTTGAAATTAACTAATTCTTATTATAACTAGAAATAAAATATATGCAACCTAATATAATTAAAAATTTGCATATTAATTGTATATAATAAAATTCTATAAATTAAAAATTATATTAAGTCATTCTAATTAGTAAAAGATATCCATCATATTATAATTCTTCAAAACATAATAGTACTATCATTTACAATAGGAAACATAAATCAATTAGAACTATTATAATTATTCCACATTTGTCTAGCAATTTCATCTCGCTTCCAAAACATACTACGAAGTTGTGCTGGAATGATATTATACTCCACTTGAGAACTTGCATCTTCAATTTCACTTTTCCTAACTTTATTTTCAGCACACTTGTCAAATAATTCATCTCTTTGTCTATACACTCTAATATAATTGTGCATAACACAACAAGTAATAATGATGTATTTTTGTTTCTTCATATCATAACTCGACATGTTTTTAAGTATAAGCAATCTTGCTTTTAGAACACCCAAACATCTTTTAATAACATTTCTTAATGAAGAATGCTTGTAGTTAAACAATTCTTGTGGACCTTGAAGTCTTCCTCTTCCTTTATAATCTGACAAATGATATCTCTCACCTTGGTATGGTAAAAGAAATCTAGGCATATTAGTATAACCTGAATCAACTAAATAGAACTTACCTAACAAAGAACATACTATTGACAAAATGATATTATAAATTAATCACAATTACTATGTTTATTTAAAATAATATAATATCTTATGGAGGCATAAGAAATTGATTTGTTAGGTTTGCCACTATTTTCTAAACGAACTTGAGAGTCATTTGCAGTACCTTCATAAGATATTGATTTGCTAGATTTGTCAATGTTTCTAAAAGAACTCGAGAGTCATTTGCAGTACATTCCTATCCAATCGTTACATATGTAAAGCGCATGTCAAATGAGCAATAACACATAATATTTTGGGTTGGATTAATTCTTTTAACCCTTTATGGTATTTTTTCATTGGTCGAAACATAAGCATCAATATATGTACCAGCTATTACTCCTATACAATCCTAAAAAATAAAACTATACTATTAAAATAATTATTAATAATAAGTGCATAATTAAAATAGTAATTAAATATACGAATGTACCTGAAAATATGAAAAGAATTTTGAATTATGTTGAATCTTAAGAGGTGTATTATTAAAAGATGGTGGAGTAATGACTCTTTTTACAAGACGATTAACTGCATATAAGACTTTGCGAAAGTACTTCAAAATTGTCCTGTTGAATGTTGAAAGTGTTATGCATTGACTTTAGTTGTCTCATTACGTCCTATAGTCATCAAGAAAATTACTACTTGTTCCTCCACAGTCAAATGACTTGTTGCCTTCAAGCTTTCTAAACTTTTCAACTCATCACATAAGCTTATGAAGATTATCTTGCTCATTTTAGGTTTTCATAAATCCTTGTAGGATTCCCATTCAAAAGTTATATCATGACCTGATAAAACAAAAGTTCTACATGGTTTCTTTTGTAAATAAAAATATTTGTTCTCTCCCCAACTAGAGAAATAACGATTACCTTTTTCAGTTCATCATCATAATATAATTCAAAATTTGATCGAAATCCATATATCTACAATGTTAACATTAAATAATTAACAAAACATTATGTCAAAAGGTTTAATCAAATATAGAAAAAAATATTAATACAAAATATAGACTTAAAATAGTCATAAAAAACATAGATTTAACATTTAAGTCAAACATTCATGCAAAACACAAACTTAAATTGTTCAAACTATGCAATAGTGCTTAATATAGAGATGTCAAATTAATAAAAGTTTGCAATGCACTAACATAAAAATATAACTAAAGTGACATAATCTAATCCAACTTCCTTACTTCCACCATCTACATAAAAATATCCCTATAAAGTGGAGAATCATGTAAAACCTTCACAAATTTTCCATATTGCATGCCCTTATCACCCAATTCATCTGAGGAATTCAGACATTCTATCATTATGATAGATTCTTGCTTAATTGATGAAGCTCCAGATCTATTCTTTGTAGTCAATGATGTTTCACTCAGTTTTTTCTCAAGTAATTCAATATTCTATTTTTATTACTCACCAATTATAACCAAGACCTATTTTACAATGTTAGAATGTGTCTTATTTTCCTTCTTATTCTTATGATATTTCTTGCTCTTAAATGGAGAACTTATAATTTGATCTCCTTTTGCATTATATGAGCAATCTTCATTAACATCAATTTTATGTTCCTATTTAGTTGATGGACGTGTATGTAAACTAGTTGCAAGTGTATCTACAAAAATATTATACAAGTCTGAAAACTCCTAACATCCTTTTTTCTTCAATTTGTGAGCCATTTTATACACCTAGAATGATGAAAAGGAAACATGAGAACAAATATTATATAATATGATATATTAATAAAAGAAAGACATATTTTTTACCTTAAATAGGTTTTTCCAACATTCATTTTGTAGCATTAACTTTATCGTTAAAGGAGTTGTAATTGATTCCTGTTTCCTTGAGTAAGTTCTTGAAATTCTTTACTCCAGCCCTTAATCCATTATACTTATTCTTCAATTGAACATTGATGTGTGTTTAAATTTTGATTCATTTCATATGTTACATTTAGTGATTAATGCCTTAGAATTGCTCAAGATACTCACTTTGACTTATATGTAATTTTAGGCATAATTAGAAAGCAAAGAAGATAAAGTGAGTCGAAAGCACAATATTTGGGTCATTTTCTGAAGATTAATATTCACTTGTCTTCGTGGAACAACAATGAGAAATATTGGAGCAAGTAAAGACAAGAAAATCAAGATGATGAATTAACATAGCTCACGATTGTTGTGCATGGACCATGCAAGGTGTATGTGAATTTAATGACATCATAATTCATGCATAAACTAAAGATCCATGTATAAAGCAAAGGATGATGGAAGGTGGACAACCAAAATACGCATGCAGTAGGTGGGATGCAACATTAGCCCAAAGCGACGTATAACAGATGATAAAATGAAGCAACGCAACAGCAAAAGGAAAACGACATGCAACGCAGGAAGCCAAACAAGAGCAGCACATGCCAAAATGCATTCCACGCTAAATGAAACACAAACGCACAGCAATGTCCAATGAGCATCAAAACGCAACACATAGGGAGGAGCAAGCATGCCAAAACACAGACAGCATCTGCGTTGAACGTAGATGTAGATATTATGCAGGGTTGTTTTTTAAAAAATGTCACATGCACAGTAAAAGGGGGCGTGAACATTACTAGTGGACCAGAAATTAAATCACAAAATAGAGAGAGGAGCGCGGGAGAGTGGGGTGAAGGCACTAGGTTTTTTTCTTCTTTCTTTCACCATTGAAGCAGCTATGGAGAAGATGGTTCACGCTTGGAGCATAAAAATGGAGATGGAAGGCTAGCTTCTCGATGTTGTTTCAATGGGAATATCGACCCAATTCACAGTTAAGCTATTTTTATCATTTAAAGGTTGTAATTTCTTTTCGGATTGTTGTGTTGTTGGTGTTGATTTGATCTGGTTTTGGAATGAATGATCTTAATACGTTATTTTGATTGTTCTGTTTTGAACCTATTGCTAAAACATTGAATGTAATCCGTAATTGTTACTTTTGATGTTTGTGAGTTGCATCTAATGATCCCATATCGTTACGAAAAACATAACTTAGGTTAGATAAACCGATCGTGTGAGATTACTGCTTATATTGATCATTTTCTACTTCGTAATACAGCTGCCAAATTAAATATAGAGATTGTATCCTAGGTTATTTGGTAGTTAGGTTTAATTAATGACCGTATCTTGATTAAACAAAACTTAAGGAAAAACTGAAATTAGGAGAGCATTCTATTAATCTTAGAACGATAGTCTGAAGAAAGTTGTAAAGATGTTAGGATGATGAAATATGCTTGATCATGTTTAGGTCGAGATTGAACCTAGAATCGGACCTTTCGTATATTCGACAGTTTAATCATTTTTTATCTCTTGTTTTTATTTATTTCCAATAGTTTTCTTTTATTTTATTTTTTAAATTGCTAAAAATCCAAAACCCCTTTTTTTTTAATATTTTCCTTGCATCAATTAATTTTATTACAGAAATTAATCGAACATTCCCTGTGGATTCGATCCCGACTCACCATAACTATAAATTTTAGTATGCAGAGTCAGGTAAATTTTACAGTGCACTTAACTAGTGCCGTCAAAATTTTGGCGTCATTGCCAGGAAATGTGGTTTAATTTTTTTATTTGATTTTAATTGGTGTTTTGTGAATATTTTTGTTTATTTTTATTTCTTTTTGATTATTTGTTAACTCTTAAAAGTTTGTGAGTGTTGGTGTATGGTAGTGACCAGATCTCCTCGTAGAGAAATTGAATAACTTGATTCCAAGATCGAGAGAACACTATAAAGGTTCAGAAGAAAAGCAAGAACATCTTTAGTAGTTAGTAGACCCAGAACCTAAATCTGAAGCAACTATGGCAAATCCAAGAATGCTCAGGGAATTGGTTGCACCAAATTTAACCCAAAGACCTGTATGCATTACGTTTCCTAATTTTTCTAAACTTGTTACCTTTAAGTTAAAATCTGGATTAATTCATTTATTACCCAATTTTTATGGTCTTACAGGTGAGGATGCACACAAGCATCTCAAGGTGCTCGAAGTGGTTTGTTTGAGCATAAGCCTCCCGGGGTGACAGACGAGTAGATCATATTAAGAGCCTTCTCGTTCTCACTCAAAGATGCAGTAAAAGATTGGTTGTTTGATTTACCAATAGGAAGCAAAAATTCTTGGTTAGAGATGAAGAGATTGTTCTTAGAGAAATATTTCCTGGCCTCAAAGATAGCAAGTATTCATAAGGAGATAAAAGCATCAAGCAGTATAAAGGAGGATCTCTTTACGAGTACTAGGAGCGGTTCAAGAAGTTATGTGCCAGTTGTCCGCACCATAACATACCGGAGCAACTTCTCATCCAATATTTCTGTGAAGGGCTGTTACCAATGGAGAGGAGTTTGGTTGATGCAACGAGCGGTGGGGCAAGAAGACTCCCCTCGAGGTCAGGATCTTACTTGAACAGATGGTCGCTAACACGTAACAATTTGGAACTCGCAATGATGTTCGACGAGTAAACAAGGTAAGTAATTCATCTATTGAACCTCGTTTAAATGAACTAACATCTTTTGTGAGACAGATTACAGTTGAACAGGCACAAGTGAAAGTATACGAAATATGCTCAAACACGAGCCATCCATTTGATGAGTGCCCAACATTATAAGAGGGAAGTATGGAGTACATGAATCCTGAAGGAGGGAACCTCCTGAACCAATACAACCCTTACTTACAGACGTATAACCCAGGTTGAAAGGATCACCCCAACTTGAGTTATGGAGGGAACCAATAGCGAAATTACTTCCAGAATTGGTCGCAAGGAGCATAAGGATTTCAACCAAGACAACAAGGAGCAAAGGGAGCCCCCATTCCAATCCCTAACTAAAACCCCCTAATTAACCCCTAATTTGTCTCAGCTTAGCCACGGTACTGTTCATGATGTGACGAATAAGCTCCTTAGACCATGCTTCTATTCATTGCTCTCTCATGCCCCTCTCTTCTACCGCAGCTCTTCTCCAACTTCTCTCAGCGACCAAGCCACAGCCACCTCCCTTCACGCTATCCCCCCACACTATTCCATTAATGGGACAATTTAATAAACTGCGTTTTCGGTCCAACACACTGTTCATGCACTTCTCCTCTACCCAAGCATGAAATGCAGGCATATGGATGTGTTTCCTTAAAAGCATATGTGTTGCGTTGAATGCATACGCTTGCGTTCAACGCAAAACGCAGACATAATGCATATGTGTTGCATTTTATGCATGCACTTTCCCAGTTATGATTGCACTGCGTTTTGTTCATGTTTATGTCGTTTTGCATTTTCTGCTCCTTGCTGTGCTGTCGTTTCACTCTTTGCTTCCAACTCTCATCATCCAGCCATCACTCCATTAAATTCACATTCAACCATGCAAAAAAACCATGCACCATGAGTGTTGATTTCCATCCCTCTTCCATGGGTTTTATGCTTTATCCCATTCTTTTATTTTTTTGTTTAATCTTGTCTTTTCTTGCTGCATTTTTCTTCTTCTTGCTCCATGAAAACAAGTGAAAATTAATCTTCAAAAAATGGCCCATATGTTATGCTTTCGACTCACTTTAATTTATTTGCTTTCTTATTTTACCTAAAATCATATATGAATTAAAATGAGTATCTTAAGCATTTTTGTATCATTAATCGCTAAGTGTAAATGATTAAATATATTAACAATTAAACACATATCACTACTTGCTGCCAAGTTGGCCAATCCATCACCTTTTGCCTTTAAAAAGTCTAACAAAACATATTTGGCAAATGTATAACAAAATGATACACTTGTGCATGCCATTTTGTCAAGATTTGTGATGGCAGTTCCTACTACCAACTGTTAAATGCCAATGGATAGCAAAGCTCCTCGCTACTGATGGAACAATCAATATTGGAATACAAGTTTTTTTATAGCCCCTTATCACCACTGAAGGAAGTTTATATGAGCCTCTCTTGACTCCCTTTTATGTGCAGCCATCATATTTACTCATTAAAGGTCCCAGAAGTTCCTCTTCTAGGTGCCTTTTTCACCACCAATGCATTGACAATTGCTACTTCACTGTTTTACTCCTCTTAAGCCAACAATGCATTCAACTTTGTTTTCTTCAAACATTTCCTTGCATAATACAATCCGCTGTAGATAAAACAAGTAACACCTTTTGGATTAGAATTTTGAGTGGTTTGTACGTTTTTATCTTTCTCATTTTTCCTCATGAAATTTTCTCCAACAATATTTCCATTCCCATTACCACTGGAAACTTTTTCCTTGTCTTTATTCGGTCATAAATCCATCAACCAATCAATAATAGTAATAACACTTAAGAGGTATTGATCACCTTGCCATTGTAGTTTAATTTGTGCCCAAGATTGAAGTCCTGATAAGAAGTTGAATAGCTTATTTTCTTTCAACATGTTACGAATATCCAACATTCCATCATGCTGCATCTTTCTTAAGGCTTCCCTCACTATCTAAGAGGTGTTACAAGTTAAGAGCTGGTCTTTTAATTCTCAAACTAACACATTCCATGTATCAATTCATGGATGACTCATATTTAGATCATCATCTATTCTTACATGCCACCATAATTTGGCATCACTAACCAAGTACATACTAGTCAACATCACTTTGTCACCTTCCTACGCCCTTGCTACAAGAAAATATCGTTCCATGTCCTATAGGCAATTCTCCAACATCTTAGCATCTCAAGCACCATGAAAGTGCTTTGGTTCTGGAACTTTTAGCTTTATCCAATTCCCTCGATTTTGTAGGATAGCATTGTTGCGAAGAAGTGACAATGCATGTTCCATCACTAACACTTTCCTATTTTGCCTCTCTTGAAATGCCATCCAATCGTTTATGGATTTGTTCCAATAACTTAATGATTGAATCCAATTGAGCACACGTTGATTCCCTCCTCTTTTGAAACTGGTCCAAGAATTTGCTTTAACCGAGCCATCCTTTCACTCAGTTGTTCCATATTTTCTGCCACTATTTATCTCTTACATTCCCTTGAACTTTTGCTCTGATGCCAACGTATTATAAGGTGATTTTTTAGGCTAGCAAACTCACTTATTCCAACTAGGTGATGCAACTAAGTCTCTTCACTTTATCAACAAAAACTTTCCCACAAAAAGAAAAAACAACAACATTGTGGCAAGTTGTTAAGTGGAACAAAGTTATTTGAAACATAAGTAAATAGAACCAGCGAAATATTATACAATCAAGGGACTTTTATTACAAAATATATTAAGTATGTACACACCCAATATTTACAATATATTTATAGCCAGCATACGTTAACAGCTAGAAGATAAATACACTGGACAGTTATAAGTACTTTTGGACAATTTACATAATATTGTTTAATAATTAAACGACATAATGTTTCAATAGCATCCATGTACATGCAAGCCATAAAAGGATTACGTCCAACACACTATGCAAAACGTCATACAACGTTGTAGTATTCCCATCCAAGTAGCCACACAAAACCAAGCTTGTCCACTAACGAACTAAGGTTGTCTACCAGCATACATTAAATAATTCCAGGCTCTATAATATATGGTTTTGTGGCACATATCATCAAAAGGACCTTACATATGGTCGAAACATGCTACCATCATGTTGCCAAAGGTGTGTAATAGTGATGTTTACCAAACATCGAAAAGAAAGTCTCACAAACTACGTCTTTAATATGCATCTCCAATTAATGTCACTGATTTTTTATTTTTATTTTGCAATGGAGGTATAATGTATGGACAAATAGTAACAAATTATTTATGAAATCTTAGATTGCTAACCTATATTGGCTGAGAAAGGAGGTTTTAATTCCATATGGTGTAGCTTAGTTTAATAATCTATGCAAAACATACATTAATTTTTCATCATAAGAATGTGCAAGACATGACAAATTGGCCATGTCAGTTAAGAGGTTTAGACCTGAGAATTTACATATGAATTTGTAAACAGGTGATGGTAATGTCGACAGGTCCCAATTATAGGAGAACAACTTCTAAAGAACACATAACCTTGTAGGAAGAGTTTGGAAATGTTTTAAGTTGTTACAAGTAAATAAGTTGATAAATGAAGTCAGTATGATTCCTAGCCTTGTTTTGTCACTTCCTTTATATACTATAATTTAAATTTATGATGGAAATGACGATTTGGAGATGTTTTAAGATAGGTTATGGTGAAAATCAAGAGGAAAGTGAATGGTATTGATTCTAGGTCTTAACGTTGTTTTACCACTTCCTACATACATATATATATTCCTTATAATTTGTAAACAAAACAATACGGAGAAAAAAACATCATAAATTGGAATAGGTCTGATCATACTGTCAAAGATTAGCCAAAAAGTGTTGTCTAAGTCCTTACAACAAGCGTAGTTAAACTTAATTTAAATTATTATGTGAAAAATTGATAAACTAATTTTTTGGTTTAAGTTAAAGCAAACAACATATAACTTTACCATTCACAACACGGTCACTCATCAATTGCATCTTCATTTATTACCGTGTTGTGAATGGTTAAGTTATATGTTGTTTGCTTTAACTTAAACCAAATAATTAGTTTATTAATTTTTCTCATAATAACTTAAATTAACTTTAACTACGCTTGTTATTTATTATAGATGTATGGACTTAGACAACACTTTTGGCTAATCTTTGACAGTATGATCAGACCTATTCCAATTTATGATTTTTTTTCTCCGTGTTGTTTTGTTTACAAATTATAAGGAATGCTTAGACTATTATTAATATTTTGGACAAGAACAAAGAATCATCCATCAATGTTATATTACTTTTGTTTGTATAATTTGATGATACTTATATAATGTTATACAAGGAATGCTCATGTTGGACCCCATTTCCGAAGCCCAACAACCAAAGTCATAAACCTTGAGCTTATTACCCTGTAGGGTTATTTGCCATCATTCCACAAGATTGGTGTGCCCACGCCAATCAATCACCCGAATTACAACTTGACTTCTTCAAAGAAATTGTATCTCTAAGTATCTATTTTGTTTTAAAGCAAGAATCTTCTCAATCGGAGTTTTACAACTCAAGGTATACTTAAAGAGCTAAAGCGTGTTCATACCCCAAACATGCTCTCCCAACCGACCTCTCACTTACTCTAATGGAAACTTTCACAAAACAACTTCAAAAGATACAAATTTTCATGGAGAGACAGTAAAAGATGTTAGGAATCCGTTGCTTCAAGAATCACTTCATTTAGAGGTCGGATGAGGAAGTTATACCCGAAAGAATCGAACATGTTTAGACCATCAATCAATTTGTACCTATCTTGGCGCAACTGCCATAACTCCCACTAAAAAAGTTGGATTGACTTCATTTTTGGATGATTTGAAAAAAGACTTCTAGATCTACAACTTTCATGAAGACCTTGAAGACTAATTCCACCTTCTGAAGGATCAAAAATGGAACAGAAGATGACGATACAAACTAAGATGATGCAAAAAGTCAAACTAAGACGAAGCAGAACTAAGACAAATCAAAACTAAGACGAAGCAGAACTAAGATGAAGCAATCTAAGACGAAGCAGAACTAAGACGAAGCAATCTATGACAGAGCAGAACTAAGACGAAGCAATCTAAGACGATGCAGAACTAAGATGAAGTAGAACTAAGACGAATCAAAACTAAGACGAAGCAGAGGTCAACTAAGACGAAGCAGAGGTCAACTAAGACGATGCAGAGGTCAAACTAAGACGAAGCAGAGGTCAAACTAAGATGATGCAGACGTTAAACTAAGACGAAGCAGAGGTCAAACTAAGATGATGCAAAAGCCAAACTAAGACGATGGAGAAGTCAAACTAAGACGATGCAGAAGTCAAACTAAGACGATGCAGGAGTCAAACTAAGACGATTCTAAATCACTTTCTATACCATCCAAAGCATCCCCCCTCATAAGGACCATAACTTTCGACTTAGATGTCCAAAACTTTCATACTATATACTGTTGGAAAGGTAAAAGAAAGACTGACAACTTTCCAGAAGATAACTTTTCCTAAATCAGCCCACATCAACCTAGATATCTCCCTGAAGTTAGTACACAAATATTCCCCTCATGCAACCTTGAGAATCATAGGCGAAAATAAAATCATAAACCATTAGTATCAAAAGATCGTAATTTTACAAGCTTTAGTGGGCAGTTCTAGGGGGGGGGGGGCG
>JAOTAX010000009.1:365967-377316 GCA_025629825.1 Erythroxylum guanchezii | reverse complement strand
GACAATCTAGTTCTTCAATCTTGTCAACAAGTAGAACAAAGTTAAATTCTCTTAAATATATTCACAAGTAACTCCAAATTTTTATTTGTTCATCTCAATGAAATTATTTATGCCTTGCCCTGCATAATAATTGTTGTTAATTGTTATAGCTAGGATTTCTATGGCTGAAATAAATACTGCTGGCATTTAACTTTTATCTACAAGTGGAATTAAAAGGAAAGTCCAATTATATGATGTAGGAAAGTAGATAAAGAGGACCTATAGATTGGAAACTGCAAATTGCTTTAACATATTTTTGAAGCCAAAGACAACAAAGACCAGAAACTGCTGATCCTAAAACTAGCAAAATATTTTGAAAATGAAATCATGGGTGCCACTTAGAATAATGAGAAGTGAATCTGTAGATCGAGAGGAATCCAATGTCTTCATATAAATGGGACTTGGTTTGAAGGGCATGAGTAGAAGCATCCTAAGTGACCAATTTATTCCTCCACTTGGATCTCTTAAGCTTCAATTTAACAAAGGATCATTACGAGAAAAATCATCCTTACATTAACTTGGAAAGAAAAACTGCAATGAACTAAACTAAGAAAGATTTAGAAAGAAGGAGAGATGTGAAATTGTTTCTTTTTTAGTATTAGTTACTTAAAGAAGCAATAGAGTGTGAAACACTATGATTGTGAAAGAGGGAAAAGATGACACCATACTAGAATTGCAGATGCTTTCTGACTAAACAAACAAAAATGTAAAAATAAGTGTTGTTGTAAGATAGGTTCTTAAATTCTTCTCCTTTCCGATTATCACCATTATTTTCTCCATTAACCATAGTACAATTCCAAAACAACAAAATCATTATTCAGTACATGTTCTTCTTTACAATCCCAGCAACTGCAAGAGGAATGTTGAAACTATTGCAGCTTCTCTAAATTAGGTTGAGAATATAAGTGCTGTATTTATGAATATCTTGTTTGAATGCAACTCAAAAAATACATTATGATCTTTGTTTGCTCAATCATCATGTCTGCAAGAGGAATGTGCCAACTGACCATAGCTTCTCCACATTAGGTTGAGTTTATTTAGGACTATCTCAATTTAACCCAACTAAAAATATACAACAATATTCAAGGTAAGTACTAGAAAAGAATCAAGCATATAGCACAGAGGATATGCATGCACCTAAGTGAAATTCAGTTCTATGCAGAGGATCATTTGGCTTCTTAGGAAACTATTTGTATCGAGCAAACTGAAGATGTTCCACAGCTATCAACCTCACAACTAGTAACTGCCTAATAGAAAAAAGGAATAAACTTTTATCGAACCCTATTCATGTATGCTAAGTGCTTCTCACCAAAAGTTTCAATCAACATAGCTCCCTCCATTTTTGACTTCTGAGCATAATAGATCAAACAAACTAACACCATTTTTGACTTTCTATTATACACTGATCCACTTGAGTGGTAAAGGAAATATTCCCAATAATTGGTAATGCGAGTTTTTGAATTAGCTATTGTAAACAGCGGAATTTAATCCTATGTACGCTTCTACATTTGGAAAAGATCCTCTTCCTCTCTTCTAGTTCTAAGATGCTGATTCTAATGGTTGTTCATAATTTGATTCGATGACCCGACTTGAAATTTGGTGTGTTTCGATTTACTTAAATCTCCCAGCAAATCTGTTACCACCCATTACTATTTTCAATTTTCTAGCCCTCAAAACAAAAGTTAAAAGGTGATCGAGTGAGGTGATTAAGAAAGTGAAAGCCTATCGATTCTTTATTTTCTTCCTATTATGCAAAAACCAGTAGGGTCAAATAAAATGGAAATAAATTTCAATTACAAAATATAGCTAAGTACTCTAAAAACAAAGAAATATAGATAGAGAGAAAGAAAATAGCATAAGAAAAATTGGGATTTTCGGATATTGAAAATTCACCGCTATATTTTAGAATGTTGAATATATAAACATACCTTGATGACATACGACGGAGAAGATGACCACAATGCCTGGAGATGCAGCAGCTCGACGGATAACACCCAGATGAGGGACGGCGGAGCTATCTGGAGGAGGAAGAACGACGGAGCACATCTGGAGAAGGAAACAACGCGCAGGTGGGAGGGAGGGGAAGGGACTAGGGTAGAAGTTTAAAGAAAACCAAAACGACGTCGTTTGGTTTTAAACCAAACTATGTCGTTTTTCACATGGGAGGAGATCGTTTTCAGATCTGCGACATTTTCATAAAACTATTGATAAAACGTCTCAAAAAGTGTTACATATCTGTGACATTTTCATAAAACATCACAGAAAGTGTAAACTTTTCGTGACATTTTTAAAACGTCATGAAAAGTTAATACAATCCGCGACGTTTTATTGATAAAATGTCATGGATTGTATTAATTTGTTGTAGTGTAGGTAAGAAGTAGCTTAATAGTAATTGAGAAACTAAAGTCCATCTAAAAATTGTCCCGACATATAAATTCATATATGACAATTATAAAGAAATCATAATAATAAATAAAAGAGAGTAGATATAGAAAGATAAAAACAATGCCTGACCTATGTCTACTTCCTAAGTTTCACTTAAGAAATCATTATCTTCTTCTTTCATTGGTAAAGAACAATCCTCTATACAACATCGTCTTTGTCACAAATGAAGAGGAATCTTTACAATCGTCTTGCTTTGTTACGAGTGAAGAATAATCCTTTACAATTCATTTTCAAGATAAAGAGGAATCCTCACAAAGTGTATCCCAATCAATTTATCTAATTACAACAATATACAATTCAAAACTCCTTTTTCTCATACTAGTGAACAATGACTCAGCATATATTATGTAACGCATATATTCAATCTCTGGCCTTTTTAGACTCTTGGTAACCCTTTAATATACCCAACAAATTTCTTATAGCTCATATGTGGTCTATTTATACTCAAAATAACCTAAAAAATTTATTACAAACAAAAGTTAATTGTTAAAATGACTACTAATAGTGACATTAGTCAACCAGTCTGGTAAATTGATATTGGCCGACGAATGTGTCAACCAATATGATATAAAAATCACAACACATAATTTTTCACTTTTTATGATATTTAGTTGACCAATTATTCAAAAGCAACACATTGGTCAATCATATTTATGCATTAGTCAAATAGTGTATTTGAACATATATTTCCTATAAATTTTCAAGTTCTTTTAAAGATCAAGACTATACCTTTTTAATAAAACTTGGTTCAAATCATTTCAAAACATTTTTAAATTTTATTTTAAAGATTAAAATAAAATTTCTATTTATTATGAAATGATTTATGCTTAAGCCACATATGCAAACGATCAAATCATAATTGAACTCCTAATATATTAAAATGACCAAGATAAGGTTATAAAAAGCAGTACAATGATTTTGTTAACTTTTGATATACTTGATTGCTCTTTGCTCTTGGTCCTTAACTTGAATTGCATATATGCTCCACTTTTCTCATTTTCTCTAACCATTGATTGTTCAATTTAATAAAAAAATTTATTAAATTAGCTCCTTTGCTCAATTTGGACTTTTATTAAACTTCAACACTCACATATTATTTGATTCCATTATAATATAATTACTATTATCACCAAAAGAAAATTTATTAATAAAAATATATTTTGTTATTATCAAGATAAAGGGGTTAAGATCTCATTTAGGCAATAAGTTTCACTATTGATAGTGACTTTCAGTAAAATTTTGTTATTTTTCTAGATTTCTTTTTTTTATGAATAATGAAATCAATTTATTATTTGAATTTGGTTTATAGTGAGTGGTTGATATGATAGGTTAGGTGGTTTGGCTTACTACAAAATTGAATTTTCTTTTTTCTTTTTTGTTATCTTGTTCTTTTGACAAAATAATCACAAGTAGAGGATGATTTTGTTCATCTTTCTTAATTGGTTATAATTATCTGGAGTTTATACCATTTTATGAGAAGTTGAAAGCTAGTTACATGAAAATAAACCATTAGCCAATGATTATTGTTGGACTCTTTATTTTCTTTGTGTAATTGATTTATTAACTGCATTGTACTTTTTTTTTTTTCATGTTTTCAAGTCAAAGGCAAGTATTTGCACACTAAATATCTTGCTTGATGAGATATTTTGTATCATATCCATAATGAGTTATGTTATGGCAATGAAGGAGGACCTATCTTTCAATCCTTCATTCTAACTTTATTATCAATTTTTACGAACAATCAAACAAATATCTCAACCTTGGCAAACGGATATAGTATACAAATAAAATAATTAATTAGAAACATGAATAGGTTATTACAATTTGGCACATTGTAGAGTTAGTCAATAATTCTTAGTTTCTTTGTTATTATATATTTTGAGGAATGTAGCAGTAAATTTTATATGATGTAGTAGTATATTTTGTATGATATAATGATATATTTTTAAAAATATGGTGGTATGTCAAAATAATATGTTATCTTCAATTAATCTCAAATTGATAATTCTTAACATTTTGAGCTAAATTACAACTTGTAATTTAAACTGTTTGACTACAATTAATTTAACAAAAAAATTAAGAGTTTTATTATAATTTTAAATTATTTGAGAAGCTTTTTGAGTTATAATTGAGACTATTTAGGGTATTTTTAAACATCATAGGCGTTATAGAGATTGTTAATATAACACCCACATACCACCTAGAAGGATATGCAAATGCCACACAAAACAAAACTAAAACATACCAAATATTCCAAAGCACTTCCAAAAACTCAAGCAAACATACGTTACATATCATTAGATGTTATTTTATAAACAAAACATATCAAACATATTGTACTATTCCAAATACATGCCATAAGTTCCAAATCCATCATGTATTAAGGTTATTACAAACCATTAAACAAAATACAAAATGTCTCATTACACTTAATACAACTCAAAAATTCAAACAAAACAACTTCCAAAATAGAACACATTCTTCTTGGCCACTGCAGTAGTCTTTGTCCCAGTCCTTAAATCTTCTTATCAGAACCTACATGGAGGCAAAACCACCGTACTAAGCATAAAGCTTGGTAGGGAATAACTAAATACAATGCATAATGGCGACAATTTCTAACAATCATCTAACATTCATATATACAGATTCAAATCATTTCACTACAATCTTTAATTGTTCATATTATAGAGTAATCCAGACATTATGTCTTAAAACAAAATATGATTTATCAATATAGATCATTCTTGCATAAGAAAAAAGCTCATAAATATCAGAACAGAGTGTACAAGTAGCATAATTGAATATTAGAACAAGGTATAATCCTTTTAGATCACAATATGATTTGTATCAGATCAGAATATGTTTTTATATCAAATCAAAGCTTATCCTGTATCATATCAGAACTTGTTTATATCAAAACTGAACATGTATCAGAATACAAAACATGTTAGCCTGCTAATCCTTTTTATAGAAGTGGGTAACGGGACCAGAACAGAAGATACCTATGATTGCTATCACAGAACAGGAGAGACTTATGTCCAATAACAGGAGACACCGAAGTGTTAATATCAGGAGACACCGAAGTGTTATAAGAGCAGCTGCAGACCCTTCTAGGCATGTCTATTTACCCACGACTAGGACTTGGCAGTTTTAAAACAAACCATTTCATGTTTCAGAATCACATGTAAAAGATGTAGTGCATAACATATGTCTTTATTCCATTTTTCTCAAATTAAACATATTCATGCACATCCAAACAAACTTAACATACCTTATGAGCATAAACATTTGCAATAGTGTATCATCAAATGCATTATATAGTTACAAATTACATATAATCACACAAATTTCCAATTCATAAACAATCATATTCAATTCACATCACATAAACCCTTTGAAACGCACTTGTATTCATAAGGACACATTCATCCTTGAACAAACCATACATTTCAACATTAGACACATTATTTGTTACCCACACATTCCTTAAGTAATTACCTTAATTAACAATCCATGAATAAATTAACTATTTCTCAATTAATCTAACAGCATCTAGGTTCATTTTTAACCTCAATTAAATCCAATTAAAACATTATTAAGTACCTTAACCTTATATAGTCCGACAATTGTCTAAAACCAACATTTTCTCCTTCTTAAGTACTTCCCACGACTGTGGGAATAAGCCTTAT
Source organism: Erythroxylum guanchezii (assembly GCA_025629825.1). Lineage (NCBI taxonomy): Eukaryota > Viridiplantae > Streptophyta > Magnoliopsida > Malpighiales > Erythroxylaceae > Erythroxylum > Erythroxylum guanchezii. The sequence continues at coordinate 371,143 of JAOTAX010000009.1, read as the reverse complement.
AAATCCCACAATCATGAGATGAGTGAACCAAAGGTTCATTCACCCACAACCTCTAATTTGTTTCCAAAACCTAACTTCTTCACTTCCATTCGAGACACTTTCACCAAAGTCCATCAATTTCACTTTAGTTCTACCTTATACATGCTTCAATATCTCATCAAATTCATGTCCAAACCAATTCAAAAATCATTTGTTAGACAACTAACAAATCATTATCTTATATACATCAAAACCAAAACAAAATTTTCTAAACAAGGATCATTTTCCAGCACTAAATTATCAACATCAAAAACATATTTCATGCCAATTCAATTTTCATAATACTTGCATTAATACATGCTATCAATTTTAGAATTCCTTTACCTTTTTAACTTCAAAGTCCTACTTCAAATAACAAGCAAAACTAGCCCTTCATGAAACTAGCACACATCTAAGATTAGGGTGCAAATTTTAGCACCAAGAAAACAACATAGAAGATAACATAATCTACTTCCTTGATGCTGTATCTAGCAAGGGTTTGAAGTGTTGATAATCCAAATTGAAGAAAAAATCCAAAATTTTGAGAATAAGAGAGAGAGTTTTGGTGGAGAGGAGCAAAGTGAAGAGAGAAGGCAGAAACATCAAGAATGAAGGATGATTCACCACCTGCCTAACTCTTTGGCTGGTAGGTGTTCTTGATTTAATCAAGCCACATGTCATACATGAAGGTAAGCTACTTGTCCTTCAATGAAGCCATTTACATGTCTTCATGTGTGGTTGCCAAATGCCACAATTCAATCAGGCCACTTATCACTTAACCAATATTGCTAAATGTTAATGTATTAGCTATGCCAAATGTCACTAACTCATAGGCTTTGTCATCCAAATTTTCATGTATCAACTTGCCTTGTCGCCTGACAATTTTCCTAGTCTAATTGTACATTTTAGTACTTCAATTTTCTAATGGTATCAATTAATTCCATGTCACTAAGTATGATCAATTAAACCAAAAATTGAAGACGTATACAATTCATAATCATATCATAATTTCAACAATTATCACATTTACTTTCATAAACATGTAACATTTCAACTAGGGTATAATTTGGGGCCTTACAGTTCTCTCCCCCTTAAAAGAATTTTGTCCTCGAAATTCTTAACTGACTGATTCAACAAATGGGAGCTATGTTGTCTTAAGTTCTCTTCAATTTCCCACTTAGCTTCTTCTCCCGACTATTGTCACCAAATTCCCAAATCCTCATATTTTTCAACTTTGCTTGCACACTTTAAATCCCATCACTTTTTCTTACATCTCTATTCTTTTCTCCACCAAATCCACGAAAATATATTTACTTCCACATCAATTTAAAGGTATACAACCACATCATAATACTAATATCATATTCCTTAATATAACCATGAATACAAATACACTAGCTCTATGTCCAACATATCGAACTATGTAGTATCTCCTATATCAGGATATTAACAAACTTTCATTTTCTCACTCTCTAACAGATCATCATTCATCTCGATTTACCCCAAATGGTCCAGATATAGACGGACGAGATCGCAAAGGAGTATTACTCCCAGCAACCTCATCAACAACCTCATGAGATCTTTCTATATTTAATCTAAAATTGAAACGTGGGACAAACCTCATTAGGTCAAACATAACTCTTATTCTTACATACAAGTAATATTTAAGCGCTGGTTAAACCAGAATCGCCTAAACCATGCTCTGATACCAAACATTGTAACACCAACATACCCTCGAGAGGGATATGCAAATGCCACACAAAATAGAACTAAAACATACCAAGCATTCCAAAGCACTTCTAGAAACTTAAGCAAACATACATTACATATCATTAGATGTTATTTTATAAACAAAACATATCAAACATATTGTACTTTTCCAAATACATGCCATAAAATCCAAATCCATCCTGTATTAAGGTTATTACAAACCATTAAACAAAATAAAAAATGTCTCATTACATTTAATACAACTCAAAAACTTAAACAAAATAACTTCCAAAATAGAACACATTCTTCTTGGCCATTGCGGTAGTCAATGTCTCAGTCCTTCAATCTTCTTATCGGAATCTACATGGAGGCAAAACCACTATGTTAAGCATAAAGCTTAGTGGGGAATAACTAAACATAATGCATAATGGTGACTATTTCTAATAGTCATCTAACATTCATATATACAGATTCAAATCATATCATAATAATCTTTAATTGTTAATATTACAGAGTAATCCAAACATTATGTCTCAAAACAAAATATGATTCATCAATACAGAACATTCTTGCGTCATAACAAAACTCATAAATATCATAATAGAATGTATAAGTAGCAGAATTGAATATCAGAATAGGATATAATCCTTTCAGATCAAATTATGACTTGTATCATATCAAAATATGTTTTGCATAAAATCATAGCTTATCTTGTATCATATCAGAATTTGTTTATATCAAAACTAAACATGTATCAGAATACAAAACATGTTAGCCTTCTAATCCTTTTTATAGAAGTGAGTAACGGGACAAGAACAGGAGATACCTATGATTGGTATCACAGAACAGGAGAGACTTATGTCTCAGTAATAGGAGACACCAAAGTGTCAATATTAGGAGAGACTAAAGTGTCACAGAAGCAGCTGCAAACTCTTCTAGGCATGCCTATTTACCCATAACTAGTACTTGACAGTTTTAAAACAATCGATATTAGGTTTCAAAATCACATGCAAAAGATGCAGTGCATAACATGTCTTTATTCCATTTTTCTCAAATTGAACATATACATGCACATCCAAACAAACTTAGCATACCTTATGAGCATAAACATTTGCAATAATGTATCATTAGATGCATTATATATTTACACATTACGTATAATCACACAAATTTTCAATTCATAAATAATCATATTCAATTCACATCACATAAACCCTTTGAAACACACTTGTATTCATAAGGACACTTTCATCCTTTAACAAACCATACATTTCAACCTTATTTGCTACCCACACATTCCTTAAGTAATTACCTCAATTAACAATCCATAACTAAATTAATATTACTCAATTAATCTAACATCATCTAGGTTAATTTTCAACCTCAATTAAATCCAATTAAACGATTATTAAGTACCTTAACCTTATATAGTCTGACAATTATCTAAAACCAACATTTCCTCCTTCCAAAGTACTTCCCATGACCATAGGAATAAGTTTTATAAATCCCACGATCGTGTTTCAAAACTTGACTTCTTCACTTCTATTCGACACACCTTCACCAAAGGCCATCAATTTCACTTCAATTCTACCTTATATATGCTTCAATACCTCATCAAATTCATGTCCAAACCAATTAAAAAATCATTCATTAGACAACTCACAAATCATTATCTTATATACATCAAAACCAAAACAGATTTTGACAAATAAGGACCATTTTCCAGCACTCAATTATCAACATCATAACATTTATTTCATGCCAATTCAATTATCTTAAAACTTGTATTAATAAATGTTATCAAGTTTAGAATTCCCTTACCTATTTAACTTCAAAGTCCTACTTTAACTAACAAGCAAAACTAGCCCTTCATGTAACCAACACACATCCAAGATCAAGGTACAAATCTTAGCTTAAGAAAACAGTATAGAAGACAACATAATCTACTTTCTTGATGCATTATCTAACAAGGATTTTAAGTCTTGATAATCCAAATTGAAGCAAAAATCAAGAAGTTTGAGAGTAAGAGAGAGAGTTTTGGTGGAGAGGAGCAAAGTGAAGAGAGAATGCAAAAACATCAAGAATGAAAGATAATTCACCATCTGCCTAACTCTTTGGATGCTAGGTGTTCTTGATTTAATCAAACCACATGTCACACATGAAGGTAAGCTACTTGTACATCAATGAGGCCATCTAAATGTCTTCATGCGTGGTTGCCAAATGCCACAATTCAACTAGGCCACTTGTCATTTAACCAATATTGTCAAATGTCAATGCATTAGCTATGCCAAATTTCACTAACTCATAGGCTTAGTCATCCAAATTTCCATGTACCAACTTATCTTGTCACTTGAAAATTTTCCTAGTCCAATTGTACATTTTATTACTTCAATTTTCTAATGGTATCAATTAATTCTAAGACACTAAGTATGATCCATTAAACCAAAAATTCAAGATGTATAAAATTCTCAATCATATCACAATTTCAACACCTATCACATTTACTTTCACGAACATGTAACATTTCAACTAGGGTATAATTTGGGGCCTTACAGTTAATCTAATTGTTATAATGAAATGCCCCTTCTTTGTGAGTTGTGGATTGCTCTTGACTAACTATTATTTCCATGATCTTTTCCTTTTTCATAGAGTCTTAAGGTCTTTTCCTTTTCATAGAGTCTTCTTAGGTTATTGTTCATTATTTAGAGTTTATGTTTTCATTGGATCGTTAAGGCATCATATTCTCTATTACACATGTTTAGGACTTGAGGTGTTTCCATATTGACATCTAAGGAACCCACTAGAGCTCGATTTAAGGTAATTAAGAGGATCACCTTCATTCATAGAACATCTTACTAGAACTTGAAAGCTCAGTTGAGATCTCCTCCTCCTCATCCTCCATCTCTTATTACTCAGGAGAAGGAGTATTTCGATGCCTGCACACCTGAGTTTGATGACTACCTACTCATGAACTTCATAAGAATAAGGTCATTGAACCTTGCCTTCTTTAACTTTTTTAAAGAGTATGACCTTATTTATTGCTTCATTGATCAAGGTGGGAAGAGTCTTCTGACTAGGATACGTAAACTTATTCATAAAAATATGAGGTTATTTTATTGCAATTTTAGAGACAATAAGAGAGGTTCTTACTGAAATTTTATTTCGAATGTATATGGAATTAAGATTTGCCTTAATTTAGAGATCTTTAATGAAATTTAGTGCATTTATTATCTTAATGATTTTGTCTATTATGACTATATCTCTAAGTATTATAACCATCCTCACTCGGCCTTACTATGATTCTAAGTTATGCTTGAGAGAAACTCCTCTAATCATTAGTTAAGTAAGCCTCAAGTGTTGGCCCCCGAATGTTTTTTTTATAGTTAAGCACGATTTAGATAATTATGAGGTTTGGATAAGTGAATTTTTTTCGAGTTAAATTTTTTTA
>JAOTAX010000009.1:326032-349051 GCA_025629825.1 Erythroxylum guanchezii | reverse complement strand
TCAGGATTAATGAAACCATTAGGTGTTAATCGTCTATACATCCAAGATCTATCAACATTACTCATTTCTACAAAACTGTTAATTTAAAACAGTGATTCCATAGTTAGTATCTTTCATGTTCACCAAAGTTTACAAATCATCTAAACTTTACATAAGATTCCCTAAGTATTAACCAATTGAATTAATCACCAAACATTACACTTGTGAATTAAGAAAACAATTTCTAGTTGTGACTCCTAGGCTCATGGTGTTTTTCACTGATAAGCCTTATGGGAGCTGCATCACGAGTTATGGGTTAAAGTTTATGGGTTAAGATCAAAATTATTTATTAACTGCAGATCTATTTTTTGTTTGTAATCATATAAGTTAGAAGAGAATTAAAGTGTAGAAATTTGATATTTAACCTAAATAGTATATGTACTAGTGCCAAACAAATTAAGTATTCATAAAAATATGAATACTTATTTTAATAAATTATTGTGGCATATACAAACTATCTAATATATTTAGAATAAAATTAGTATTATATTAAAAAAGATGCGTGTAAAGATTTGCACATGAAAAGTAAAGAGAACCTAATCATTTCAGAGAGCATCAATGAAATAACAGATTCACATAATTAAGATATTTGCAACTATAAGTCAAACCCATCCTATATTAATTCATTGATAAACTGAAGTTCATAGCACAAAAAAATTTCATTTGGTACAGACCATTTACATTAAAAATGCAGGAAGTTCAAATTGCAAAAAAAAACCCAAATTAAACCAAGCACATAAAACCTTGTAAATAGCGAAATCACTTACCTCAATCGACGCATAGAAGGATATTCCTGAAGTACGTGAAGGAAGATGATGAAGGAGCAACTCTTGAAATCTGACGACCAAATAAGATAACTAAAACAAAGCAAAGAAGACAATGAATTTCAAAGCAGTACGTAAATTGATATAAATTCATGTTTAGAAGTCTTAGTTATAGCATTTGATTTCCGCCATGTCATGTAAGAAAATCCAGTCGTTTGCCTTTTAAAGCATAAAAAGGATGATAAAAGTTATATATTCAATGAAGTAAAAAGATGCAAAATGACTACGCTGCAAAATGTAGAAACAGGTACAAATTTGATTGAACTTTGTTAAACCATAAAGGAGTCTATTATCTTTTACCCTAAATATAGTACTTTTTGCATATTTCATATCATTGTGATTCCGATATCATTAAGAAACAACCACTTATACTAATTTCAAGTCCTATTATCTTTTAAGTGAAATCTTGACTGTTGAGGATTTATATTAAAAATAGTTTCCTTAATCTCTTTGATAGTGTGTGAGAAATAAAGGAACCTTTTTATATCATTAGTAATTGAGTTATAAATGAAGGAGATGGGAGAGGAATGGAGGATTTACTAGTGGTTTGTTGACCCAGAAAATATTTTAAGTAGGAAAGTGCTTCTTCTTTCAGTTCATGTTGCTAGGAGATCCTATAACCTTTAGCTTTAGTTAGGGAACTGATTCTATTGGTCATATATCTGTCCCTTATAGAATTATAAAAAAATTTGGTGTTCTTGTCTCCATACTTGAGCTAGTTTATATGGGTGTTTTGTCATATAAGGGAATTATGATTTTTCCAAGGCTTTAACATAATCCCTTAATGCTTTTTCCTCTATTTTTTAGAGAAGAGAGGCTTTGAAATTAGAGTAAAGTGATGTTTTTGCTTGTACAAATCTATTCATTACAACCCCCATAAAATCCTCAGTGCTTTGTTGCCTTTTGGCACTAAGGATCTTCATTTCCTACGTGATTAGGTTATGCTTCCTAGCACAAATGAACGTATTGGTCCCCATGATTTCTTAATGCATACACTTATAGATCGCTTCCTTAAATCCTTCTTCCTCCATTAGGAAGTTATTAAATATTTTGAATAAATTAAACAACTTATATATTGGTAACTCATATTCAGCCACCTAAATAGAAAGCAAAGTTTCCACTGATGGAGGGAAGAGAGGTAAGGTGAACATGAAGGAGGTAAAGACCCATTTTGTTGCTATTGACTTATGGGTCCTATATAATTATGGGAAAATGATTAGAGGTTCTAGGAGCTTCAAAGGTGGCTTTTCTATTAGTTAAGATATAAATGAAGTTGCCACCAATCTAATTTAATGGAAGATATAAAAATAAAAAAGGAAAGCTAACCAAAAAATAGAGTTTAAAGGTCTAATTATAAAATATAAAAGGTATTAGGTAGTTTATTTTACTTTCTTAACTACTTACCTAAGTCTATATTTTCTTTTTAAGAAATTGGGGATTTGGAAAAGAAAAATGCGATGTGAATTTTAAAAGCATGTTAAAATGTTAGAAATAAAAAAAATTATGGGTAAATGTCTAGAAATTTATGGTTGTATCTAAGTAAAATACATAAAATGATGATTAATATTTGAAATGAATTTTAAAACATATGTTTGAATGCCTAAGAGTTTATGGTTTTATCATAGAATTAAAATAAAATATTTATAGATGCCTAAAACTCCCTAAGCATATCAATAAAGTAAATGTTTCTTCCCTTAAACATCATATTTTAGATCTTACCTCTCTTATTTACCAAATGGTTGTAAATGACATGTAGATAAAAAAAGGACTTTAGAATTTGTGTGGTGACGGGCATCTAATGGATAAGTGCCTAACATTTTAAGAGGACTCCATTGAGCAAGAAAATATAGTAGGTGGATTTTCAAGATAACCATGAAGAAATTATAATCCTTATTCCCTCACATGCAAATTAGGACAGAGGGACATCCTAATTTTAGATATAAAAAACCATAAATAAATCAAGACATGACTTAAAATTGACTAAGAATTTAGAAATACAAGCATTGAAACTCGTTTAGAAATAATTAAACAAAGCTTCTAATTTATATATGGCTTTATAAGATATTATTAAATTCCTTACTACTAATATTCAAGGTTTGGAATATCAAATGGGTCAAATGGTAACTTCAATTAGTCATTAAGAGACTCAAGTGGAAGGAAAGTTGGTACCCAAAATTGTTATTAATTTAAGGAAAATATGAGTGAAATAATATTAGGAAGCAATAAGGAAGTAGAGCAACTAGAAAAAGGCAATCCTAAATGGAGAGGTAGAAGTTATAGAGAAAAAGAGACTGCAATTGTGCCTAAATGTAAGTTATCTCTTTTTTTAAAAAGAAAATAAAAAATGTTTCATCCTTTTCCTTGTAAGTCAGCAAGGGAAAAGAAAAAATAAGAAGATAATGAGATCATAAAAAGATTTAGAAAATTGAAAGTCAACATCCCTCTTTCAAATGCCATTAAGCACATACCAAGGTATACAAAATTTTTAAAGAATTTATATCCTAACAAAAGAAAAGTAAATTCCAATAAGAAGATAAGAATAGGTGAGAGTGTTTGGGCAGTACTTTAATGAAAAAATCCTCTTAAGTGCTAGGAACAAGATATGTTCACCATTCTTTATAAAATAGGCAACGCCACTATTAGGAGACCTATGCTAGATTTAGAAGCATCCATTAACGTTGTGTTGATATCTGTGTATACTTTGTTAAATTTATAAACTTCCAAAGAAACTGATGCTATTATTTAATTGGATGATCATACTAATAGATACTGTAAAATGGTGGTTATGGATGTTGTTATATATGTAAATGAGTAAATGTTTCTACTTGACTTTTATATTCTTAGTACATACGATGATTCTTCTCCTAACACTGCACCAATTCTTTTAGGAAGATCATCCCTAAACATAACTCATACTAAATGGGTGTGATTGGACCCTCGCAATGGAACTTAATGGTCAAGTAATCCATTTTAATATCTTTAAAGCCATGAGGTATTGTAATGTTCATTTTGTTTTTTTTCCATTAACTCTGTTGATCATGTTGATTCAATATTAAAAGAAGTTTTTAAGATAGATGGTAAGGACAAGATAGAGGTTGTTGTCACTAATTATGTTGCTTTAGAGACAAAAGAAGGAATGGAACTTAGTAAGGAACTTAAGAAGAATGTTATATAATTACACTCTTTGAAACCTAGGTTACGAAAATGTAATTTTGTTTTATAAATATGCTTGGCTCTCATTAGATAGTAAGTCTAGTACAAGTGGTTCCTAATAAGTACAATGTTACAGTGGTTCAAATTAAGATAATGAATTGGCTTCACACATCCAAACTTATTGGCTTATTTTCGTTGATTATAGGAAGTTGAATTAAAAACCTAGAAAGGATCGCTTTTCACTAAACCTTAGACATTCTCTATTTTCAAATCAAAATCTAAAATATGCTTAAGTTATAAGATCCAACTTAAGTATTTTATCTTAATTTCAATGCCTAAGACCTAACTTTAAGTATTTTATCCTAATTTCAAGTCCTAAGGGCTAAGTCTAAGAATTTTAACTTAATTTCAAATCCTAAGATCTATTATAGGTATTTCTTTTAAGACTCCAGTCTAGGAATTTTATCTTAATTTTAAGTCCTAAGCACCAACTCCAGATATTCTTTCTTAATTTCAAATTCTAAGATCCATTATAGACATTTCTTTTTAACCCAAATCCTAAGACCTAATTCTAAGCATTTCATCTTATTTTCAAGCCTTAAGGCCAAGCTTTCGGATTTTATGTTAATTTGAAGTCATAAGGCTCAATTCTAGAAATTTTATCCCAACTTCTAATCTTCAGATCTATTCTAGGCATTCATATTGATTTCAAACCCTAAAATCCATTCTAGAAATTTTTTATGGTCTTTATCTATCACGATATTATTACCCGCAACTCTAGCCAAGTGCCTGCCCATACATAAACATTTACAAAAAAATCAATTTGTAAATGAAACTTCATGCCCATACACAAACAAATGCAGAGGAGATGACAGAGAAGACAAAAATACCTCCACGAAAATACCTGAAGAAGACCACGACAATGGCCGGAGAAGACGACGACCAGAAGATGCAGTAGCTCCACAATGCCGACGACAGACTAGAGACGCTGTAAAAGACGCTGGAGATGCAACAATTCTCCACAAAGACGCCAAACGACATTGTTTTTTAATACTTAAAACACACCCAACCAATCGACTTCATTTTGTTTAACTTAAAAACGTTCAAGCAAAAGCAAGCGATGACGTATAGCTTGAAAATTTATTGACAGAATTTACCGACGAAAAATTTCCGTCAGCAAACTGAAAAACTTATTATTTCGTCAACAATTCCCGCCTTATTTACCAACTGGCATTTGATATCGTCGCAAATTCATTTCTCTCCGTATTTAGTGACGGATATTGCTATCATCGCTAAACAAATTTTTTTTTGACAATTTTATCGACGGAATTAGAATTTTCGTTAGTAATTTGCAACAGTTTCTTTACTTTCAGTAATTTTCTGTCACTAATTCATGCTTTTCTTGTAGTGAATTTTCATACCAGAATGATATATTCATCTCATTGCCTATGATATACTTTTTACATTACATATGTGACTCCTTGACCCGGAATTTGCTTAGTGTATAAAAAGTTATTATCTTTGGTTTAATTTTTCATATGTTATTACCTTTGAGGAAATGAATGTGCGTCCATTTTATCCAAAGTGATTCTTTATCATTGAACAATATATAGATTCTTTTGATGAAAAACACTTTATTCGTTTCTCTTATAGATGTTATTCCAACCTTACCTTTTAAGGAGGCAAAAAGACTAGAAAAGCTAACTACCAAGGACACATTCTTGAAATGATTCTACCAGATCTATCCTGATCTAGTATAGTACTTATCCTTATGGAGGAGTAGTGAATTTATAATGCCCTAATGGAAGATTTGGGTCAAAATCATCTAGTCAATAGCACAGTTTCCTTCTCTATAGGTGTTGGCAATTTTGACCTTCCAAAATCTTTTGGTCGAAATTTTGATGTTAAAAACCAAAGTCCAGTTGCAATATACTGAAGGATTCACCTTATCAATAAGCTTTAATTATGCATGTACTATCCACCTCCAAAATCACTCTTTTAGCTCCTAAATTCCAAGCCAACTCTAAATCCTTAAGAGCTCCCCAAAGCTCTGAAGCTATAGGAGTGCATCTACTAATACGAAAGGCTGGTAAACATAAATATGTTAATTTAACTTAGGCCCTCGTCAGTTTTTTTTATTCTAACCTTAAGCAAAAAAATTCTTCAACAACTTTTATATGAATTTTATGGTGTCTCGAGGGAGTGCTAGATGGGAGCTCTAGTATAAATAGAGGTTGCTAAGGACTAAACTTCTAAGTTGTGACCTAACGTATAGGATAATAATATGTTATACCACCTACCCACCATTTTATAAATGGAGTTACTCAGAGGTTGAAAATCCCTAAGTGATAATCTCTTTGTGGTCATTAGGATCTCCAGATATTTAAAGGGAGGTAATTCAAGCTTGAATCTAGTTGTAAGAATTAGGAGCTTAGTTATTCCTATGCAACTACTGAAAATATAAAAACTACTTTTATTAGGATTAAACCTTAGGCACGAAAGCTTATTGAATTGATACAGAGATTTTAAAAACACATTGATAAATTATGAGGTGGTGCCATATTGAATTAAGAAATCATCAGTAAAGGATAGGTTAAATATTCTAAACTTCTCACATTTGTAGTGATATCTAAATTTGGTCTCCCAAAAAATATTCTTGGAAATAATTCTAGTGACAGATTTAATATATAAGGTGAACAAATATATAAATAAAAGGTTACCTTATCTAAGACCCTTTGATCCTTTGAATTGAGGTATTGGGTCTCTATTGTTAGTAATGGAATATGAGACAGTTGTAACACAATGTTTCAACCATCTCATGTAATTACTTGGAAATCCCCGTACTTCTATGATGTTGAATAAGAATCCTAATTTATAGAATCAAAAACCTTATTGAGGTTAATCTTTAATGCATAAATCTTAATTTCCTCCCTCTTATGGTAGTTTTTAAGCAGCTTTTATGCAATAAAGATTTTATCACTACTATCTTACTTTGGAGTTCGTCTACTAAGATTGATATATTTTTAAGTATAAGTTTCAATCCAGAAGCCAATAGTTTAGCAATGGTTTTATAAACCATATTTCAATAAGAATTAGGCCTATAATTCGACACACTGAAAAGGTTACAAATCTTTATGATATCTTTAGCAAGCAATATAATAGTAAAAGTCAATCCCTCGAGGAAGCAATATAGATATAAAAAAAATCCTAAAATTACTAAATAGTATAAAATAATTAATAAGAGAATATTTAGTGAATATGAATAAAATAACATAATTAAGAGAATAACCGAGAGAACAAAAATAAAAGTAATTTGTCAAAGTGAGAATTCAATTTTAAATAAAAGTAATTTGTCATAGAGTATAAACCTTAATTTTGTAATTCAATTAATTTAAAATGAATATATTATCTGCATTGATAGGATTTTCAGTCATTGAAATTATATACTCTTGAGCTACAACCATCTTTTTTTGGTTGTTTAATCTATCTCTAGCACCTCATTCAACTTTTTTTTAATCTAAATTATAGTTCACTCACAAGTAAACTCTCTAAAGGCATTTACAAGTAAATTCAAGTCAGATTTAATCACTAGCATAATTAACTCAATGTTAAGTTTAATGAAAGATATCTCGTAGAAATATATATCAATTCATAAATTAGAAAAAAAAATCTATACAAGAATAAATATTAGATTTTTATTCACCTAACAATATAAAATATCTAGCCAGTAATCATGTTTGAAACAACAAAAATAATAAACATAAACAAAGAAATTGTAATTAAAATAGTTGGCAGTTTGATATGTTAAGATGAATGTAGATCTTGATTCTTCATTTAAAATAGCTTCATAATCGACCTCACATAAGTTTATGAACTTTGTGATAATTAATATTCACTTTTAAAGAGAAAAAGATTGCAAAGTGTGTAAAGTCTTTAAAAGTTTTTCAAAATTAGGGCTTTCATGCTTTAAATGTGTTTTTGCACCCTTGGACATAATTCCATAGTTGTGGTCAGACTACAAATCCTACTATTTCCTCTTAAGGAAAGTCACAATTTCTAGCACAATGAGTACCATAGATTGTGGATCTTCCTATTTATCTTGTGATTATCCATAGTTTTGAGTGCAATCAAGGCTCAAGGCTTTTCACTCTACAAATTTTCTTCAAAGCCATATGGTCTTTCTTTAGGCCATGTTCTAAGTTTTGTCTCTTTTTAGGTTTAATCTATATTGGATACAAGTTGGCACATAAGCATCGGACAGATTGTGTTTCTCAAAGAATTGTGATTTTTTTTCATGTTTTTATTTTGAATAGCCATAAATTCTTAATAAAAGAAAATATGTGTATATTTCCACATCAATTGTCCTTTTAATCTTTTTTTCTTTAAGAAAGTCAACTTCAATCACTCTTAACTAAAATACATACGAATTTTTAGGAAAAATCAACAAGTCAATCTAAACAATCAAGAATATAACTCTCTACATAGTTTATTCATCAACTAATTAGGTTTTTAGATACTTGCATTAACTTATCAACTAATTCAATTCAACCTCACAACTTTTCAAACATCAATATAATTCACATAAATCAACCTAATATATAAAGTAAACATAAATGATTAGGAAGCTTTCAACCTCAAATATTTTAATAATTCAAATTAATAATAAAATAGAAATTTTGTTTACAAAATTATGAAAGAGCATTATAGATTTGTTTAAAAGGTTTCCTAATCTATTGACGTGAAAGTAAATACCTTGTCATGAATACCCTTACTTACTCAGTTAGGTTACTAGTTCAAGTGGCTATTAGCTCCATTCTTAACTTTCACCTTTTTTTACTTAGGTTAAAATCAGCATAATTAATTTATTTATACTGTACTTTCTTCAAACATATTTTTGTGGGATATTGCACTATTTAAAAAAAGTCAGCATTAAAGTTAAAATGTGTTAAAATTAGAAAAATGTCATTATGTAAATTAAACATCTATTGTAGAACTATCAAAGACAAATTATTTATTAATTCTCCTATATATTTATATTAGACTTTAGATGATTGATATAAATTATTCTTTTTCCATTACTAAAATTTCCTGAAATTCTTCCATTAAGCTTATTACAACAAAATTAATTTACTATAGTAAAATAGAATAAGAACCATAAATAATTAAATCTCTCTCCACATTTAAGTTATGTATTATCCTCAATATACAAAATAAGAAGAGTAAAAGAAAAAATTAAGAACAATAAAAATTAAAATAAAGGGAAAAAATTAAAATAAAAAATTCTATAAACTCCATTTGTTGCCTGATGTCGTGATTGACACCCAAACTTATCCATACCTTAATAATACACTAATGATAAAAAATAAATTAAAGTACAAAAATAATTGAAAATTAAGAATTAACTAAAATAGAAGTGCTTAATAAGACTAAAATGACATAATTGAAATAAAACAAACAATTAGATTTCTCCTTACACTTAAGTTCTACATTGTGCTTAATATACTAAATATAAATAATAAAAATAAAAATTAAAGACAATAAAAATAAAAATAAAGGAAGTAAAAGTAAAAGGAAAAAGAAACGTCTCTAAGCTTTGTTTGTCACCTGATGTCCATGACAAATGTGATCGACATCTAAACTTATTCATACCTTACAAACATAATGACGATAAACAAACAAAATTAAATGCAAAAAGAACTTAAAATAAAAATTAATTAATATAGAATACTTAACAAGAGTAAAATGACATAACTAAAATAGAAACACGTAATTCAAAAATACAAATGGAAACAAAATACCCTCAAAATGTAAAATCCTTAAAGTAAAAGAGAGCAAGAGCTCAATCACCTAGTAGGCCCGTAATCATCATTACTGTCCTCCTCAAACATCATAGAAGATTCTAGAAACGACTCTAAATACCCCATATGTCTATAGCAATTGTTTCCCTTATGTATTCACCTTCCTTTGTAACTTTTGTAGCACTTAGTTATGCTCTCATTGCTTATTCTTGATATGGAGAATGTTCTCACCAATTTGCTCCCATATTAGTTGTTAGTGTAGGTTGGTTATCTTTGTTCTCAACTATAGTCTCCTCGTCTTAAGGTTTATCTGCTACAGTTAAGGTTCTACTCTCTCCTTTTCATCATTCCTAGGGGCACCGTTTCCTATGTCATAACCTCTCTCTATCCATCAAAATATCGATTTTGTTGGCCTTCTTAATCAATTTCATATACCTTAACATGTCAAGGTTGACAACAACTATGCAACAATCTAAATACATTCTCAGAAGATTTTCAAATCTACCTTAGGGTTACAACAAAAGGTTACAAAATTGTCACTAATAGTCATTAGCGATGATTTATATTTGTCGCTAAAAACGTTACTAAATCCCCTTAGCAAAAAACTATAATCGATATTTTCCCTAATCATTGCTAATATTTTTCCCTACACTTTATTTTCATATCAAAAAAGTATCAGTGAAATTTTAAAAAATCATCTTCATTACGTTTTTTCTACACTTACTTTTCATAGCTAAAGATAATTAGCTACGTTTTCAGAAACGTAGCTAAAAACATTTTGCTACATTTCCAAAAACGTAGCAAATTGTTTTTAGCTACATTTCTGGAAGGTTTTTAGTTACGTTTCCAAAAACATAGCCAAAATGTTTTAGCTACGTTTTTCAAAATATAGCCAAATGTTTTTAGCTACATTTTATAAAATGTAATCAAAATTTTAATGTACATTTTACCGAAATGTTATACCGTGTTAATCATAATTATTCGTGACATTTTTAATCCATATTATTGTATATAATATTTACATTTTTGTTGTTAATTTATTATACAATAGTATAATAAAAAAATAATTGAAAATTTGAAGCATTGTATATAAAAAATAAAATATCATTAAATTTGATCGTATACAAGATTTTAATTACAACTTCAAAAATACTTATATACAAAATAAAAAATACAAAGATTAGTTTAATCACTCAAACTCGCTTTCATCTTCACTGCTTAAATAATCCAAGCTAAGTAATTTTCTTAGGTACTTTCCATGCTTGGCTAACTTTTTTTAAAGCAACTTGTTTTCCTTTTCAAGACGTTGAATGTATGCTAGTCTTGATGAGGATGGAGCAATTAGCTTATGTCCACACCTAATCCTTAAGATTTATTTGCATTGTGTACCAAGCACCTTGCTGCAAATGTCATTTACATTTGGCTAATCTATGATAGATATATATTTGACTATATTTTTACACCCATATTTGATGTATTTTGCTTGATATTCTATACTTTTGTTGTATATTTGGTACTTAATTTGCTCCAAGTGTGTTTACAAATTATAATTGCCTTCATGGACTTAAAGTAGAAGAATTCATACGAAAACACAACATAAAACAAAGATTCGAAGCACAAAAGGGATGCATGGCTGTGCACTTCTCCCAAGGCATACAGTTTCAAGATTTTTAGAGAATTTGATGATTTACAACCATGCACAAGGGTTAATATTGATATAGGAATGTGAGAAACACAAACAAATCATCGAAAGATCCATTAAAATACAAGATCAAGCCTCTACATCGCAAAAATATTCGATTGAAGACAATCAGAGAGATTTAGAATTATGAACCCATTGTTTTCAATTCGTTTATCTTTCGATTTATGTTTGGTTTCGTGTTCGATAATGTATAACTAAACGTTTAATTAGTATTTAGGTTAAATGAACCTTATGTTAATAATTTGATATAATTTGATTCTTTTCTTAATGCAATTGATTTGCTTAATTATTATGATCTGATTACATGGTTTTATTTATATTCTAATAAACCCAAGAATATCATACCATAATTTGATTTCTTACATCGAGATTGA
This sequence comes from Erythroxylum guanchezii, assembly GCA_025629825.1. NCBI lineage: Eukaryota > Viridiplantae > Streptophyta > Magnoliopsida > Malpighiales > Erythroxylaceae > Erythroxylum > Erythroxylum guanchezii. The sequence goes on along the minus strand of JAOTAX010000009.1, from coordinate 337,161 downwards.
GAAATCCTAGGTTTGAACAGATCTACCGTAATTAGAAGGAGTTTATTGAAACCTTAGAGATAGGATAATATAGAATTTTCGAATTAGGTTCAAACCTAATAAAAGGACTTATAAATCGGTAACATAATTTTATAAACTTTAAGCTGAGTAATTCAGTTGAAAACCTTAGGATTAGTTGTTACTCGACTCAGTGTCAGCTATTAGCATACCATAAGAGTCTCTACGATCCAATAAATCAACAAAACAATTTCATAATAAAAGATCAATTTGTTAAGAGTTTAGGGGGATTCGAAACCTAGATACTAATTCTTGATATCAATAATTTCCTACATGCTTCCTTAATTCTTTGTTCAATTTCATTTCTTATTTTATTTTACTTGTTTTACTTTTATCTACTTTTTATTAAAAATCTAAAATCAGTCTTTAGGCTAGATAATAGGGAAAGGGTAATTACTAGTAATCATTGTCTTCGTAGGATCGATCCGTACTTGTACTATTATATAATTGACCAATTTACGAATAGGTCAATCAAGTTTTTGGCACTATTACCAGGGACTTTGATATTAGGAAAACCTGAATGCTATTACTCTAGTCATTTCCATTTTATTTTGTTTTATCTTTGTTTTTATTTTTTTATTTTTTTTATCTTACTATAATTTTTTGGCTTATTTATTTAATTATCTTTTGCACTTTTCTACACAGACAGCGTGTGGTGGTTTATTTTAGGAATTGAGATTTAACATAATAGCCATAACGCATAATGGAAGGATGAAGTAACCCGTAATTTTATGGGAGCCAACATATATCGTCACAATTTGTATCATCACCATATAAGAGAGAGAGGTGTCATCACTTGTATTTGGAAGCTCAATTGATATTCTGGTCGTGTCATGACATTGGTGGGAGTTATCACTACAAGCATGAATGTCGAGCATCATCTTTTATATGGGAGTGCCCGAGAATGTACAACCAACCTTAAGGTGCATTATACGGGAAACAACTACAATTCAGAGTGGAGCAACTCTTATACTTATGGATGAGACGATTACTTTCAAGTTGGATATTTATGGAACCAAGCACCTCTGATTAACGAGCCAACTCTGGAAGATATGATGGTTGATTTCATTCAAGAATCAATCATGAGGCATAAAGAAACATAAACTCTTATGCAAAATATGGTGAATCGGATGTACTAATTGGTGGACATATTATTTGACGAGATGTAAGGGAGTTTGCCTAGTTCTACTGAAACTTATGCTATTGACCAAGAGGCAATCACCCTTAGTAGTGAAAAAGAGCTCCCAGAAGAAGAAGAAGTGGAAACAAATCTTAGAGATAAATTAATGAAAATCCTTGCTGAAATGAAAGCTGATTGAAGCAAATTCAAGATTAAAGAAAAGACAAAGGTTGGTTTCATGAATAGAGGCGCATTCTAAAAAGAGCTTCCAAAAGAAGAAGGGGAAGAGGAAGATGAAGCAAATATCAGAGATCAATTAATGGAATATCTTGCTGAACTTAAAGCTAACTGATGCAAATTTGAAGAAAGAGTTTCTTCTCCTTAATTTCTTGAACATAAAGTAGAAATTTTTTTAAGTCTATTAACACAACAAAGTGAAGATAAGGCAAGGTTGACATTTAATAAAAATATAATAAAAATAATCTTATGAGTACTCTAAAAATCAAATGGACTAACTACATTTTAGTCATTTAATTTGACATTTTAGTTTACTCTTAAACTATTAAATTCTTAATAACTTTACTAATCACTTTATGTCAAAACATTCATTGATGTTTTTAAACAAATTTATATATAATATCAATATAATTGTAGCTAGATATATAATTAAAAATAATGAGTGTATCTATCTAATATGTCACGTAAAATATACTTTAAAGACATTAACAAAAGTTATGATAAAGTTGATAGATTAAATAATTAAAAGAGTGAAATATGAAATTATGTTAAGTTGAAACATCGAAAATATGTTATTCCAAAATTAAAACTACAAGTATTATTGGTTATTTGTATGAAAATTCTAAACTCATTTCTTTTACGATAAAGAGAAGGCATAGCGTTGAAGTTATGATTTATTTATTATTGTTTTTATTTTATTAGTATTTATAGTAAGATGGTTAATTGTTTTGAATCGTGCGTTCTTTTAAGTTATTGTATTTTTGGGATAAATAAACTTAGTTTTTCTACAAAAGTCATAATATTCATAATATATTGTATTCTCATTTTGAAACTTTATGAAATCATTCAAACTAATTAATACAATACTTAAACATTTTTCAAACACTTAAAAACATATATGCTCTCAATTTTAAGAAAAAGTAAGCTATTTAAAAGAATTTTTCTTTAAAATTTAATCAAATCTTCCTCTTAAAATTTTAAAAGATCGTATAAAAATCATATGAATGAAACACAATATTTGAGTTACTAGTTAAATGTAAAAGTCAAACTAAATTACAAGTTAAATTGCAAGTACTTTTGATTTAAGTTTTCTATTTTTTCTATTAATTCATTCTAAATCTTGTGACTTTGACTTAATCATCATTTTTATATTTAATGGTTTAATTCTTTATTGCTCAATTAATTACTTAAACTTTTTTTATATATTGTTAAATGTTTCACTTATTGCTTAATTTTTATAAATTAAATATATTATATAACCAAAATACAATTGTCATCATTACAATTATAAATTTGAACTTCCCTTAATTTAGCAATAGACGCTAAAAAGATCTTATTAAAATTGTAAGGAAACCCTCAAGAATTTTAATTGGATTTGAGACTAATTCAAAACACCTTTTTTTAATTAAAACTAAAATTAATATATGAAATGAAATTAACCATAAAAATCAAACAAAACTAGAAAATAATAAATAGTATTATAAGGAAGTTTGTTCTTATATAATATATTTATTCTAATTACTACTTATAGAGTGAATAATTAGAAAGGATAACATATATTATAAGAACTTTGAGAGAAATAAAGAGCAGAAGGGCAATAGGTTCTGATGAGATTCTCATAGAGATGTGGAAGAGCCTAAGCGAAGAGGGTTTTACTTGGCTAACCAAGCTTTTTAATGTGATCCTTAAGTCCCCCAAAATGTTTGGATGAGTGGAGATTTAGTATGTTAATTCCTCTATACAAACACAAAAGGGGCATTCAAACTTGTAACAACTATAGAGACATTAAATTACTTAGTCATACCATGAAATTGTAGAAGGGAATTAAGAAGAGAGTGAAAAAGGATGCCCCTATCTAGGAGAACCAGTTTGGCTTCATTTCAAAAAGATTCACGACAGAAGCTTTACATCTCCTAAGAAGATTAATGGAATATTACAGGGAAAAATATAGTAATCTACATTTGGATTTTATTGATTTATAAAAGGTATAAGAAAGGGTACCTAGCTAAATCTTGAGGAGGTTTTTGAGGTTAAAGGAGTTTTTTTAACCTATATATAAGTTATTAGGTATATGTATAAAGGGGAAAAGACTAAAGTAAGGACCATAGGAGGAGATACAGAAAATTTTTCTATCGATATTGGGCAATACCAAGGCTTCTCATTGAATCCCCTTTTGTTAGCAATAGTGATGGATGAGCTCACTAAGAATATCCAAGTGGATGTGTCTTGGTATATATTGTTTGCTGAAGATATTGTCTTAATGGATGGGATAAAAGAGGATGTTAATGTCAAGTTAGAACGTTGGAGGGATATGTTAGAGTTGCATGTTTTAAATTAAGTAGGACTAAGACTGAGTATTAGTGTGACTTTTCAGCCATAGGGTGACTTCTGATGTGGAGGTAAAGATTAGTTCAGTAGTTATATCATGAAAAGAATGTTTTAAGTACCTACGACCTATCATTCAAAGTGATGGAGATATCAATGAAGATATAGTCTACTGTATCATATCAGGGTGACTTAAATGGAGAAGCACATCAGGAGTTGTATGTGACAAGAAAATACCACTCAAGTTTAAAGATAAATTCTATTATTTAGTAATTAGGTTGGCCTTACTATATGAGGCTAAGTGTTGACCCATCAAACAAGTGCATAGTTATAAGCTAATGGTGGAAAATATGAGGATGTTCCATTGGATGTGTAACCTTACAAGAAGAGATAAGGTCAAGAATATATTAGTAAGAGACAAACTAAAGGTGACCAGTATTAGTGAAAAAATAAAAAAGACGAGGCTTAGGTGATTTGAACATAATAAAAGGAGACAACGTAATGCTCCAATGAGAAGGTGCAAGAAAATAGTACTTAGAGACCATAAGAGGAAAAAATGATGACCTTATAAGAATTGGGGGGAAGTGAATAAGAATGATATGATTTTATTGGAATTTGTTGAGGACATAGTCTGCAATAGAAAACCTTGCCGTACTAGGATACGGATAAATGATTTCACATAGAGAGGTCTTTCTTGTTTCCTTATCTCTTTTAAATATTTTCATTCGAGTCATTTATTTTACTATTAACCTTAATATTTCGATTACATAGTACTTCCTTCATAGTTTTTTGGCCTAAGCAGTTTCTTACTTATTCTAATTACTTTATTGTAATGGCTAGTTTGATTTATTCTTGTACTTATCTTTTTTGTGTATTTATTTGCTTTTTTTATCTTTTATTGTTAATCTTTACTAATGGTTTATACGTACTGTATTACGTATTGCATTACATATTTTTATAGTTTTTTTTAATATTTTGTATTATATGTGGCACTACAAGAAAAAGGTGGTTTAGTGATGAAAATTACCGATGCAAAACGTTAATATTCCGTCCGTAATAAAATTTAGCGATGGAATTCACCGACGGACAAAAGCATCGTGAAGAAGCCATCAATAAAGGTACAGACGGAATACAAATTCTATCGATATATTTACTTACGGTCCAAAGTGTTAGTCGTCGATAAATACATAGACGGTTATATGAATTTTTCGGTTACTCTACAGTAAAAATGTTAATTTTTTCCAACGTTTTATGATAAACCGTTGGTAAATGTGACTCACTATACCGATGGATTTTTAAAAATCCATCGGTGAGTGTAATATGGACATGTTGTAGTTTTTTGACAGTTTATCCTTAACCGTCGGTAATGATCACTCACTATACCGATGGAAATTGATAATCCGTCGGTGAGTGTAACATGAATATTTTGCATTTCTCCGACGGTTTATCCTTAACCGTCGGTAATGATCACTCACTATATCGACAGAAACTTGTATTTCGTTGGTGAGCACTATAAGTATATTGCTTTTTTGCGATGATTTATGATAAACCGTCGGTGAATCTACCATAAAGGTATTAAATTTTCTTTTTCAAAATCCCGACGGAAAATTTTATTTCATAATCTTATGATTAATGCATAATTTAAACAGTTATGAATTATCTGTGCATAACTTTTTGATTTGTTTATATATTTAATTTGTTTTAAAAGAAAGTTGATTGATCATATAAAGTTAAAAAAAATTTCATTGATAATAAAAAAATTAAATTGTATATAATAAGTGTTTGCTAATTCAAACCAAATGACTACAACAATCCTATTGTCCTGATGACCGTAGATGGTCTGAGTCTCTAACCATCCCCTTCAATTGTTTCACATCATTTTGGAGCTTACCTATGTACTCCATCTTCTGTTGCAACTGACTTGTCAATGTGTGTACAGTGCTCTCAAGCTGATGGTATTATTCTATTGTTGGTCGTCTGCTTGATGTTGTTGTACTGGACGTAGAGGAGTGCGAATAACATGTCTTCGTAAATGAGCCTAGTCTGAAGATCCTTCCATGACTGTCCCTACCACCCATTGCATCAAAATATGCCTGACTCTCATCAACAACTTGTTCTCCCTGAGAATGTTGTTGAATGCTTTCTTGTATTTGGTCCTATTTGTAACAGCCCAGATCACCTGCTCACAGATATTGTCCACTTTGGGTTGCTCCTAGGGCCAAACCCCTCAGGGTTTTGCTCTTCCCACCCTTGAAAAAACGTGTCTGAAGGGGAGAGGTATCCATACCTTTATAAGGCATACTTCGTTCTCCTCTCCAACCGATGTGTGATCTCACACTCTCCACCCCCTTAGGGCCTAGCCCTCTTTAGGGCCCAGCCCAGTTGATACAACAGTTCAGGTACCAGCTCTGATACCATTTGTAACAGCCTAGATCACCCGCCCACAGATATTGTCAGCTTTGGGTTGCCCCTAAGGCCAAGCCCCTCACAGTTTTGCTCTTCCCACCCTTGGGAAAAATCGTCTAAGGGGGAGAGGTATCCATACCCTTATAAGGCATACTTCATTCTGCTCTCCCACTAATGTGGGATCTCAAACTTTAAATTATCATCCATTTGAAGTTCAATTCTACCCTAATGTGATACCTCTCTAACTAGTCAATCCCCAATATCACCTTAAAATCCCAAAGATTGAGGGGAATAAGATCTGCCTCTAATACAACATCACCTATCTTTATCTCACAAGCTGTATATACTTCATCACAAGCCACTTACTCTCCAAGAGGAGTGACTAAAATGAGAGGGGGATCTAACGACTTCAGGGGATGACTAATATCTTCTGGCTCAGTTCGCAAAGGTCCAACCAAGCAACGATTTCTTCTTCCTCATCCAACCATGCTATCCCTATAAATTAAAGAAAAAGGCATTGTTTAATAAAAGAGATCGGGCTAAGCCTAGCTTATCTGATACCCCAACATCTCAAGGAATGTTGACAAGTACAAATGGGATCAGAGCCAGTACCCGAACAATTATGGTAGCTAGGTTGGGCCCTAAAGGGGGTGGAAAGTGTGAGATCCCACATCGGAGATCCCACATCAGTTGGAGAGGAGAATGAAGTATGCCTTATAAGGGTATGGTTACCTCTCCCCCTCAGACGCATTTTCCTAAGGGTGGGAAGAGCAAAACGGCAAGGGGTTTGGCCCTAGGGGCAACCCAAAGTTGACAATATCTGTGGGCGGGTGATCTGGGTTGTTACACTATTAGGAGGCAATGTTTATATTAGTAAGTGATAATTATTAAGAATGAATATTAAAGCATAAATTTCTCATACATTCAGTTCTCTACATTGGCAGTTGACGAATGTCACACCGTCATGCTTCTTAATGTGAGTATGCAAAAATAGCTAACAAGGTGTAGGCCTCATGCCCATAAACTTTTCCTACATAATAATGAAATGTTCTAAGTTAACTAGAATTTATAAACATTTCGGCAGAGTCTCCTCTATTTTTATGATATTTACCCCCTATTGAACAAAGAAAATAACTCAACACAACCATATATGGCACCAGACATTTATATCATGATCATTATCCATAATACACATATTTTCATTTCAACATTCACACATCAATTTAAATTGAAATATAGCAAAGTAAAAAATTAGAATATAAGTGTAAAATTTAGATACTTACAAGTCTCCTGCATGCTCGTGTTGGGTAATTGATCCTCCCGTATGTACGAGAAGACTCTCTCCTCCCGGTCCTCCATGACTGTTAGTCAAGTTATGCCCTGAGATGAACATTGCCTCAGGTGATGTCCAATACTCCTGCCAACGACTCTATATACCCTCAGAAATATAAGGCGGTCATACACCAGCCTTGTGTATCATACTAATAAAGTCGCGATAATATGTACAAGCTTGCCTCTCCCATACTTGATGTATGACCCTATCGATACCAGAATCTCAGAAAAATTGTTTCTAAAATAAAAAGAAAAAATTCGATAACTTATAATCTAATAATATTTATCTAATTAATGTATACAAATCAATGAGAAAAGAAAATTATGAATTTATTGTACCTCAAACTCCTTAAAGTAAAATGCCTTTGTAGCTGAGAGATCTTCTTCCATACATATCCCTTAGGATCAATCCTCTCCTTAAATGTAGATGTCATATTTCTGGAACACGGTCCAGATGGAATCAACCTAATATAAGAACAAACAATTTTATACCATTTGCAAAAATTTAAACCTATAACTTAATTATAAACATACATCGTGTTTCATGTGATTTTACTTACAGATTATTGACAATTATTATATACTTTCTTGCATCAGGCCGCTCAGCTACAGTCTGGCAGTCGTCTCCTTCATCCTCTATAGAGGTAGTGGATGATGTATGAGTGGTGGTTAGTGAAGCATCAAGAGCAACAGGTGATGCTTAATCTGTAACTATAAGCCCTGGAGGTGGAGGTGGCATGCGTCTAAACCTGGGCCAAATTACATCACGTTGTCTCTTTAGTGGCATATTTCTACTTGAAATTCATTGTTTATTGAATTTTCTAGAAATATAAGAATTTGACTTTGAATCTAATATTTTACACAATATATGCAAAAGGGTCTAAGGCAATTTGATGAATATCATATTAAAGTACAAACTTTGAATTCAATTATGAGAATAATTGTTACAGTCATAGAACAAAAATATAATTGGTTTAAAGCTGAGTCTAGTATATTGCAGAGATAAATCACAATGATAGAATTATTTTCTTAGATTCCAAGTGACATGAGAGATGGTAAAGGTAAATGAGTCCCCGATGTCTGGATTCTTGAGAAGGGTCCTAGCATGTTCGAACGCACCAATGGAAATAGTGAAAGTTCTTCCCTCATGTGTAAGGTTTTGAACACCTTCTTGTAACAACGTTTCTGCTATTGCTAAACTTGTAGATGAAATGGTTTACCTACAACACAATTAGTATAAAACTTACATTTTGTCAGATTAGATAATTGTTAAACGAACCAATCTTGAAACTCATACGTATGTGAATGTCCAGTTAAGCTCTATGCAATTGGCAACTTTTCCAAAGCAACCGATTTCCTTAATCCTTTATTGACCGTTGTGACATTGCTCCCGCCTCCATCGCTATACATGTCATCTTCGAGATTCAAGCAAGCTTAAAATAACATATAGTATATGTCATAAAAAGTGAATATATATAAGAGCTTCTTAAAAGGAAATGAGATGTACATAATAAGGAAAGTCATGTTGTTCAGATGATACTATACACCTTGAAGCAGAAGATCGGACATGGAAGGCAAACGATCATTACTGAAAGAAGTGGAGATTTTTACTGCATTGTTTATTCCTTCGGTAGGGACAATTTTTCCACATTCCTCCCAGCGGAATGAATTACTACCATTCGGAACCAGATGCCATGTCGACATTCCTTGATTAAGAATTTGAATTAAATATTTGACACAATATACTGAAAAGTTTAAAAGGGTCAAAATCACGATTTACTATAGCTGTCTCGTGAATGTCCGTTTAACGGACATAGACTAGGCAAGGGGGCTTTTTCACCCGAGAAGGTTCGTTTAATGGACCTAATGTCCATCTAACAGACATATGTCACCTAAAACTTCCTTCAAAGCCTCTCCAATGGTTCTTATATCCATTCTAACATCATATTCACTCATAATCTTCCCAAATTCACTTCTTATAATGTAATATCACTCCTTAAACATTCAATTACCAATTTGAGTGCATTAAACTCCCAAACCTCAACTCAAATGACTCATAACATACACAAACTCTCATCATTCTCCATATCTGTCATGTTCATACCTCCTATGCAGCGTCATCACTTATAATGCTCATATCTCTCAACTCTAATACCCAAAATTTACATACTTTATAGTGTTGGAAAGCTAAGAGGATAAACTACAACTTCCAAGAAGAATATTTTGTCTAATACGACCTAGATTGATACAGTTTTTCCCTTGAGTTTAAAACACAATTTTCACACCTATGAACTTGAAAAATGCAATATCAATTCATGTTAATTCAGCTACTAATTGCTTTTCGTTAAAGTCTTGAATCTCACTTCAAGTGGTTCATCCCCTACAACCTTTCCAATCTCTAACATCCTATTCTAAAACAAACAACAATTCGTAATCTCAATGAAGAAGAATATGTACATACATATTCCACTTCCACAATCATTATACTCAACCTTTAAAATAACAGAATCATACACAGAAGGAAATCCTCAAATTCACATTCTTATTACTAAGCGAAGTAAATATTTGAACAAGCTTTATTTACATATCAATATACACATCACGAACTTAAAACAAATACAAATAGATGCTCAATGTTTGGCATGTTTAATAAGCCATACAAAAGTGTTTGAACTAGCTTAGTACAAAACCTAACTATCTCGGAGGTTGTCCAATTGCTTTGCAAGGATCGCTAACCTTCTCGTCTGAGGAGGGAAAATGATGGGTTGAGCTAAACAACTCAGTGGCTAATATATTTATAACCATTGGCAATGAGCCACACAATCAAACATATATGCATCAATTCATATAAGCATACTCATCTTATCTTGATCCAATAATGTAAGTTCAACACTCATAACTCATCAATCAATACTTCATCATATAAACATATTGGATGTAATTTATCATCGAAGCATAATACACAAATTGCATCATACTTAACATATCAAAATGCAAATGCACAAACAAATGGTTTGAGGGTTTCGTGGAACAAAACAGAGAAACCGAAGTTTACTCCGTGAACGAAACGAGTCCACTTTTTGGATCTCGTGGGCCATAAGCGGGCAACTAGGAGAAGGCTTTATGTCGACATGGACATAACTATGAAATAGTTCCTGTCTCACCCAAACACAATCAAATCTCAGGCGCAATTCAATCAATCACAGGTTCATATTCTCATGATCGTTATTCTCTCCATTTAATCAAAATGTCATGATACAATTCCAAGGCATAGCATAATCATACTCACAATTCAATTTTATCAACTATCATACATCATAATGCAATTTCCACATCATAACATTTCAAAGCAAGCCATTTCAACACACAATACACATACAAGGCATTTTGCCCATTATACAATAACTATAAATAAAATACCCACCTTATTTCGCTTGAAAATCCAAACTCAATTGTACCCTTCCTCTTGCTCTTGGGTAGGTGATCGCGGCTCTGTCGTTCGATTTAGAAATCGACCTTGGAAACTGGTCAAAATAAAATATTTCCAAGATTGCAGCAAGCTGAACCTCGGGTCGTCTCTCTCGATGGAATCACTTGGAAATTAATCCTAAGACTAGCCTAAGTTGAATTATGCAATTAAAGCAATTTAAAA
>JAOTAX010000009.1:296577-307357 GCA_025629825.1 Erythroxylum guanchezii | reverse complement strand
CTGTAACATAACTAAAAAGCTTTCTCTAAGTCAGATCTTTATAAATGACTCATAAATAGTATCATTATTCTTCTATTTCTCACGCAGCCAAGGCCCTCTGGTCTCTTCATGCCAGCTTCTCCTCTTTGGTATTGTAGCTCCTCCTCCTCACGCACTGCTAGCTTTGTTCTCCTTGTTCAGTATTTTTTTTTCCAGCTGTTGACGTGTTAATGGAGAGTGTATGTGAGTAGTGTGCGTAAGTCACTCTTGCCACAGCTGCCAACATCTCAAGCCTTCTCTTCTCCCTAGCTGTCTTCATGTGGTGGAGAACATGTTTGTGAGGGCTGTTGTTTTTGTGGAAGTTAGCTATGTGGAAGTATGTTCGGTGGGAGCTGTATGTTTAGTCGGTTGATGCAGTAGAGCTCTCCTGTTACTCCTCCCAGCTATCCTCCTCCTTTATTTTTGTATCTCCACCAGTTGCTTGGAAATAGATGCTTCAACGCAATTTTTGTTTCTTAGCCACCAGCTGCTTGCCTCAATGTGATTGAGTGGAGAGTCTTGAGTAGTGCTGTAACGTGAGTGAGTGAATAAATTTGAGTAGGGGCTGCTTCAATTCTTTACTCCACCAACAGCTACGTTACTTTTCTCCACAAAGCTCAACGTGTAATCTCCTTTTTTTTTATGCACCAGCTGTCTCCTTTTGTCTTTATGTCTTCATTTTCTCCTATCGGTTTTGGTCCAACACTTTTTTCACGCTACTAATCTCTCCACTGACAAGCTGATTTATTTTCTCTCCTTTCAACAAGTCAGCTTTTCACGCCACCCTTTTCACGCTGCTTTGTTTTTCTTATTGTCTGCATCTGTTTTCTTCCCTTCATTATCTGCGCCGCCACTCTCCTTTTGCTCTCTTCATTTTATATTTTCCTGCCGCCACCAGCTGTTGCTATTTGTTTCTTTCCTATTCAATCTCCACGCCTCTCTCTATTTGTTTTTATGTCTTGAATAATTCCAGGCCCTCACTTTTCTCATGCACAACTCTCCGTCTTATCTTCCAAAAATGTTAACGTTTTTATTCACCCAATATGTGCCTAAATTAAAAACAAATAACTCTTAATTAGTGTAATTTAAACATTAAATGGACAAGAGTTTAGCAAATTATATATCTAAAATTAATATAAAAATGTCCATTAACACTATACAAGCTTAACAACAATTTTTTTTTAGATCCTGCAGACTGTCAATCATGACCAACGAAGCCGATTCAACCACCACCATTCAAGATGCTACACTCCTAGGGAAAGTTATTGTCTTTCAGACTGGTATCTCGTCTGATGGCAAGCTAACATAATCAAATTACCCTACCTGGAGGGTAGAAATTAGGGCTCTTCTCTTTGGTTATAATCTTTTCAGCTACGTAGATGGATCGACTCTGTGTCCCATTAAGGATGGACCACACAAGTTGTTATGGATTCGTCAAGTCTAATTTTTTCTTCATACTATCTTGACCTCAATATTGTAGCCAGTTGTATCACTGCTAGGGTAAGTCTTGACCTCTCGTCAAGCATGGGATCCGCTTTTGAGCACTTTCGCCAAAAAATCAAGGTCTCGGTTAATATCATTAAAGGAATCACTGATTTGTCTTCAAAAAGGGGACTCCAATAGTTCTGACTATTTGAAACATATCAAAGCTATCGCAGACGAAATTGTGATCATTCATTCACCAGTTAATGACCCCGATTTGGTCATACACACACTCAATGGCCTTTCCACCGATTACAAGGAAGTGAGTGCAGCGTTGCGAGCTCGAGAATCTCCAATCAGTTTTGCCGAGCTTCACGAGAAGCTCGTAGATCATGAAAACTATCTGAATCGTCAACCTCGACTTCTGGATTAGTAGCCTCTTCAGACTCCCTTTGCTCACGTTGTCAATAGAAAATCTCCCGAATCAATTTGCAGCGCACAACTCTAAACAACAGCACTCATCTAGTGCTTCTGACAACAGATTTGTTTTGTGTCAATACTACGAGAAACCTGGACACACTACGAAAACGTGCTGGAAACTACATGGAAGGCCTGCTTGTTTTCACCTTGGCTCGAATCAATTCGCTCCAGCTGCTAACCTTGCACACAACAATCAGTTAACTCCTGGACAATGGATTTTGGATTCTGGTGCTTCCCATCACGTGACAAACGACCTCCGAAACCTATCTGTTCACTCTCCATATGTTGGATCTGACCAACTACAAGTCGATGATGGTTACAATCTACTGATAGCAAACACCGGTAGTTTTGCTCTCTCTATTACTTCTAAACCTGTTGTTCTTGATCGTGTTCTTCATGTGCCAAATATTAGCAATAATTTAATATCTATCAACCGTCTTTGTACACAGAATAACCTATCTATTGAATTGTTTCCCGATCACTTTTAGGTGAAGGATCTGCGGACGAGGTCGGTGCTCCTCATAGGACGTTGCCACAGTGATCTTTACAACCTGTCACTTTTCTCCAACAAACCGACTGTCTTTCATGTTCGAGTTCTTTCCTTTACCACCCTTCATCATATCTTAGGACATCCTGTCAATAAAGTGTTGCAATTTTTGCAATAGTGTCATAAATTCTAGTCTAGTCCAATAATTTCTGATTTTTGTGTCTCCTGTCAATGTGCGAAAAGTCATAAGTTGCCCTTTTCTGTTCACCATTTAAATTGTTCCAAACCTCTTGAAGTTATTTTCACCAATGTATGGGGTCCAGCTCCAATTTCTTCTGTTGACGGTTTTAAATATTATGTGATTTTTGTTGATTCATACTCAAAATATATCTAGCTTTATCCATTTAAGTTTAAATCAGATGTATTGATTATTTTCGAAAAGTTCAAACATGTTGTTGAGAATTTTTTCAATACGTCTATCAAAACCCTGTACACTGATAATGGTGGTGAATTTTTTAAACTTAAACCTTTTTTATCGAGTCATGGTGTTACCCATCTTACTAGTCCTCCCTACACACTCGAATTAAATGGTTCTTCTGAAAGGCGACATTGACATATTGTCGAAACTGCCAGGGCCCTTTTGCATTATAGTGGGCTTCCGTCTTCATTTTGGTCCTATGTATTACTTACCTCTGTCTACCTTATAAACCGTATGCCTACATCAATTTTAAAAATGCATACACCCTTTGAAACACTCTTTGGTCGCACACCCACCTACAAGCATCTTCATTGCTTCGGCTGTCTATGCTTTCCTTGGTTGCGACCATACACTTCTCACAAACTTGAACCTAGGTCCAAACCTTGCATCTTTATAGGTTACTCGCTCACTCAATCTGCTTACCTATGCTTAGACCTGACTTCGAACCAAATTTATTCCTCATGTCATGTCATAGTTGTTGAAGATCAATTTCCGTACTCATCATTGATCTCCTCTCTGCCTACCCCACCTACTACTCCAGCACCTGCACCTTCATTCACTCATCTATTCATTCCTACAGATTGCTTGGCACAGTCCAATAAAGTAGCACCGGCCACAACTGCAGCACTTGCATCTTCGCCTAGCCCATCTACTCCCTGCCCGAACTCCTTACTTACCCATCCTACACCCTATACCTCGCATCAGCCTACTCCCATATCACCTATAGACCAACAATTACCCTGCCCAGACTCACCTAACTTCACTGAAACTCGACCTGGCCAACCTAAAAACACATTATCGCCTCCTCACCATGAAGCACTTGACCTGCCGCAAAGTACCCACTCCAGGGTCACTCGCGGTATGAGCAAAATCTTCAAACCAAAATCTTTCATTGTAACCAAACATCCTTTAGCTACCATAGATGAACCTCGTACCATTACCCAAGCCTTAAAAATTCCCCATTGGAGTGACTCTGCTAATTCTGAATATGAGGCACTGACAAGGAACCACACTTGGACTTTGGTACTAGCTAATGAGACTCGTAATTTTATTAGTTGTATGTGGATATTTTGGACAAAACACAATCCTAATGGATCCATTGTGCGTTACAAGTCACATCTTGTTGCTAAGGGCTATAGCCAGTGTTCTGGCATTGATTACACCGAAACATTTTCACCGGTGGCAAAGCATCAAACCATTAAAATTGTCCTTTCATTGGCACCGGCAAATTCTTAGGCGTTACACCAGATGGACGTTAATAATGCCTTCCTTCAGGGATATTTTTTTGAGACTGTATTTATGTGGCAATCGTTAGGCTTTGATGATTCAGACCATCCTACTCATGTTTGTAAGTTACATAAAACTATCCATCGTCTTAAGCAAGCTCCAGGGCATGGTATCAGGAACTCTGTTGCTTCCTTCTACAATACAGCTTTGTTACAAACCGAAGTGACTCCTCTCTGCTTGTGTTTCATCAAGACGGGATAATAATGTATTTTTTGGTATATGTTGACGATCTGCTTCTCACGGGTAACTCCACATCTCATCTAGATCGATTCTTGGAAGCTATTTCTGGTCACTTCTCACTAAAAATATATGGGATCTCCGTCTTACTTTCTTAGGATGGAAATTATTCCTACGGTAGGAGGTTTGTTCCTTTCCCAACAACGTTATGTACATGACTTATTAATTCATTTCCGTATGGCAGATTGCGGTACCACTCCTCTATGCACTTTAGCTATGCTTAAATTGGAAGATGGTTAGGCACCGGCAGATGCAGCTTTGTACAGAAGCATTTTGAGGGCACTACAATATGTCACCTTGACAAGACCAGACCTTAGTTTTTTGATAAATAAATTGTCGCATTTATGCACAAGCCTTTTGAGCTACATTTTCAACAACTGAAACAAACTCCCCGATACCTAAAGCACACTCATAACTTTGGTCTATATTTGTCTCGACTAAGACAACTTTTACTTCATGCCTACAGCGATGCCGATTGGGGAGGGGATGTCGATACTAAACTCTCCACCTCTACATATGTCATCTATCTTGGAGGTAATCCCCTTTCGTGGAGCTCTAAACGTCAAAGGACTGTTGCTCGCTCCTCGACTGAAGCCAAATATAGAGCCATAGCCAATACAGCTGCTGAAATAGTGTGGATTTGCAACTTACTCCATGAACTTCATGTTCCACTGTCCACTACACCACGTATTTACTGCGGCAATTTGGGTGCTACCTACATGAGTTCCAATCCTGTGTTCCATTGATGTATGAATCATCTCTCTTTAGACTATCATTTCGTTCGTAAACTCGTCCAACAACAATCTCTTCTAGTATCTCATATATCTACGAATGACCAAATTGTTGACGCTCACAAAAGCACTTTCACGGGGCAAATTCGAACAACTACGGTCCAAGATATGCATCGGTAGCCGACCTCGCCTTGCGGGGGCGTAATAGAGCAATTAGTTATTGACTTAGACTAAGTCTTCCTTTGCTGTAACTAAATCCTGGATTTATGTATTTAGTTGTTATTTTGTTAGGTCTGATCTATATCTGATGTATATTTATACACCCTTTACATGTAATCATTGGTGTAACGATCACGAATCATTCAGATTCTTTAGTTTTGCACATATAGATCAAACTTTTGAAATACAGCTATAACATAAATTCTTTTGAAAGTGATATCATTGTAAAATCTCTTGTGCTTTAGAAAGTGAACAAATATTTGAGAAAGATCAGTGTAACTCATACCGAACAAACTGCATTTTCTATTGGGAGCTTGTAGAGGCTAGCTAAATATTACTAGTTTGAAAAGTTGGAGAACCTTGAAAAATATTAGCTTATGAGCTTGGAGAGACTCGTCAAATTACTAATTGGTTTTATAGTGAAATACTCAAGTTAGATATTTGAGGACTGGATGTAAGCTTAAGTTGTAAGCCTAATCAGTAGAAATCGATTGCGTTCTTCTCTCTCTTCTCTTAACTTTTATATTTTCGCATATATTGCGTGTGTATTCATTTCAATAAGAGGCTCCTTCAATGTTATAGTAGGCTCATTTTGTTTTCAACTGGCTAAAGGATCATTTTATTTCAACAAGAGGCTCCTTCAATATTATAATAGGCGCCTTCTGTTTTAAAATTGCTTTGAATTAAATTTATTCTTTATCAAGCTCCCGTCGTTTAATAGGCTACTATTGTTTGACAGGGTCATATTGTTTTTAATTTTTTAAAAGCACCTATTTTTATCCAAATTGAAAGTAGTTTATAAAATTTTTTTAAGTCACACACAATTCACACCTTTTTTTGCGTGTATTTCCTTTATCAATGTGAAGGGTGAGTAAAGAAACATGAACACGATGGGAAAACTTTGTGTTTGCGTTACAATTAAGAATTGCAAGAAACATGATAGTCTTCCAAA
This sequence comes from Erythroxylum guanchezii, assembly GCA_025629825.1. Classification (NCBI taxonomy): domain Eukaryota; kingdom Viridiplantae; phylum Streptophyta; class Magnoliopsida; order Malpighiales; family Erythroxylaceae; genus Erythroxylum; species Erythroxylum guanchezii. The sequence continues at coordinate 301,046 of JAOTAX010000009.1, read as the reverse complement.
TAATGAATTGGTCATGACAGGCCAACTTAGTAAAATGAATCAGTATCAAGTCAGAAGGCAGACCACATGCCGCCATTGCACACGGTGAGGCAATGACTTGCGAGCTTTTTATCTTCCTTATCGAGCTTGGTTACGCCAACTAACTTCATCTGTAATTGCCTATCCTATCCATAAATATATTAACTCACTCTCTTATTCTCAAGAGAAAAACATCAACAATCCACCGATGATAATTGTCATGGAAACTTTCTTAGATGTAGAGATTATAAATAATTTAAGTCCTCTTACTAAAGCTAAAATCAAAGACTAACATAGAAAAATAAAAGTCCAACTAAAGAATTCTGAGACATTAGCAGCTCTTGCTTTCTATAGACACGTCACTCATGTACTATTTGCCCTCCATATTGGATAGCTTACTTTTTCTTGAATGCTCCTTTTTAAAGATAAATTAAGGTAGGTTTCTTTCGTTAAAGCTTCACACTCCCTGTTTTTTGATTAATTTGTTCATCTCCCACCTTCTAAATTGAGCATTTACAAAGTGTAGTCCCACAAATGAAGTAAGCAATATCCTATTTTAACAACTTCTTCGATTTATATTGATAAGACTCTCCTATTTTCTCTTTATTCTTTCATTCTTCTTACTACCTTTGTTGGCCCTAATTAGTGATGACAATTAGAGATTCACCAAAACATTCATAAGCACAATTGCAATGTTGATACTTGTAAATCTTCCCAAGTATCATTTTTTCAATATTGTCTCAAACTTCTTAAAAATCCGGTATCAACTTAGCATCCTGTGCGAGGCTAATTCAGAACCGTACTGCAAGACCTCACCGATTTCACATGGCATCCTTCCATACCCGAGAACCATGATAAAGCCCTCTCAAAAGTGCACACACGTAAGATATAGAAAATTGAATGCGGCTTATATCCAACTCTAGCCCATCTAAGTACTCGTATCAGTCTAGTCTAGTGGAGAAACATGACCGACCATTTGAACAAGGCATTTAGCGACGAGAAAAGAAGTGTTTCAAAAGACAACAAAGAACAAGAATGAGAGGGTGCCTGGAACATAAACGTAAATTTATATCCAAGTGATTACCGTGGGGATGAAAGAGTCGGCTAACTAATGTTTGCTAACTGATATGGTCATCTAGGGGTACCAATAACTTCAATGCTCGTCTAATTTTCTTTCAATTTAAGGCACTTATAACATAGAAAATTTTGCTTGGTCTGCTTCTTTCCGTTCTGCATGCTAATCATGTCCCTGCAGTAACATTGAATTTATTCCTCCCATGCTAATCATATAGCTCATTAGTATTTGATGATTCACACCACTGTTCAGAAAATAAAAGGTGGGCAATTCTCCTAAAGAAATGCGGATTTAATCTTCTAGAATACAACTAAGACTAAAGGCAACGTTATATGGTGAGAACAGAGAACCCAGTGGGGCAAAAACAGATGTGAACAGAAGAAGGGGAAATAGTTAATTCAAGTATGACATGTTTAATAGCTGGCTAGGTAATCTAAAAATGACATGGGAAGAATAATTTGGAAACAAAAACCTTATCTACAAAGGATTTTCTTTTCCTTTTTAAAATGTTACAATAAGGTGAGTGCAAATGCAAACCTACGCAAACAAGACCGGAGAAAATTGACCAATATCAATTTTCTGATTCACCTGTCATCCAATCTTGTGAACACATCAAAGCTTGTACAGTAGGAGGTTGCAGTGAACCCCAGTCACGATCAAGTACCCTTCCTCCATTCTTAAAAGCAAGCTCTGCTATAATTTTAGACATGGGAATTCCCAATATATTGCGCGCCATCATGGATAAAACAGGATACCTTGGCGTGTGGACCTTCCACCAATTTAAAATGTTGAAATCAGCAGTTCGAGGAAACAGAGGTTCTTCTAAGTATTTATCCATATCCGATTTTGTGCCTTGACTGTGAGAACTTTCATCGATGAATTTGTCAAATCCCATTAGTCTATCTTTAGACTCCCCTTCCGAACCAGGTAAGCAGCCAGTACTGCCACCCACTTGGAAGGGCAAGCCTTGGTCCAAAGAGGCTAAAGGGGAGCCAATAGAATGCTCATTGTAGAGTGCCTTAATATATTCAGTAACTTCATCGATTAACTCTGCAGAACCACTGCCAAATAACTGCGGATAATAATACTCTATCAACTTCATCTTGAATCGAGGATCTAACATTGCTGCTGCCGCTAAGGCCAAATTGCATTTATCCCAGTAGTCATCAAACTTATTTTTCATCTTGCCTGCAATAGAAGAAATAAGTTCATCTGAATTCTTGGACCACTCAATTAACTGCAAATGGACATCACAGATCTCAGGGAAATATATGTTTGCAGTTGGGTACTTGCTCTTCATGAAAACATTAGTAACTTCAACAAAGAGCTTCAAGTAGCTTGTGAAACTACTTGCTCTGTTCCACTCTAAATCAGACAGGCCCATTGAGTAAGCAGAATCTTCTTCTTGTAGAAGAGCAAAAGCCTGCCTGTATTCTAAGGCAACTTTAAGCATGACATACGTTGAGTCCCATCGTGATGGGTTATCCAGACATAAAGACTTTTGGCTATCAACTCCAGCTTTCAAAGCTACCTCAGCAAACTTGGCTCGAGTTACTTGAGAACTTCTAATGTACCGAATGCTTTCACGAACCTTAATTAGTGTGTCCAAAAGTGCTTCTAGGACATCATGAGCCATCAATCTCAGAAGATTAGTAGCACAACGTATATCAAATAATTGACCATTACAGAAAAGAAACTTGTTCTGGGACAGCCGCTCTCTAATTTTATGGATAATAACGTCATTTGCAGGAAAACTATCAGAAGTTATTGAAAACAGCTTTCTATCAATATCCCAGTCCATTAGGCATGTCATGATAACTTCTGAATGCATATCTGCAGTATGAGACGGGTCAACACTAACAAAGTTGAGTATTTTCTTCTTTGATTGCCAGGCTTCATCAATATAGTGTGCCCTCAAACACAAGTACTGGGAATCATCAGAGGCTGCCCACAGATCGGCAGAGAGGCTAATCTTTCCAGTTAATTTGTCCAATCTTTCATATACCTTTTGCTTCTCTTTAACATAAATTTCCATACAGTCGGACTCAAGTATGTCAAATGTTACAAGCTCAAACAAAGGCTGTAGATTCTTAACAAAAACTCTAAACCCAACATGCTCAACCATATGCAAAGGATAGCCATGTAAAATAATCATGCGGGCCAGATCAAAACGGCTTCGTCTTTGATCAAGAAGATTATTACTATTATTATTAATTCGATCATCTTTGACCTGAGGCGGCTCAAATCTAACAACACTAAGTGGGAGGGGTTCATTCCTTTTGATTAAGTCATGATCAATGTTGATATTTGCAAGAGCATCCTTGTTCTTCTTATCTCTTGGTGAAAGATAGTGAGAAATACCATGGTTTAATCTTCTCTGACACCTGATTAAATGGTTCCTCAAATGAGAAGTTCCGCTGGTACTAGAACCACTGAGCTTCCTCTTACAATGCCTACAAATAGCGACAAATGTGTCACCCTTTTTAACCCTATCAAAGTCATTCCATACAACAGATTTCAATCTGCTGGATTTGACCATCACTGCATCTGACAAGTCCATTGCATCAACCTGGGAGCCCGTAAACAACGTGTTAACCAACCAACCAACCAACCAACCAAATTTTCATGAAAGCAAAAATACATACATACATACATACACATATGACGATGAGGAAATCCAAAGGCACAGACAAGCAGCGTAGCGATTAAGAATGGATGGGAAACGATAACATTGTGAATGTCAGCCACAACACCACCAACAATGCGAGAATGCAATTAAGCCTAATTATGTTATCGGAATAGAGTCCGATATCCCATTGGGCCAACAACACGGACACACAGAAGAGGATATATGGTAGAAAACAACCCAACCGATGCAATAACAAAGGGGATTTAGATTCGGAAAACAGAACCAAAAAACCCCGAACAGAGAAATTAGAAGAGAACAACCAGCAAATTCAAGATTGAAGTAGTAAACAAATTATAAGTATAAGGCGGACGGAACGTACGCTGAGAATTGAGAATGAAAATATTTGTAGGAAGCAGGGGTGTGCGACCATGCAACGCACAAGTTGATAATTTTAGGAATTAGGGTTTCTTTTCGATACTAATTTTAAATAATAATAATAATAATAAGAGAGTAACTAATAAAAGTCATACTCTCTGAGTGAGTGGGTGCTTATTCGGCGCGTGTACTCAATGGATCCCAACATCAAAATAAATAGAAGTCGTCTCTTTTTTATATTTTTTTTAAGAAAAAGGCAAACAGCCTAGATACTAAGGGGCGTTTGGTTTGAGGATTTGGGAATGAAGGAATGGAATAATTACAAAAAGTAGTGTTTGCTTTGGGGTTTTCAATTCCAAGGGAATGGATTCA
>JAOTAX010000009.1:254817-289213 GCA_025629825.1 Erythroxylum guanchezii | reverse complement strand
AACTAGAGCAAAAGTTATGGCTAAAACACTGAAGCATACTCAATGAACATATTTCACTTGCAATTTCCAGCTTTTAAATTCTAATATTTCACATATAATCCATCTTGTAACTAACCATCTCTTCTATTTCTTTTCAATTTCAAGGATTTTCCTCTGTTCTACACATGAATAATCGCCAAACATTTCCCACTTAACAGTTCTAGCTTCCAAAATAGTTTGGGGCCCAACACTCAATTACTAATTAATAACTTTTTTAGTTTCCTTCTTTAAATATACTTCTTTAAAGTTTAAATGTCACTTCTTAAACACCCTTAAATTATCTTAAACAAATTCCTTTATATATAGTACATTACTAACTAATAACTTTTTATTGCCCTTCTTTCAAAGTGCTTCTTTAAAGTTTAAATATCACTCCTTAAAACACTCTAAAATTATTTTAAACAAATATCCTTAGTTATACTAAATTAATAATTAATAATTTTTAGTAACCTTTTTTAAATATACTTCTTTAAATTTTAATAAATTATATTTTATTTTGATTAATAAATATTAATATTCTTAATGTCTCAAAATAATTGAAAATTATATCTTATTCTTATTTTTAAGTCTTACTATTTATTTCAAATGTGGTGTAAAATATAGCTTAAAAATTCTAATTAGCCATAAAAAAAAGTAATTACAATTTATTAACACTCATTCTCTAATCTTCAAAAACAATGTACAACACTAAGCTATCAACAAAAATTTGACACAACAAAAAGGAAAAAAACCAACATACAAAAGCTAAATGAATGTCCCATCCCATAAATATACCTTTCACGTCTCTCGAGTCTCGAGTTACTAATCTTAATGCTTTAAGTTCCATTTAAAGTATTTAAGAAAAAAAGGTCCAATCTTTTATTAGTAGAAAAAACGTAATTATATTACTAAATTGATAATATTTTTGTCAATTGAAAATGCATCAAATATTCTGAATATACACTATACAAAAGAAATGAATAGATGGTTCTTCTCCCTTTTGAACCTTTGGTGTTTTGTACGTTCTCTGTACAGAAGGCAATTTATTGGAAATTTTGAGAGACTCGTCATTACACATAAGTGGTAAAAGTCAATTCTCTCGCTTCTTTTACATTTCTCATCTCTTTTTGGTGGGTTTTTTTTTTTTGGAAGGTAAAGGAAACTTCCATTAATCATATAGATGAGTTAAACAAGGTGGGATAGACACCCAAACTTTCAAACGAGAGAAATTGCAAGACACCCTAGCAAGTTCATGAGCTCCTACATTTCCTCGTTGATTAATCCAAACAACAGAAATATTAGAATTACTTTCCAATATTAATTGGCAATCCTTAATAATTCCCCCAAACTCTGAATGATCCTCTTGGTGTGATTTAATGGCAAGCACTACAAGTTAAGAACCAGTAAAGATACTCCCCAAGTTTTGCATGTTGTTAACCGTCCAAATAAGAGCCTATCGAACCGCTAAGGCCTCTGTCACTAATGCTAAATTAGACCATCAAACAATCCAGAAATTGAATGTTGAAAGTGGCCTTCAAGGCTCTCAATGATAAAGCGGAACCCCGACGTTCCCATACTCTGAAATCTTACTCCGTCGACGAAAATATGTCATTCATCCAAGCTATCTACTACACTTTGTCTTCTCCCAGTAGCTATAAAACGATTGGCTGCTGGACCTCTATTGCCGCTGGAGGACAAAAGCTGTTGCTGCTGTTTTTGTTCTTGCGCCAAATTCCATTGATATAGGTGATCCATTGCAAGTTGTCAAGTTCCCATCGTTGTAGGGAATTGAGCTTGTCATAAGCCTTTGTTTCTTCCCTCCCATATCTTCCATGCTATGGTCATAAATTTTGAGATGCTTGCTCCATTGTTTGCATTCAGTACTTGCAAGAAAAACTCCATAAAAGAAGGAGCTGGGTTAGCAATAAAAAAATCACCTAATTCCCACACCTTTCTCGCCCTCGCACACCCCACCAAGTAATGATTGACATCCTCCACCTCCCCACAGTAGCATTTTTCATCCACCTGTACTCCTCTACGTGCTAGTTTTACCTTAGTAGGTAGAATGCCTTTAAGAGCTCTCCACATGAAAACTTTAACTTTTGGAGAAGAAGCAATATTCTATAATTTTCCCCAAAAATCTCCAGCTTCTACCGCACCACCTCTACCCAATGTTTTCAAAGCTACATAATAACAAGACTTCACCGTATACCGCCCTTTTTTATCAAAATGTCAAACCCAACTATCCTCACACGCTCAGCATCGAAGTCGAATTGCAAGGATATCCATACTATCTCTACGACTAAACATGCCCATCACCTTTTCCACATCCCACGCCTTCTCATCTCCTCTAAATAGCTCATGAACTTTTAATGTAGGACTCACAGAAGTTGTTCCATCCTCCACCCAAAACTCCCCATCTCTAGGTATCCATGGGTCCACGCCTACTCTAATTGTCTCCCCATTACCCACTCTCCACCTCACTCTTTTCTTCAAAACATCCTTAGCAAACAACACACTTCTCCACGCGTAGCTAGGATTATGTCCAATCCCGGCAGCCAAAAAATCCCCTTGAGGGAAGTATTTAGATTTGAGAATCCTAAATAGAAGAGTGGGAGGACCATGTAAAAGTCGCCACCCCTGCTTGCCAAGCATGCGTATATTAAAGTAGTGCAAATCACGAAACCCCATACCTCCATTCTTCTTGGGCTGACACGTCTTGTCCCATGCATACCAATGAATACCTATAGCACCATCTCCTGAATTTCCCTAGTAATAGCTATTCATTATCTTCTGAAGTTCATCACATAACGATAAAGGCAATTGAAACACATTCATACAATAAGTCGGCAAGGCCTGAGCAACAAATTTTATCAGAGTCTCCTTCCCTGCTTTAGAAAGCATCTTATTCTTCCAGTTATTTACCTTCTTCCACATCCTATCTTTTAGAAATTGGAAAATTTGTTTCTTATTTCTTCCAGTAAGTGATGGAAGACCCAAATACTTACCTCCCCCGAGTGGTAATCTGACATTGAGAATATTACCAATAATATTTCTACTATCTTGTGAAACTAGGGCTATAGAAAATACTCGATATTTGGAATTTGACTGCTTAACCCGAGGCCCCTTCATACTCCTCTAAAATTCGCTTCACCTCTCTTATTTCCTGTTCTATGGCTTTAAAGAAAAATATTGAGTCATCTGCAAATAGAAGATGAGAAACTCTAGGGCATCTAAACCCTGCTCTATGCCTATGAATCAAACCCTGCCTTTTCGCCCAATTAAATAATATAGAAAGACGTTCAGCACACATTATAAATAAATACAGAGATAGAGGGTCCCCTTGTCTAAGCCCCCGACTAGGTGAAATAGGGCCCACTGTTTCACCATTCACTAGTATAGAGTATCGTACACCAATAACACACATCATTACCCAATGTACCCATTTATCATGAAACCCCAACTATCTCATCATTTGCTTGAGGTAGCTCCACTCCACTCTATCATAGGCCTTGCTAATATCAGTTTTCAGAGCCACCGACCCAACACTTCCCCACATAAAATTCTTTGTACTATGAATAGTTTCAAATGCAACCAAGATATTGTCTGTTATTAACCTTCCTGGAACCAAATCCGATTGACTAGGGGAAATAACATGTGGGAGAACCTTTTTAAGCCTATTAGCAAGCACTTTAGCTATAATCCGATACAAAACATTACGTAGAGCAATAGGCTTGTAGTCTTTCACACATTCAGGAAGGTGAATCTTCGGAATTAAGACCACAAGCGTATCAAAGAGAGTTGAAGGAAATATACCTCGTTCAAACCAAGAGCTACAACCCGCCACTACATCATCTCCTAGAATGTGCCAAAACCTCTAAAAGAAAACCGGGTTAAGGCCATCTGGTCTTGGTGCCTTATCCGGGTGTATATGGAAAACGACCTCTCAGAATTCTTCTTTCGTAAAGGGTTCTAAGAGCATCCTATTATCCTCCTCACGCACCTTGGCTTGTATTAACTGCGTGATGGTATTATGACGATTACCACTTGTTTGAAATAACTCCTAGAAATACGCAAAAACTAAGTCATGTATACCATCCCGGTCTTTACACCACCCCCCAACAACCTTTTTCAACCCTGGTATTAGATTATTTTCACACCTCCAACCCACCACCACTACTGCTTCCAAATTTGCATCAAGGAGCCATGCATTATTGAAATGAAACCTTCGACAAACCGTTTATAGAGAGTCTGAGCTTGTATCCAGTAGCAACGGATCATGATCGGAAACCAAAGCCACTAGAGATTGAACTGAACATTCCGAAAATCGCAGAAACCAGCTACCATTACCAACTAATTGATTTAACCGCTACTTCGCAACCACCTGTCTATTTCTCTTCATATACCACGTAAACATGCTACCCGTATACCTGATATCATTCGAATCACAATCTAATAACACATCTCTAAAATTCTGAATTAAATAATGTGGATGATCATGAATTCCCCATTTCTCTTCTTGACTTAACAACTCGTTAAAATCACCAATACATATCCACTCTTTGTCATCTTGTCTAGCCAATGCTCGAAGAAAATTCCACGAAATATATCTCCTACTCCTATTCAGATTACCATAGAAGCAAGTAACCCGCACCCACGTATCCAGTACAAGAATATTAGTATCTATAAAATCATTTCCGAATCCCACTACTTGCATCTGCACCGAATCATTCCATAAAACACTAAGACCCCCACTTCTACCTAAGCTATTAATATTAAAACAATTCGTAAACCCCAACTGAACTCTAACTTCATCCATTCTCGAACTCTGCACTTGCGTTTCAATGAGAAAAACACACCACTCTAACTGCCCGAGGATTACCCATTCCTCAGCAGTTCCAACAAAGGGCCCTCATTATAGCCGGCTGTTCTGTCTCCCAGGACCAGCCGCTTGGATTGTCGTTGTACCCTCAATCGAATCACCATGATTAGAAAGGGAAGAAGATTGATTTGTATTATTTTGTGGTCTTTTCTTTCCATCGTCAACCTTAGGCATGGGTTCATCTTCGTTAAGAGAGCTAGGCCCACCATCGGAGTCCAAACTATCTCTATCTAGATCCATTCTACTTGGCTGACCTTCACCCGGTAGGATCTGTTTCCCGCTCAACGTCGTGCCCAAGAAGGAAACTCTAAATTTATGAAATTTTGAATATTGCATTCCCATAAATCTCGGGTTCAGATTATCCTTCTGTTTGTCTTCCCCGAAATCATCCACTTCATCCCTTATCCATGGACTAACCGCTGGTGTATTCCTCCTCGCCGGAGCTCGTAAACTGGCATCCCATCCAAACACCACTGCTTCTGGTTTTAGACTCAAACGTAATCCACAAAATGCTTCAGAGTGGCCTAACTTCCCACACAGAAAGCAAAAAACACTAATTTTCTCATACTTGAAAGTGACAACATGCATCTCACCCTTATCGTCAACTATCTTCTTCCTTCTCTTCAGCGGTTTCTACACATCCAAGGTCACTTTGACCCTCATATATTTAGGCTCTGACACCCTGCGTATCATTCTTGCATCATACTCCAGAAAACTCCCAACAAAATTCCTGAGCGCCATAGCCATCACTTCATTAGTAAAACTAGGGGGAAGATTATAGACTTGAATCCATATATTACTATGAGTCAGGGGAATTCCAAGAGGATCTGTACCTTCATTACCCCTACGCCATACTAACAAATGCCTGTTAAAATGCCAAGGTGCCCCCTCAATCACCCTATTCAGATCAATGTCATTATAGAACCGAAACATATATTGTTTAGCACCAATCTCCGATATATTGACACCTCCTATCGGGTGCCAAAGGTCGGCAAGAGTGTTTCTCATGGACTAAAAATTTATAGGCGCCAGCGTAAGAAACATACCCACCATACAGTATTGATACTAGGGTACCTCTACCTGCACCGCCGCCCCTACATTCAACACGGCATCCTCCTCATCATCAATGGTTAAGGTTGCCATTGCTCGCTCCATTAGACTTAGGCCCAGAAAAAATATAGATAGAAGAAAAAGACATATACAGGATAGAAGAAATCAAAAAGGCTAGGGTTTTCAAATGACCATTAAGGAGATCAAAATGCAAAAGAGCATACCATTCCGGAAAACCATGTAATTGGGTTGACTCCCCCTGAACTTACCCTCTTCTCCTCTGATGAAAGCCCTAAAACTCTGTAGCTAAAGTCCCTAACCTCGTCTCTGTCGAGAACCCGAAAGAACGAAACTAAGAGCCCTACTTTTTCTCAACGCTTCAAATGTCCCCCTTTCAGATCTGCCACTATCAAAAAGCTCTTTGTGTCAAAATGGTTCTTTACGCACATCGTTGATTTCAGACTGCTCAATCCTCACTCTCATATCTTGTTGGACACATTTTGAGAATCATGTTTTCCCGACCCTCTTCGAGAATCATATCCGCCCTCCTTTTGTGTTTTGTTTGTTCTCTATCTTTGTACTCCTCGGGTTTCACGATTTCTCTTTATGTGTTATGAAAGTTCCTTGTTATATTTTTGACCTCCATCTATGATTATGCATGTTAAGGAAGATTCCAACTTACTTTGATGATTGAATTGTAATAGGTATGTAATTCCTTTATCTTTATTTCTCGGATACTGCCCAATTATTCCAGTGTTTTGTTTCCCTATTTGGTTTCATGATTCTCTAATTCTCCATTGAAAATATTAAGATTTTTATGCTTGTCAAATATTAGGAACCAACTTAAATTTTGACTTAAAACTTAAGAGAAAATTATACCTTCATTGTATCATATATTTAACTTCATATTTGCATCAATATTAATAAGGCTAAATATTAGAAAAATTCATAAAAACAAATTCAAATGTTGTGTAATTTTATAATAAAATATTTTAAATATTTTAAATACAACATTAAGTTTATTAAAATTTACTATTAAATAATATTGTAATAATATATAATATTTATTTATAATTTTTAATATATAATATTATAAAATAAAATTGAATGAATTCTTAAAATATTATAATATTAATAATTAATGTATCAATAATGCAAAGGACGTTACCAAATCTAATGGTGCCCTGGAATTCATCTATCTTGAATTGAATTAATTGGAATCAATTAAGACTTCAAGGATTGGTCTTAATAGAAAAGACAAGATTATCTTATTTCCTTATCATTAAATGCTTATTAATACTCCCATTAACTAGAACCCTTTGCTTTATTAAATGGAAACAATCGTGGGATGCTAACATGGGTTTTACTGATTCAACAATCACAACTAATAAAATAAGGGATAATATAATGTGTAATAATCCATCTAGGATTAGAAATGAGTTGTGCTAGGTTAGGGTTACTTATGGCCATAGCTTGATTGAACCTTTTAATTCTGGTTTGACCTTAGTCTAAGGCTTGATTGTGTCTGGATTTAACAACTTGAACCTGAACCTGATCAAATTTGGGAAAGTTCAAAGTGTGATGAAGTCAAAAAATTAAAAATATGCCCAAAGCAACATAAACATGCAAATGCTTCTTCTTATCACTAGTTAAAAAACTTCAAACCAATCCATAATAAAATAATATATTACGTACAAATCAAAAGTATTATGAAGATAAGACAAATAAGTATGTTTGTAAAGTGATTCTAATCTTCTAAAATAAATGTTGGATAAAGTGTAATGATAGGAAGCAGCCGTAAGCTATTAAATAATCAATCACTTAGACTTAGAGAATATGGAGTAGGGGCAATCATATGGAATATTATTTTTTGACTTGTAATATTATTAGCACCACAATTCAATTGCATGCAAAAAAGTAAATCAGAAAGTAAAGGTTAAAGAAAACAAACCAACAGTATAAGAAAATGAGTTAGCTAATCATTATAGCTAAGATCACCAATAGTTTATACCACTTCATTTATATCTTAAAAAATTCATTATGTAAATCATATACCCAATCTTGAAATATATGATATTAGTAAATAAATATACCTTTATCATTAGATATCTCTTTGAAAAACTTTTAGTTGGGTGAATGGTCTCCATACATTTCATAATGTAAAAATGAAAATAAAAAATAAGTTAATAAATGATTATGAAAATTATAAAAAGTAAAAAGATAATATATCATAATGTAAAGAATTTACTTAAATATTTTCAATAACTATCCAATTTCAAACACACGCCAAGGCTTCCAGAATTTTAAGATGAAGTTGAATACAATAAGGACTCTCTATATGACCACTTGTACTAAAAGCATACTTAGAAGCAACTATAGATATTGAAAATACTAACATGTCTAGTGTAATTGCTTATGTAATCGGATGTTGAGTTCAAATAAACTTCATATTAAAGACATTGTAAAGTAACCACTGATGAGCTGTCATCATACCAAATATGTAGACAACTAATAACCAAAAGAATGGTTATATGGTGGTGATGGTGACTTTCATAGTGAAGGATGGCTTAGATATACTAAAAATAGTAAAGGATATCATAAATAACATAGTATATTGGAGTGCAATACCCAAAATAGGTTGAAAATTTTGAAGAAACTATATGATAACTACATATGCCATGTATAAAGAATTTAGTTATAGATTGTTTAAAAAGATGGAATTACACATCCAAGAAGGTAGAGTCCACAAAATGTAAATTAAGGTATTAATTAGTTGAGACAACGAGATTTTTAATATATTTGTTTATTGACAAAAGAGTAACGGGAGTTGGTAAAAAACGTATACAAAGTTATGGATGTTTCATACTACTACTGAGTTTTTCTCCAAAATACAATATCCAACTTCACGCATTTGTTTTGCTAATACTAAAGATCCACTGTATTTGTTCCATGATCTTAGTTTTACAATTACTTTTAGCTAATTCTAGGTTAGTATTAAGCTTTATTTACAAGTTCAAATGTGTATATACCTATATCATCTTGAGAATAAACTTACAATAATAATCTTCTTCTAAGTCTTCTTTATGGTATCAAATCTTTCCACCTCAAAGGTGTTAGTTCTTAAGTGATAATTGCTTTTGCATCTTAGCCTTGAAAAATTATCAACAGTCTTAGTGAAGCTAGAAAGGAATTTTTTCGAGCAAGTATTGTTCATACTTCTCCAAGCCTAGAAGCTCCATCCCAATAGTGACATTTGACTTAACAACCTCCTAAAGTTCTCCATCACAGTCAAATTTTGTCTTTAAGTCTGACAGCAACGTCACCCAAGGCTCCATCTTTGGTGACCTCTTTATGCCTTCATCTGCTCTAAAACTTAGTCTCATCCATTTTCTTTAAATAACCCCATATGTAGTAGTCATGCAACCAATTTGCCTTAGTCATTTTTGCTTCTTTAAATAAAAAGAACAAACAAAAAAGTTTCGGATTACAAAAACACAATTAAGCCAACCAACCATTGCCATAATTGCACCCACTATTGTCATAACCACCACTACTATTTCCACGATGGAGACCCTTGTTCCTTTTAAGTGATTATGGTTAAGGGATTCACTCCATCTTCTTTATCTTCTGTCTTCAACTGTCACCTCCATTTTTTTCCATCCCAACATAGACATAACAATTTTCTTTCTTTTAAAACTTAAAAAGATAGTCCATCCAGTAGATAAAGCCCAGTCAATTTCCTTCTTTTAAAACCCATAAAGATAAGCCATCCATCCAATAAATACTAGCCAATAATAAGAAAAAATTTTAGTAGCCCTTTCAAGAAGTCTATAAAAGCCTAGCCTAATATCAAATCTAGAAGAATTTTATGAACTTTGGAAAATAAATAGAAACTACATAAGGTTTATCCTCAATCCAAAAAATATAGCACCTATAAATTACATAAGTTAAGGTATCTCTTATTTAATAAATGGGAGTTTGATATCTCTTAATGATGCTTTTAAAACCCCATTCAAACTTGTGAGAAATGGTGGAAATTATGCTTCTTAGAAAGTTCAAATGACCAATCTACTCTTTGACTATAGTCTTCTTGGTTAAGTTGATGGAACTAATCCCTACACACTATAAAAAGATCCCAGATGCTTTTTCTAGACATACTAACCTCATCTCATACTTCTCAATATGTAAGTTATAATCACAGTACAATCTTCCCATTACATTAACATCTTCACTCTTGTCTTCCTTTATGACAAACAAAAAGGAATGTAAAACTATAACTATATATATGAACAAGATGGAAAGTTTGGTGGTGACTTAGCACTTATTGTACATGCCTTGAATGATGCATAAATTATTTCTTATATATTAAATGGCTTAAATGATGAGTTTAAAGAGCTAAATACTTTAATTTGTGTTTGTGAGGAGACAACTATGTCCTCTAAGGAACTTTGTAGAAAGCTGTTTGATGAGAAATTAATCTATAATCATGGGTAAATAAAAGAAGTACCTAAAAAGGTCATAATAATAAAGAAAGACACCATAACATTCATAGAGACTAGTGTACTAATCATAGTCATATCACTCATAACTCAAACAACATCAGCACTAGAAAATGAACTCATAATTGCTATCAAGGAAATCAAAACTAGCCTCACGCCACTTATAAATTTGAAAATATCAATGGCAAACAATGAATTGTAATTATTAAATGCATTAAAATTAGTCTCATATTATTTGTACACTATGCGACAAATCAGGTCATAGTGTAAAAAATTATCAATCTCATGGATAACCTCCCTTTTACTCTTCACAAAATCAATCACATATATCAGAAGGATAATCAATTCAATATAAAAATTAGGTACTTGACTTTGGCACCACATATCACATCATTTTTTATCTTCAAAATCTATCTCTAAACTTAGATTATGTTGGTAATAAGGATATTCAAGTCAATAATGATAATGGCATCCCTATATCTCAAATTGCTTCCTTTTGTGTGAAATATCCTATTATTACATTCATATTAGAAAAAATTTTGTATGCATCTTTGATTAAAAAAAAAGAACATAATATCTATCTCTTAATTTTATGAATAAAATAATACATTAATTGAATTTTTGCTAACTATTTTCTTATGAAGGATTTAGTTAGTTGAGTCTTCAAGAATGTAAATATGAAATAGATAAAAAGTTAAAAAAGAATATTAACTATATCATCACAATACTTAATTAAGTATAAAGAACTTATCTATAACTTTATTGATGGTGCTGTTATTACTATACCAACTAGTAGAATTGCCTTTAAAAGTTTTAAAATCAATTCTATTAAGTTTGATATTCGCCTTATACCTCAACATTGGGTTTAACATGAGCAATCATTAGATATAAACATAAGTTATAAACTATGTTAATTATCAGAGTTCTAACATATCTTATAATTGGTTTAAAGAAGAACGGACCAAAGAAAACTTTAAGAGAATTCAAAATTTGAGTCTAAGGTCCTATTTTTAAAGCTTAAATTCTCCAATTCTCAAAGAAATGCTCTAAAGATTTTCCGTTAATCTCTCCACTCTCCTATAATCTAATATGCCTTTTCATTGTTCATCTAGATAATTTTTTTTCATAATTTGATTGGTAATGTTAACTTTTTCATGATTTGGTTTTTTCACAATTTAATTTTGTTAAAGGTCCATATCAGTTGTTGACATGACTAATGTGGACCCCTTTTATAAAAAGATTATCCAAATTAATGTAGCTGATGGAATATTAACAGTTTCATCAATTAGAGGGTTATTTTAAATATTTTTCAAAATGTTAGGGTCTTTTCATGTAAATAAAGAATTCATTAAAATTGTGAAAGGTATAAATGTCTTACAAAATGGAAGAAACTAGAGTAACACATGGTCCAAAATAAACAATGTGAGTTATACTCGAGTTAGGTAAGAAAGTAACTACAGGGTGAGCCTTGGAGCAACTGGTAAGGTTACTCTTTTATGATCAAAAGGGCACAGGTTTGAGACACGAAAATAACCTCTTTGTAAAATGCAAAGGGAAGGTTACGTACAATTGATTTCCCTTCCTCGATCCTCACAAAGTGGGGAGCCTTGTGCG
Source organism: Erythroxylum guanchezii (assembly GCA_025629825.1). Taxonomy (NCBI): domain Eukaryota; kingdom Viridiplantae; phylum Streptophyta; class Magnoliopsida; order Malpighiales; family Erythroxylaceae; genus Erythroxylum; species Erythroxylum guanchezii. The sequence continues at coordinate 277,150 of JAOTAX010000009.1, read as the reverse complement.
ATAGGGTTGATGTTGTTATTGTTGTAGCTAAGAAAGTAACTCATAACTAAAGATGGGACCTTCAAAACTTGACACAAAAACAGACAAAAGACAAGTTTCCTGCTTTATGTATGTGTATGGATCACCGTAATGGTATGGAGTTTACTTCATACTAGTGCAACATTACCATCTTCCTCACTTGCATGATCAGTCTTTGCCTAAAGAAAACAAGATGGAGAAGTCCATAGCTTTGAAACATGCTAGTTGTGACTAGATTTGCCTCAAATTTTGCATTACTAGGAGAATCACCTATATAATCTCAGATTGCCTCCAACTTGTAATTTCCACGAATGTTGTATGTGAGGGCTACATCTAATGGAGTCCTTATGTAGAAAAAATCATTCTCATATCCAAGTAAGAAGCTCTTTTTTTCATAATGGGCATTAGTCTTTCTTTTATGTGGAAGCATATAAGGTTTCTTTCCTTCCACAAGTGCAAGATAGAAGAGTTAAATGAGATGATTGCAATTGCTCTATATGCTCTAGAGATTAAACAATTTTGAAGAATCCAATCTAAGATAAGTATTTCTAGCACTTGGGACTCATTGATAAGTTGTTTTAGCACTTGTTTCAATTTGGAAGCAATACTTTAGAGAAAATTTTATACAAAACTTACAATAAGAGATGGTTTTAAATTCATTGAAAGATTTAGGATTAGGGATTTTAGGAATAAAGAAAAGGAGTTATCTATTGATTACCTTAAGGATTTTACCTTTCACAAAGAACTCCCACGCTACTTTAATCACCATTGATCCAATAAGAGGTTAGGCCTTTTAATATAAATGATCATTTAATCCATCAGGCTCTAGTGCTTTCATAGGGCTCATTTCAAATATGACTCTTTCTATTTCTTAAACATTTACTAGTATAATCAAGAGATCAATGTCTTCATCAGAGTGTTGATTATGGATAAAGGATTATAGTGTAGACACCAAAAGAGGATGTTTGAGTTACAATGTCAATGATGTATTTAAAGTAGGAAAATGTTACATCTTTTATGTCATTTTGATCAGTTACAAAAGCTCCATCTGGATTAAGGATTGAATCATTCATATTAGTCTTCTTTCTTGATAAAACTATATTAAGAATAGTTTAGAGTTTTTTTTTCATATTTAAACCATTAAACTCTAGATCTTTGTCGAATCAATGAGTTACGAGCCACTACTGCTTGAACATAGTCAACAAGGGCCATCTTTCCTTTAAGAATGGGTGTTTCATCACCATATAAGTTCTCTAGGTCCTCCTAGATCTTCTTACGTTTCTCCTTTATGGTTTTAATGTCTTCTACTATGCTAGTACTCCAATTTATGATATTTAACTTCTTTAGTTCTTCCTTGATCATTCCAAGTCTCCTTACATAAATAGATAAATTAATTCATTGAAATGGGAGAGACCGTTATTAATAACCTCCTAGAAAACTTTCAATTTTAGCTAAAAAAGTGTTGAATCCAAAACGAAAGTGCCTCCTTTCACATATAAACAAGTTTAGCACCTTAATAGCAGAGTGATTTAAGAATGAGTGATGAAGCACTAAGGCTTTGCATTGTGGAAATTTGGCTAACCTCTCACCATTGATCAAGGCCCTATTAAGCCTCTTGTAGATATGCCATATGGAACTTTACTTATTGCTTTAGGTATTTAGGGGACCCTCAAACTTCAAGTCAACTACACCAATTTTACTAAAACACTCTTGGAAGTCTAGTATGAAATTCCTTAGTGACACATTCCCATCAATTTTAAAGGGGTAAATAATACTAATAAAGTCCCTTAATAACATTCATAAGTCTTTGGTTAGCCTGTGTATCATTTAGTTTATCCCATAAAAGATTTCTTTGAAAAGAGAAGTTAAACCCATACACAAAGTTGACTGTGACCTTAGTACCTTTACCAAGGAGAATTACTTACAAATTCATAAATTAATCCAAGGAGCAATTAAATTGGGCCTCAATTTCTTAATGTCAAAGTATATTATTATGATGCCAAAATGATGGTGATGATGGTTTGAAAAAATATTCCAGTCATTACCCATAAACCCTTACTTTAAGAACTTCTCTGATTTCAATTTAGTCTCTAGGATACCTATTAAAGCAAGCTTCTTATTAAGGAAAAAAATTTTGAGCATTTGTTACTTAGAGTGATTGTTAATCCCTTTTGCATTCTATGAAATTATTATCATAGAAGGGGGGTTTTGAGTTTAGGTCCTTTTGACCTATGCTTCCTACTTGATTTCCTCCTATTGTCAATCTGAAACTCCTCACCTTAATGATTATCTAAATTGGAAAGAGTAAGCACTACTAGATCATTTTCATATATTTTATTCTTATTCTTGCATGGAATTAGCAGAGGGTTTATCGAGTTGCTCTTATCCTTTCCCACTTGAGAATTTTTATTACTTAAGAATGGTGACTTATTAGGACTCTTGTCATTAATGGATGAATCCACTTCCAGTTCCTTTCTAGCAAGATGAGACTATAAGGTAGTATATGCCCTAATCTTTGAAGTTTATATTTGCCAACTACTCTCCATAATACTAGGATCATTGATTATAAATGTACCTATTTTAGTATTTTTCTGTTCCTTAAAGTCTCCCTTAACAAAATATCATCCCCATTGGTTTCCATTTTACCTAGGTCTCTGAAGGAAGGTTTCCATTAGTAAACCACCATAACTGTATCCTCAAAATGGTTGTCATCCTCTTTAAGTCTCAAAATGGGTATGGTTTTAGGAAGATCCTTCCTAACTTCTACGATCACACAAAGACTTGCAAAACTAACTTTACTCCTTAGAGTTGTGTTTTGCATCCATACTTATTTGCCTGTAAAAGTGGCAAGTATGCTAAAATCTCTCATGGATTAATACTCGAAGGGGACTCCATGCCAATTAATCCAAATAGGGATGTTGTTTTATTTCAAGTTTTCTAAGTAAATTCAAGGCCTCCAGGATTGAAGAGAGTGTTGTTATCAATATGTCAGGGAATTGAGCTTAGGTTATTTTTTGCTTATGGGCTAGAGTTAAACTTGAAGATTATTTTATTATCCATTAAAAGGAGCACTTCCTTGAAACACTACTTTTCCAGTTCTTCATTGCTCGTAGCCTGATGATAGGCTACATTTTAATATTTGTTGAAACCATAAGATGACCTTTTATGGTTTCAGGGGGAGAATACTCCAATTAATCTTTATTGGTTTCCTCCACCACCTGTTTCCAATTAAGGTGAGGTTGACAATCGAGGTTGCAACCATTATTGAAGGACCATTGGTAGAAGGACGGCTTACAATCGTTTGGGGATAGGGAGGAAGGTAGGGGTGGAAAGGACAAATCATCCAAATGTTTAAGGTTGAGGGCCATTTGTAGGTTTGGGTAAGGGCTACATTGGTAGGGAGATAGCTTCCAAAATTAGTTTCTATAAATGATAAAGAGGATCAAGGACAAGAATAAATTTACATGTAAAGGACATAAAAGCCTCTAGGTTGAAACAAACCTAAATCGCGATGGAGTTAGTTTGAATGTGAAACTATGGATGGACGTTTATGGAGAAAAGTTGAGGATTGAGGTATAAAATCAAAGTAGACAAGAGGGTTGACAAAGAGGAAGAAAGGAAGGTGAAGAGGGAGGGTAAACGGATAGGGTGGTGATTATGAAACTTGGCTAAGTTGATGGGAGAAGTTAAAAGGAAACCATACTATCTCACTTATCTTATTTCAACCTTGATTATTATGGTCCTTTTTGTACTCATCAAACATTAAAGTCTAATTTAAATTTTCACTAAAATGTTAAAAGAAAAAATTTACCTTATTTCTATGATATATTTAACTCCACATTTGCATCAATATTAATAAACCTAAATATTAAGAAAAATTCATAAAAACAAATTCAAATGTTTTGTAATTTTATAACAAAATATTTTAAATATGAGATTAAGTTTATCTAAACATTAGGATATAACATAAATTTTGACTCAAACATTAAGGGGAAAATGTATCTTCATTATATCCTATATTTAACTCCACATTTGCATCAATATTAATAAGGCTAAATATTAAGAAAAATTCATAAAAACATATTCAAATGTTATGTAATTTTATAACAAAAATTTAAATATGGTATTAAGTTTATTTAAATATTATTAAACTTTATTGTTAATAATATTATAATGTTTACTTTTTATAAACTTTGATATGTAATATTATAAAATAAAATTTCAGATAAATTTATTAAATTCTTAAAAAATTATCGTAGTAATAATACAAAGGATATTGCCAAAATTAATGGTGCCCTAGAATTCATCTAACTCAAATTAAATTAGCCACTTCTCATCATCTTGTTCAACCTAATAACCATAAAATAATAAATAAATAGATGAAGAATCTAGATAATCTTGATTTGTTTTTGTGATTTGCTCAAATTAGGGTAATTTCCTTGTTTCTTCTCCCTTAAAATAGCTTCTCAACGTTTCTCCAAGGTCTTGTTCTTCTCTTTGGTGGCTAACCTTAATTCTAAAAATAATGTAAAAATCTCTCTAACTTAGAGTTTTCACATCAACTTATACTTGACTTGACTTTAGTGATAGACATAGTCTAGGACATGACTGTATTTCTCACCACTTCTCATATAGAGAGTTATATAGGCATAGATGTTTCCATATTTTCAGTTATGTTTTACACTATTTTTTTTCCTTTGGAAACAAATTTTGATATGCTCATGCCTCAAATAATGTTTTACGATATTTCTAAACTCTTGTTGATAGCAAAAATAATGGCATAAGCTTAACTATATTCATAACAATATTTTACAATAGTTCTATCTAGACTATATTTCTGCCACAATTAAGAATTCTTCTTAGTTTTTCTTGTAAAACTCTTCAATTGTTAACAAAGTTCATTTCCAAGGCAACATCTTCAATAATTACTTAAAATATAAAAATTCAGTTAAACTAAAGTAATTTATATGAAAAACATAGAAAAATCTTAATAAATTATGTATACCTTTTACATGCATTATCAAACTTCCTTTTATTTTAAAGAACATATTTCATTATCTTCACATAACTTGAAATTTGCTTAAAGGAATCTATGAAAGGAATATTAACAAAGGTTCTTTAATAAGTTAAGGAATTTAGAAAATTACTAATCTAGGTTACTTTTTTTTTTTTAGATTGAGGAAAGGGAACTTTAGGATGAGGAGCTTGTGATTAATATAACTTCTTATTTGTAACATCCTCTTTGATAATCATTATTTTTCTCTTTTGGAGAAGATGTCTTTTCTTCAGCCTTGTCAAAAATTTTAACTCTCATAGGTGTTTCTATTTTTTCTACCACTTTATTAGAGTGATTGTTTTGAATGTTTATTGCTCCTCATAAGTATTGGGTAAATTTCCTTATTACCTTTCAAAAAACATGTTGGCCATTTCATTAATTTGTACCTATAAGCTTTTGATATGTGCCAATTGATTTTGAAAATTAGTTGTGGTCTTATTCATAAACTGAGTGGATTAAGCCATTATATCTTCTATATTCACCTCTTCCCTTGTGGTGGATTGGTTTTTTTAGGCTACAACATACTATGGTTTTTCTCTATGAAAAGTTTTGATGATTACATTGATGGAAATCAAGCATTTACTCAAGCTATGCAAATTTCAATACACATTTGCCACAATAGGAGGGATTTGTTAAAGGGGTGTTTGTTTCCATTTTTATTTTTGGTTTTTTGTTTTTGTTTTTAAATTTAGTAAAAAAAAACATGTTTGTTTGAATTTTTAGTTTATGATTTTGGTTTTGGTTTCTTTCAGTTTTCAAAAATTATGAAAACCATAAAAAGTGATTTTTGCTTTCTGTTTATATTTTTTTCATAATCTGATTTACTATCATTTAAATATATATTATTTAATTTTTAATAAAAATTATAAAGTATTTAATTTAACATTATATATTTAATAAATTAAAATTAATTATCAATGAAAATATGAATAATTTAATTTTATAATTAGATGATATGTAATTAAATTTTAATAATTATTAATAAGTATAATTAAATTTAAAATATATAAATATTAAAATAAAATTTGATTTAATAATTAAAATATATTTCAAATAAATATTAATTTATAAATAAAATTTTGATTTTTAAATTATTTAATTTATTAAAATAACATAATTTTATTAATAGTTTGTTAATAAATATTATATAAGAGATTAAATAAATTTATTTAATTAAAAATAATTTATCTTTTTTTAATAAAAATATAACTATATGAATATTAACAACAAAATAGTTTTTGTTTTGTTTTAAAAAACAGAGACAATAAAAAACAAAAATTGAAAACTGAAAATTACGACAAAAATGTAAAAAAGGCTAAGTCAAACGTTGATTCTTTAAGCTAAATTCTACATATGAACGCTAATTCAGAGAAGACTTTTCCTTACATAGTCCGTACTGTACATGAACTACATTTAAATGACTATATAATACAGTAACTACTGATTGACTTTTATTACTGAATCAGGTCTCAAAAGCTGGCTGGCTTCTTCTGGTCTTTCTATACAAGAGATAGGGGTGTCATCAGTGCTTGGCCCGTTTATTGACACGCTATGGGTTTGACTGGGGTTCTGCCAGAAATGGCTTCTTATAGTCCTGTATTTTGTATTAATGGCTACGAAACCAGGATCAGAAAGCAAGTCCTGAACAGCCGTTCGACCTTCAATCATGCTTACAACTTGAGACATTGTAGGTCGAAGAGTTGGTGATGCATTAGTGCACAAGAGAGCTACGTTTAGCATCACCATGGCCTCCTCTGATGAATATTCAGACCCCAACTGTGGATCAACCAACTCCAGCATACTTCCTCTCTCCTGTAGAACATAGGCCTGCAGATTTTCCAAAATCATATCAACAAGGATGCTACTACATTCTCTGTAAATTCCTCCTCTGCATATAATCTTACCCAGTCAAGCAGGTAAACAAATTCCTCCATTGGCTTGTAGTTTGCATTGCTTTTGCCGCTAACAATTTCCAATGCAACAACTCCAAAGCTATAAACGTCTGCTTTGTTGGTTAAGTAACCTCGCATTGCATACTCTGGAGCCATATAACCACTGTAAAGTCAGAAGCCACAATGAGTTAACAAATAGTGAAGGGACCCATCGCTTGATATAATAGGCAATGACATGGCCGAGCTCGATTTCTGAATGTTCTTGTCGAGTATTTGACAAGATGGAGTAAAATGAAATGCATGTAATGCTAAAGGGTTTACATAGTTCCAGCAACCCGAGTGCTAATGTGAGTATTGTCATCTTCATTGAGCTTGGCCAATCCAAAGTCGGATATCTTGGCATTCAGATCCTTGTCAAGCAATACATTGCTTGTCTTGATATCTCTGTGCACAACTTTTATTCTGGACTCTTCGTGGAGGTAGGCCAAACCTCTAGCTACCCCTAGGCAAATTTTTTGTCTAGTGGGCCAGTCTAATTTTATTCTGCAGATTGCATCTCTTCCTGAAAATAGTAGAAAAGGGCAAGCCATTAGCAGACCAGTAGCTTGAAGATTGATGCCTATGATTTTTGATGGGTGGAAGTGCTTAACTCACCAAAAAGAGCCCGTGATAGGCAATTGTTTTCCATGTACTCGTATATAAGCATCAATTGGTTTCCATCAACACAGCATCCATACAATTTCACAAGATTTGGATGATTTAAGGCAGATATCATGCCTATTTCATTTACAAACTCACGATTTCCTTGCTTCGATTTGGAAGACAGTTGCTTCACTGCAATTACTGTGCCATCTGATAGTAGGCCCTGCGCTTGGTAATGGAACATATCAGATTTCCTAATTAAAACATCGTAATGCAAGGATGCACAGTAACAGAGAATTTTAAGTTGAAGTGATAATTAGAACATCATAATTCTAGGATGGGTATACCTAATGACTAAAGTGGCAAAACTTCAGTCTACAATTATACCCCTTTGTCATTGTTCTCTTGAAACCACCGAATCCTATGTCTAGCTAACTAGTTTTTGGTACTAGAAGTTCAGAAAGAACATTGAGACATCAACCTTTAAAGTTCCCAACATTCGTTTTTCCAAAGGTTTGTGAAGCCTTGAGACATGGCTTGGTATATAGAATTTGTATTTAAACAGTAAAGTCTATATTTTCTGGTGTCCAATGCAGTTTGCGGATGCTAGTTAAACTCAAAAGAGTTGAAGTAGTTTGTTAATGCTTTCTGTATGCAATAATGTCTTGTCCCTTTTCGTAACACACAAATTAGAGAGTCCCAGAAAACGGCAAATTACCTTGTAAACGGTGCCAAAACCACCTTCACCAATTTTGTTTGCAGCATCAAAGTTCTTGGTGGCAGCTTTTATTTGTCTTAGTGTGAATAGTCCTGTTTGTAGCTCTAAGCTTCTCAACTCTGGCAGAAAGCACTTTGATAAGTTCAGTGAAAATACTGGAGCCTTAGCCATATGAGTTTTGTGAATAACGATAACGATATGAATAGAAATAGGCACTGTGTAATACTAAATGTCACACACTTGACCATCATGGACACTCAAATGATTTTGCTAATTTGTACTTATCTAATATGAAACCAACTTACTAGGTCACTTCATTAATGTTCCTTTTGTTAACGAGGATGTCCATAAAATCTTTTCAATAACAACACATTACTTCCCCTTTTTCCTCTCCTATTCTCAATACCTTTGTGCTCAGAGACTCTGTTTCCCAGCCAGCCTTTTCTCCACATAACAGCCAGCATCAGAACGACAAGCAGGACTCCTACTCCTACTGCTGCAGCTACTATGATGGCATTCTTTTTCCCATTGGCAGAAGGCGGATCGAAATCTAGGCAAGAAGAGGAGTTCATTATGATTAATACGTATCTTATAGTGGCAGCCAAAAGTGAATACATCATTTTCTTATATGAAATAATGACTGTGTCAAGCTGAAAAGAATTTACAGGTGAAGATGAGATTTGAATTCTACTTACTCGGATCCACAGATATAGCTGATATGAGTGGACCATATGTTCCTCTATCTGGTATGCCTGTTGTTCCTCTGCCAGCCCAGTAAAAGTGGATCTTCATGGTGTGGCTTGTTACTACTGCTGTAAATGTTTTTGTGATAGGCCTACCAGCTCCACCAGCCTCGCGTTCAATGTCAAAATCTTTCATAACTAATTTTCCCTATGTCCACACAACACATGCAGCTGGAGAATGAACATCCCAGGGCCAGAGAACAAACATTTCCAATCTTCAAACAGACTTCAGTTACCTGGATATAAACGTCAAACACACGTTTCCCAAGACTACTGAATGTATTGTCCTTTGTGAAAACAATCTCTGCGAAGTGTAGTTTGACTGTGTAATTCCCATTCATTAGGCAAAGTCCATAGTATGTGAGGGAGAGAGGAGAAGCACGCGCTGTAGTGTAGAGGTGTGCATTGGTAGCAGACACGTTGGATATGACAGAGGTATTGGTCTGAATGTAGACATCTGAATCAATATCATTATCCATGAAGTTTCCGGTGCTGCTAAATGCCCAACCCTGACCCGAGTAATACATGGAAGCACCTTTTCGTTCTACGTCAGCCTCGTACACTGTGTTAGCTACATTCACCTCCTCACCACCACAATTGATGTGCACGGAGTAATGAACTGCAAACAAAGACTTATACCATGAATTATATATACCAGATTACTTTCTCTCAACGTCTAAAAGATGCGTTCATCTTCTTTTCTTAGTCGTCCAAATACAACTTGGAAGTCTCCTCATTCCATAAATCACTCAACACTTTCATGAAGAGCTACACATTGATTACCCTAAGCCCAGATGGCTTACTTACGTTGATTACCAGAAGCAAGGCAGGGAAAATCTTTCTTAAGGCACGGTTGCGCTCTGCTTCTGCAACACGATGAAGAAAAGAAATACCAAATATTATATCTAGATTTTGCCTGAGACAAGAAGGAATGATACATTCCTCCAGAAATTGGATAAGGGAGGGTCAAGATGCTTACAATTTACTTCTTGATGCGGAATAGCTCTCCACCAAGTTCCTGAAGGAGTCAATAAAGTGAGGTTTCTTAATATCGTTAATCTTGTAACAATAATAATGATAAATAATAAATTACACTCACACACTCCCTCGAGGACATTCTATTGAACTTGAGCTTTCCCAGGTGAAGTTATTATATGATAGATCCCTGGAGACAGAGAACAAAGGAAGCATCTATCAATCACTGTACATAGAATAGCTGCAGTCGAAGCAACAACACTAAGACATACACATTCTTGTTTCTTTCTAAGATCCATTCAGGCACAGACCCAGTAAGTTTGTTTCCTGTGAAATACCTACAATTATAGGTAAAAGGAACATGTTATGATGGGGAGTAGGCAGCAAAGACTTGTACAAAAGCTTTTAGAGCGTCAACTTACATGAAATCAACTTTTGAGAGTTGGAAAAAAGACGATGGAATTGTTCCTGTCAAGGTATTGAAGCTGAGATCTCTGCATTAAATATTGAAAATTGTTTACATGAAATGATATCAACTGTAAAATCTCTTCAAAAGTTTTAACATGGAAAGCAATTAAGGCGGACTGTAAATAAACAAACATGAGCAACTAGAAAAACTATATACCTTTTGATCCAGTACCCTTACTATCTAAAATTTTGTATTGACATGTTTGTAATTATTAAGTTATCACAGACTTTTTCAAGCATGGGTTAAATGTGAAGGCATTCTTGACAGATCATGACATTGTGCAAGATTCAAATGAAGAAATTAACTCTTTGGAAAACTAAAACATCGTCACTTTTCACCGGGACTTGTTTTAACCTTTTCAGAAAACTACTTACAAAGTTTTTAGTCTCTTCATATGCCCAATGTAATCTGGCACTGGTCCGTATATCAAGCAATTCCTTAGCACCCTGCACATTACGGTCCGTCCATCTCAAGTACTTACAAACAACAGGAGAGTAAAAACAGAAGACAGGATAATGTAAAAAGTTTCTGACTCACAACGCCTTCATTGATTCCATGTTACTCAATGGTGGGAAAGGGGATCCTCTACCTTTTAGGTCACTAATCCTCCTAAAACTCAGTAAAATGCTTTCAGTGAACTAAAAGAAGTGCAGAAATTAAAAATGTAAAGAAAGATAAAGACACTGCAAGCATACAGGTCACTTAAGCTTGTCAAGGCAGATACGGTGGAAGGTATTGGCCCCTCAAGAGAGGAACCTTGTATGTGCCTGTATAAAAAACAAAAGAGTTGGAAATTGTTAATTCTGCCATAAATATAGATGGGAATAAGATCTGCATGCTGTAAACTCACAGTTTCTGGATGTTTTTCCATTGGCTGATAAAACCAGGTATCTTGCCTGAAAATTTGTTGTCACTGATCCTCCTAAAAAGTGTCAAAGATATAAGATTCGATAAGCCATTTTAGAATACATTGCTGTTCCTTACCTTGTCATCGATCATCCATGTTTAATTTAGACACTAAGAAACCACACATTGAAGGACGGCTTTGATTTGGGTAAATTAATTTCAAATATTTTAATAATTTGTCGAATATATATCAACATCTGTTTTGTACGACTATATATATATATCATTAACCTATTAAAAATATATATATCTCTTATTATAATCTTGTTAACGATACAACTTAAATGTGTTTAACTAAATTTTAACGTCACGTTTAGAATGTTTTTTTTAAGGCATTTTACAAAATTTGGACATATTTTTTATTTTTTTATTTTTCTAATTCTTAACCTTTACAAAATTATAATTTTCTCAAGAAATATTTTTTTTTCAATTTTTTAACCAAAGGTGGATTAGAATGTTATTAAGATTTTTCCAAATTTTTAGTACTTTTACATTTTAGATAAATAATAGTTAAATTCTCTCAAGATCTACATAACTATACATTTTTTTAATAAATCGTGATATCTAAATGAAAATTTAGATATACTTGATATTTTACTCATAAATCAAAATATTTGATGTAATTTATCCTCTCCGTTATTAAAATATCTATTAGGTATTTTTAAATTTGGAAAAATATTTTTATTTTATTTTGAACCAATTATAAATAAAATAAAATTATATTAATCATAATTCTTTTTTGTTTTCATAGTGTGAAGGGCTCTTAACACTATTGAAGTTATGAAAGAATAATAAAAAACGAGATTTTGTTATTTTTTAATCATTTTAATAAAATATTAAATAATAAAACCATATTATGACAAAAGATGATTTTTATAATTTCATAAATTATGGAAAGAGGAAGCAATTAAAAATAAAAAAAAATGAACCACACGTTTAAACAAATAAAATTTTACTGAATCTAAAAACAAAAATAAAAAATTAAAGTTGCTTCCGTAATTATTAAAATCAGCAATGTTTTAATGATAATAGAGACTGATGACATTCTGGTGAAGGCAGAACTGTGGTTTGAAATCGTACGTGGAGCATGCGGGTGCTTAAGACTTAAAAGAATAAAATATGTACTCACAAATCTGTTAAGTTGACCAAGTTAGCAAGTTGTGCAGGTAATCTTCCCGTGAAAGCATTTGAAGAGATAACACTGACAGGAGGCGGTAAAAGCATAGGTAGTGAATTAGACATACGTCCTGACCTGGTTTAACAGTAAGCACAAAAAAGAAGAAAGCAAATTACAGTTTCTGTAAGTTGAACAATTTCCCAATTTCTGGCGGGATGGCTCCCGAAAACTGATTTCCTTCAATGCTCCTGTAAGTCCAAAATTTCTTTGTGTGTTATGTGATTGTAAAGATATACAGTTTGGGATAAGGTAGAGAAACATACAGGTTTTTGAGGGTGGTGATGTTGGTGAGGACAATGGGGAATGGCCCAGAGAGTCGATTTCCCATAAAATACCTACATATACAAATTATTATTAAAAGAATATTTAATACTAGAAAATAGTAGCTAGCAATTGATGATCACATACAGCTCCTCTAACCGCATGGTAGCCCATTCAGAAGGTATAGAACCGGTGAGGCAATTACGAGTCAGATCCCTGTTAGTGTTTCCAAACTATCAGTACTAATACATACATACATAGATATATGTCAGTATAGGTAGAAGCTTACAGAATTTTGAGGTAGCGAAGCTTGGAGAACTCTGGTGGGACAACTCCTGATAGATTCTGAGCTTTTAAAGCTCTGCAATTAAACAAGTTTTAGTTAGTACTACTAAATAACTGGACACCAAGTGAAATACATTCATTTGGCTTAAGCACAAGCACGTGGAATATATTTAGTGCTTAGATATTCTTAACAATCAAGAACCTTAGCTAAGTATCTCTTTTTTGGCTACAGACAGAGAGAGAGAGAGCCACTCTTGCTCCAAGTCCAATGCACCACCTATGACCCGCCCACTGTCCACTCACCGACATGTCATCCCCCAATATGTTATAATATTTAAGATTAAATTACAATAGCGAGTGCATTGGAGTGTGTGCTACAGCTTGCAACCTCGTCCACTACTATATGAAGAAAAAGCTTTTGCTTTTGACTTTTCAAGGTCCCAAAAGTTCTACCGAGTTAAACTGCGAAGAAGTTAACGTGCAACGTACATTGAAACGACGTGGCAAGTGAATGAAGAGGAGGAGGGGGAGGAAGAGGAGTTGACAGTGATTAAGGAGGAGTTGAGAGCGATTAAGGAGGAGCTGCAATCGCAAATGACTTTGCTTTCAAAACCTCTTCTGCTCCCTAATATGTTCCAGTTGCCTCCTTCTCCTTCTCCTCCATCTCCACCACCGCATGGATCTTTTCCAAAATCCCAGTCTTTCTTTCCCAGTTTTTTCGCTATTTCTCTTAGTGCTTTCACTGCACCCAACGCCAATTATAGATTAAGATTCTCATCTTAACTTATCTGACACGTACATAACATACATGTAACATATGGGTTTTAACTAAAAATTTGGATACCTTCTAGAGGGTGGAGCTGGAGCTTATTGCTCGGTGGAGATGATGAACTGAGGTTGGCCGCAAATGTTAACGACGCAAACGATGTGAAGAAGAGGATGAGCTGCAGAAGGGAAAGGGTGTTGCAGTTGGGAATTGCCATGCGTGCCTTGTGATCCACTGCTACTCTTCAGATCTAAGATGCAATCTAGCTATATAAATGCATGAGTGATCCATTGCTAATCTACGTACTAAGCCAGAGAAAGACAGACAGAGAGAGTGGACGATAAGAAAAGTCGAGAGGTAGAATCTTATTAAATTACATGATATTTTGTGGAGCGTGGACTGATCAGATTGCTGCTTTCTTCCCTTTTTATTACGTTAAACACACTCCTGTCTATTGAAATGGACCCATACCTTGACGATGCCACCACGAGCACCTCCTTGCATCCACTTTGGTCTTCCTCAAATGCTTATTTTTACTGGTACAATATCCCTTCGTTATTCTTTCCGTATAAATTAAGTACAAGACCTTTTAGTCTCATTGCGGTTATATGCTTTTATTTTAAAAAGTGAAATGTATCTTAGATAAATTATTTATTTAACAGATCAATTTAAAAAAGTGACAATTTTTTATTTAGTTGATGTTTATAAAATATATGCATTTTAATTTTTAAATAATTATTTTTTGAATTAGACACGAGTGCACACTATCTACGACCAAGAGGCCGGAAGAAAAAGGATGAGATCCTCTGTTTAATATTATAATATTTTATTCTATCTAATGAATCTCAACTATTTATTTATATAAATTTCACGTTTATTTATCCTAGATTCACGTAGAATGTACATAACTAAATAATTGAAAGTCATAAAAAAATAAGACACAAACAGAAAATCTAAACTTAGAGGAGGAGGAATATATAGTATTATTGGCACGAGAAACAAATAATAGGTTTAATGAAAAGCGCGTCCAGAACGTGGACTATTATTACGTTGACATTTTGCCCTGGAAGTTTACGTACGCCACGCCCTGGTAGAGAGCGTGAGAGCTTTGGTTATTATTCAGCAGTCAACGGTCAACAAGTATGAGCTATAGCTGTAGCCTGTAGGAATTGGATTGCCTGATATCTTTTGGGTTTACAGTAGAATTAGTATGCCCCTGCTCCTACTCCGACAGTCCTACTCCTCCTAACGAAAATGACTCCCAAATAACAAAAGAACTTAAAATGAAACAACATTTCATCAATGTATATTATTTGACTTAATTAATCACATACATTCACCTCAAAAAAGGTGAAAATTAGTCATAAATATATGTATTTTGGTAGCAGTCTTTTGTTAAAATGAATAACATTTTTATGTAATTGCATTATTCAACTACTTAACATGTCAATTCTTTAGATAATTTCATACAATGAAGACCCTTCACACCAACATTTATTTAATTGTCACATACATATAAAAAAATTAAAATATATGTACATATAGAATGATTATGTCATATTTTCAGCTCCTTATAAATGGGGAACTAATCTCATTTCTTAACTATTAAATAAAAAATTACTTCTTTACAATTTAAATTTTAAACCTCCTAATTCACTAAATTAATTAATCAAGTTAAAAGACTTGGCACATTAGTTATGTTCTTCAAATTTCAATATAAATATATGTTAGAGGTGCAAATTAAACTTTTGATTATATTTAATTAATCAGTTTAATTACTTTATCTTTATATGTTGTTTAACTTTTCAAATATTTTTAAATTTTTATTTATTTCTTGATTCTTTGAAATTTTCAATTACTAATGTCACTATAAAAGAATGATTACTAATAACTTTTTGTTATCATCAAACTATAAATTGTAACCTCCTCTATTAAAAGAATCTGATCATTTTTTTTTATATTGATGGAAACATTTGAGTGGCATGAGGGCAAACTAAAACATAATGATTTATTTTCAAGCTTTTTCCTATGCCAAAGTAATATGGATCGCAAAAGACTTTCTCTTAATGCATGCATGCTAATGGAAATAATCTACTTTTAATTTGATGTCTAATTGATTCAAGTTAAAACTCTTCAACTTATAAGATCAAGAGAATCCATGCCAAATATGTGCATTAAGAATCAATATCACCAATCTTGTCCCAAAAAATTTGATGACCTTTCTATATATCACTTATCTCTTCCCTTTTGTCAATATAAATTGGGTAGAGTACATATAAAACTAGATCTAACTTCTAAAGTGATGGACTTTAATTAATAATGTGATTTAAATGCTCTAACTTAAAGGCAAGCATATATACAAAGTGCTCTTCAAGGTGTGCATAAAAGTGAGTCATGACATGAGTAATATTCACTAATTATATGTTTTAATCTCAATCTAAAATTCATTTTCAATCTCAATCTAAAATTCATCTTTCTTCTCCTAGGTGTATATATATATAGATGATAAGTCTTTTACCCTTAGGTACAAATTGTTAGTCACTATATGAATTTTGAGATATATATATATATATATATATATATATATATATATATAAGAACAAACTTTACCTCTTTTTATACACCACTAATACTCTAATACAGAGGATGATCCTTCCTAAAGTTCCATTCTTTTAGAAGCTCTTCCTTTTCTTCCTCCCCATTTAGTTTACCAACATTATTGCTTAATTTATGTAAGGACTCTTGGTAATTTTTCTTTCTTCATTGAGGTTCAAAATTTCAATTATTTAATGATATCAAAAAAAAATTTTCCTCACTTGATGCCACTTTTATTATTTTCCTCATTCATCTATCCTTTTTTTTTAAATCACAAGTAAACTTTCATATCACTTATTGCATTTTCTTTACAGCCTACATCTAAAGAAGCCAATTTATTTAAAATATATACATAGACTTGGATCCTTGACAATTAGTCCTTCATCATTTTTAACCTATTATTTTGATAAATTTTTCTTTAGAAAGCAAGTTCTATTAATATGACTATAACCACAACAAAAGAAGCACCTTATTATAAAATGATTTGATAATCGTGAACCATATGATTCAAACTTATAATGATATTACATGTACGCATTTATAAGCTTTATTTGGTTTACGGGTTATAAGGTTGTCTCCTTGTCTAATAATAAGGTCTAGCATATGTCATGATTTTTTGATAAAAGAGAGGCCTATAATAATTCTAAACAAATGTCACGCTTCTTTATTTATATCTAAAATGATGGGGAACTTATAACATCCCTTTTTCTTGATGTTGGGGCTATATTATGCATATATTATTTTATGCCTTTATTTTGTGTCATCGTGTAATAATGATACATATTCTTTCTTAAAGCACATTATTTCCTTTGCATTCTTCACTTTTTAAACCACTAGTGTCATCTTATATATATTTAAAAAAATTTCATCTTATATATATTTAAAAAAATTTCTTTTTGTCATTCATACCTTTCTTATCATTCCTTTTTTGCTCTTTATGATCTATAAGAAGAGGACATTGGTATTTGACATTTTTTTGATTTCATACACATATAGTAGTTCATGTTATCTTTTCTTTTAAGCTAAATTTTACCTTCTTTAAGTTCTCTTATTCTTGAGATATTTTCTTAAAATTTCATGTCATTCTCATCATTGTCACTACATGAGGTTTCCACTACATGAGGTTTCCACTTCTTTCATTCTTAGAGACTTTGGAAGCCACACCTTTTTCTTGTTAGAATCACTTCCTTGATATACATTTCTTCTGGCTACATCTTATAAGTAAGGTGTGATCCAATATGCTCTTCCAACTATCTATTCAAGTCTTTTACTTCACGATATGATGTCTGTATCCAATAAAAATTATACTAAAGATTACGCTGTGAATGCACCTATCAATCTTATAGTATAAATTAAGTGACTATGAGTGTTAGTCCTATGAGAATTATAAGTACTAGTACTAGGCAACCTTTTATTACTCTTAAAATCTCTTAACACTCATATTAATCACGTAAGAAGTATTCAGTATCTCAAAAACTTGTTTCATAACCAATTATATAAGTTTTTATATTTAATACCATTTTACTAGCTATTATAGCCAACAATTACTTAGTATAATGACATCTTCCAATATGTTTGGTTGACTAAACCTTTATAAAGTTAACCTATGTTCCCTATTCGATCTTCCTATGTCTTAGTCAAGTGATTTCTCAAAAATTATACAAAATATTTAGGCATTAATATAACTTGGTTATAGGACATTCAATCAACCTATGCTCACCATTCAGTCGGCTTATAGTAAAGACTTTAACATTTGATTAGTCTACTACCAAGTTTGCTTGGCTTAACCCGTTCCTTAAAAAAATTTCAACACAAAAAAACTACTTTTCAGATTGACTGAACTCCATATAGGTAGATCTTTGTATCAAATCAACATTTTCAAAACATTTCAAAGTTTTTCAAAGAAACTTAATTATAGAACAATCAATAATTTCCTAATTTGAAAATCAATTCTTTAAGTAGGTTTTCTTTAAACCTTAATCAAAATGTCCTTTTAATATTAAGAGGATTGTGCAATAAAGTCTAACATGAAATGTTATGCAATTTTAATGTAACAAGTGAATTATAAAAAGAAAGATGGGGGTCACAATAACTTTATTTTTTAAAATTAAATAATATATTAAACAAGAATGAACCCACTAAAAGCAATATATAGAAACATAATCTCTAACATAATTTCTAACTTACAAAAGTTATAAAAAAAGAAAATCTAATGAAAACTTGAAAGGAAAACCAAGTAGATAACCTTGCTTAAAAATTCCAATTCTCTCATAGATTTGAACTTAGACTATCTACTAATCCTTTAGCAATCATAGCCTCTTTAATCCAATGAAGTAGCTTGTTGGTAACTTGAATAAACTTCCTCAAATTCTACTTAAAGCTTATGTGTTCATTTCTTCCTATATAGCATAGAGACAAGATCTTACGAAAAATCCAAGAGTAGTGGCAACTTTACTTTTGAACTCGAAAAGGTCTCCTCCACTTATGTCAAATTTGAGAAGGATTTGTTTTCAAATAGTGACAGAGAAAGGACACTAGAAAAAGAGCTGAAAGTGATTTTTTGAAGGATGAGTGCATAAGGAGCAACCTCTATTGTTCAATTGAATTAAAGGAACATGATCTTTGACCTATGTATTTCCTTGATTGCTAGTCCTAAATTTTTCTTTAGTTGTAAGAGCATTGCTCTTACTACAATTTTGCTTTTGAATCAAGTTTGATCTCGTAACAATGTCTTGATCTACACTTGATTATTCTTTGTTCACAATCATATCATTAATATGTTAATGTTGACTTTTGATGCTTAATTAATCTATTAATCACCTTGTCTTTATATATTGTTTCGTCTTTTATATATTACTTAATTTTTCATATAATAAATCGAATTACTAATATCACTATAAAATGAATCGTTTATAGTAATATGTTTTGTTAGCATGATTAGAATTTTCTTTAATTCAACAAATACTAATTTATGAAATTCATAATTTTGATAAAAGTAAAAATGAAATATATTACTATTTATCATATAAGACTAATGTATTAAACTAAATCTAATGGTTAGGGTTTATTTAAAATGTTATACCATTAACTTGCTTTATTTAGTCTTACTAATTATTTAATAATATTTTACCAATTATTCAACATTTATTTTCCAGTATTTTTAAATCAAATAATGCATTCTTGCAAAACTATGTTTATATCTGTTTATATGGTGTTAATAAAACAAAAACATATAAGAACCTCATCTACTACTCATGTACTCTTTCTGTAGATAGAATAATTGATATTTCAAACATTATTTGCATAACTAATCCCTAGATGAAGCAATTAGATGTTCCCTTTTTGAAGGTGGGATCATAAAGCAACAAGTTTAGTAGGTTGGAGTCCTTTATTAGCTGATCATCTTGATTCATGATTTCAATATGTTTTCTAGTGCTCAACTTCAATTGTAGGACTAATCATAGATATCCTATCTCCCATCTCCTATAAATTGACTAATTTTCTCTAATTTTTAAAGTCCTTTTAACTCAATATCTACACTTTCCAAATGTATGCATAACTTGAATGTTTTACTTTACATCAATGTATCCACCTAATTTCCCTAACTTTTTTCTAGCTACTTCACGTTAATCTCCATCTTGAGCATATGTTAATAAAAAATAAACTGTATAATCCTAGGGTAAGGAAGTGTTTCCTAAGCCCTTGGATAATCTCTACCACTATGATCTTTGTGTCCTTATGCTTGTCTTCAAATAATATCCTATTTTGCTCCATCTAAATTGCCCTCACTGTTGCCTCTAGGGTTATTATGAATATCTCCCAGTTTATGTCATTCCTTTTGTGATGTTAGGCAGACCATTCCAGAATATCATACCAATTCCATAAGTAGATTCTCTCACTATAGAAATGCATTATGGGGTCCTAAATCATCTTGGAGGTAAGGCATCCAAAAATAGGTGAGACATTTTTCTGGTTCTATTTCATATATGGCACATTTGATTGGAATATTTAAGATCTTACTTAGCCTATCCTTGGTGTTTAAATTCCCTTTTTCCTAACAACCATATACATGCATCATATCGGGGGTAGTGTGTTTAAACCAAATCATAGATAACCAAGGCATTACAGGTGAGTTATTGCTAACAACCATATGCATGCATCGTATCGGGGGTAGTGTGTTTAAACCAAATCATAGATAACTAAGGCATTATAGGTGAGTTCCTAGTAATTCTATTTCTATATGCATTATTTGCGAAGCAACCTGATGAACTCTCCCTTTATATTACCTTAATTTGTATTAGTTGATCCCCTATGTAATGCTTGAGTTCCATTAGACTTAGCAATGTGTTTTAGGGTTTATGATACATCTAGTTTTGGTCTCCAGCACCTGATGTTCCTCTGTTTGATGTAATAAGTGTATGCCTATCTGACCTATAATGAATTATGATCTATAAGCGACCTTTAACCTCTTTCTAGCATTTGAACTTGATTTGTTGTCCATATAGGGATTAGCCTAAGTCTTCCTTTCCTTTTAGGCATACAAACTTTATACCACTTTACCTTAATTATAAAGTTATTGCTACCATGCCCAAACCAAAAAAATATGATAATAATCTAATTAATAACCTTTGTGAGGTTCTTGGGGAGATATAGCTAAGTTGTCCAACGAGTATATAAGTTACTCAAAATAAAGTTTTCCATTTGAATCCTTCCTACAAATGATAGGGTTATACTTTTCCAACTGGAGAGCTTATCTTGGATCCTTTCCAATAGAGGCTTGAAACTAGAGTAAGTAGGTCTTTTAGTAGTGATAGGTATACCCAGATAGGTGAAGGAGGTTTAGTCCATCTTAGACCTGTCTTAGTTGTTAGTGTTACTGTATAAGGCTCAGCTCCTCTTGAGATTAGGATAAGGCCTTTTCTTTTGTTCATAGATAATCAAAACATTACTTTTAATTGATTCCGAGGCCTCTATGAGTATAGCTATTGAGCCTTTGTCAGCCCTAGTTAACAACATCAAATCATCCATAAAAGATAATGATACAATTCTTTGTGCTTTGCACTTGGAGTGATATTTGAATTTCCCATTCCTTGTAGAACCTTTAGTATTCTTATAAATACCTCCATAGCTAGTGTAAATAGATAAAGGGATAAATGATCCCTTTTCCTTAATCCCTTAGGATCTTTAATTATTTTTGTTGGCTCCCCATTTATGAGTTTATCATAGGAAGGAGTGGAGATGCATTGATTTATCTAATTGATGAATGTATCTGGTACTCCGTATGCTTTTAGAGTATTCAATAGGAAGTTCCAGTCTAATGTGTTAAATGCCTTTTGGAAATTAACTTTGGTCACATAGTTTCTACTAGTTTTCTTTCTATTATAGTCTTTGAGGAATTCTTATACCAATAAAACGTTATCTGTCATAAATATATCCTTAATGAAAGCACTTTATGAACTATCATCCACAAATTCCACTATTAGCTTCAGTCTACTAGCTAAGATTTTTGAAATTATCTTATAAATGACATTGCAATCAGCTAAAGGTTGATAATCCTTTATACAGTTAGGGGAATTTACCTTAGGAACAAGTTGACCTCCCTCAACATTAATGTTGGATCCCGTTACCGGAACCCAACTTTCAACCAAACCTAACCTAATCATATCATACGATCATACCTTAGCTAACATCGCTTCAAATTTTTTTTATCCTTATTATTCTTTTTACACATCATTTGAAGTCATTCAATTTTCAATTTTAAATCCATCAATTCTTCAATCCATTTTATACATCAAATTCCATCATACCACATTCATATTCGAAAACATTT